>VXBU01010677.1:120428-228708 GCA_013400315.1 Bombycilla garrulus
AAAAATTAGTATATGCTGGCTAAACATTGATTAAAGATTAAAGGTTTAGGGTGTTTTTCTTCCAAGTAATCACACTGGAATCTGATACCACCAGAGGGCTGAGCCTCCCTTTTTCCCATTGGTTTCCCCTCAGCTCTCCTTGAGAAAGGAGTAACTTTCCCTTTTTTCCTGGTGTCCTTGATTCAGAGTGCACGTACTGGGCCAAAGAAAATGAAGCAACTTTACTACTTGCCCAGATACAACTTTGTAAAGGGTTAAAACCATGTAAACTAAAAACAGTTGCACATTCTAGAACCAAAAGGGTGCGAGTTTGGAATAAGTCCTGCCCTCCTGAGCCCTGGAGCTGTGAAAGTGAAGACATAAAATAGCTGAATGTTTTCACTCAGAGTCTAGTCTGGGAGTGTGAAGTATCAATGCTTTGGAATAAGTGACTTATGCGGGGACATTTGTGTAACATTTAAAAGCAATAATTGTTTTTTAAAATGTATGAAGAACTCTCCAAGAAACATGTTTTGTCCTTTACTTCCCTTTGAAATTTGTTATTCATTCTTTTTCTCTCCTTTTGATGTCAAATCAGAATTTAGGCTGGCATTATACTCCTGAAACATCTGGAAATTGTAAAGCCAGAGGGAAAACTCGTGATCTGAACAATTAGAAAATTACAAAAATCTTAAAGGTTGTTTTTTCACTTTGGCTTTCATGTCTGGGGGAAAAAAAGGTACTTTTATGCTTCTTACACCCTAGTGACACAATGTTCTCATAAGGACATTTCTTCCAACCGTCACTTTCTGCAGAAAACGTACCTCATAATAGTGGAAGCTGATTCCAATTTTTAAGAAACCCTACTTGCTGCTCAATCACTGACTTTAGTGTTAGAAGACTGTGCTCTTGGAGTGCCCATCTCTGACTCCACCTGTGCAGGACTCTTTGATCCTGCTCCCTCATTTTCAGTGATATTTGCCAAAGCTGATGCACTGGACTTGCAGAAGAATGACGCAGACTTAAATGTAAACTTATTATTTACAAATAAATATTGGTATTGGATATTTTTTATTTTAAAACCTATTTTAAGAAAACTGACAATTGACAGTGCTTTCATGTGCTAAAAACCAGACTGGCAAAAAGATTAAAGCTGAAATTATTTCCCTTAGAGAGCAGGTGTTAGTGGAAAACAAACACTGGCAGAGTAAACAGCTATCAAAAATATTGGAAATACCAGTTTTAATGATGAATAAAAATAAACTGGTCTGGATCCAGGTGTGGGTATAGGCTAAACCTATGTTAGAGGGATAAGGGGCTGCACAGATCAGCCTAAGGTCAGGTTTTCATATGGCACTTGATACTGATTTTTTGGGGCAGAGATTTAACTCTCTCCCTGAAAAATCCATGCCTCAAATTCATGGCTGGTAGCCCTTTCAAAGTACCGAAAGGATTGTGTGTAACACACTAACTAATACCCCCTTCCAAAATGTCGTAAAAGGTTCATCAGGAAGGAATTTTTCTGAGAATACCTTGACAGTTTTTTGAACAAGGTTGATAGCAATCCAGTGATCAATGCCATGTTTGGCCACATAGTTCCTAAATTATGCTATCCTATTAATGCTTGATCTGAGAGTGGTTCATATTTAAATGTAAAAATACAGCAATGCAAGCTCATTATAGCCCTTCCTCAAATGAGTGACAGCTTGTGGCAAAACTGCCAAATGATTAAATAGAAAACGTATTTAGTAAGGTCTACGTATGCATACTAAACCTGAATTTACATCAACCTGTTGGTCAAGGCAACCAGAGGTGGGAGGTGAGGGACAAAGGAACACTTCTTCCTTCTTTTAGTATGTGGGGGTCTCTGAAATGGTGGGCATGAATGAGCTGAGAAACATGCATAACTGTTCTATAGTTTGCTAAAGATAAAGCAGTGTACCCTGGCATTACGCAGTAAATCTTTGATTATATTATAGTCATATAGATGTTTTAGAATGTCTACAGGAATTCTTGATAATTTTTTTTTTCTGAAGATGTTCCAATAGAACAAACTGGAAAATTGAAAGCTACATTTTCATAAGAAAAATGAATTAAAATATCTGATGCTGTCACATGAACAGTCCAGTTCTAAGGGCAGTTTTCTGTCAAGAAAAGGGTAATAAAATGTTTGACCTCTGCCACCTGATATCTTTGATACTCTGGGTTTAGTTAGAATGCAGCATCTCTAAATCTCTCATTTCATACTCTTCCCTCTGTTACTGCATTGCTGAGGTGTCATGGAGGTAGAAATAATTGTAACATGACATTCATTACTTGCAAAGTGGAGCCTCACTTATCTGCAGTGCTTTGTACTAGTTAATGCGGTACAAGAAGCTTCTGAACAGCTATGTGAATAGATCCTTGGAGAGCACATAATAACTTTAAAAAAGTTTATTAAGTATAAAAAGTAGACACTTAAAAATGTATATTAAATTATTTCTATTTTTAATTGCATGCTAAATTTAATTATTAGTAGGATTTAATTGTGTCAAATCATTCTTCAGAAAAGAATATCTGAGATCCACCTATTTCATGCAGGATTAGTGGAATTTCTATTTATTCATAGATTTCAAAATGGTCAGGATAGATGGGCATTTCTATAGGGAAAAAGTAGTAGCATTTGCAACCCCTCTGGAAATTAATTAAAACTTCTTATAGGTAAATTAATGGAAGCAAGTAATGGACTGTGAAGACCCATATTTTAATGCATGTATTAAAATACCAAATACCATCCAGAGCATGGTATTTGGATATTTGGATGTTGTCCCTGTTGAATAATTTGTTCATTCATATATTCTATTTTTAAAAAATTTAAAATTGCTTTTTAGCCATGCAGGAGTTCTCTATTCCTTATTTCAACTGGTAGGGGATTTGAGCATGGAGAGACCTAATTCTGAGCCAATTGCTATTGCAGACCCATCAGAATGGAACTATCTTCTTGATGGAATCACTGCAAGCTCATTGTTTTTGTAAGCTCAATGTTTTGTCTCTGCAATATACCAAAAGGAAAGCCTTTTGATTTGATCTAATTGAATCCATTTCTAGGGACACAAAGATGAGTTAATACAACAATGGGAACTGTGCAGAATTTTCAGACATATTTATATAAGTATGAAAACACAGGTGCATCTAAATTTCATCTGATTTACTTCTATGTCATAATAGGTTTCCTTTAGACTTATTTGCAAGAACAGAATGGGAAATGTAAAGAAAATTACAGCCTTTTTATCATCAAAGGGAAAAAGATGCCATTTGGAATAGCATTTGCAGGCATCAAATAATTCTTGAACTTTTGAGGTCACATATTTCCAAATTTGCTAATCTGATAACTCTGCAAAACTCTAGAAAGTTTTAAGAACTGACAAAATTGTCATGTACTAACAAGCAAACTAATTCTATATAGTGCTAATGGAAATCTGTGAAATTGATGCCAATTGTTGACAAGTAGGATGGAAGGAACAGTTAAAACCCTTCCAATCTGAAGTCAGGACTAAACAATTATACATTCACTAGGTTATATAGCTATCACTGCCAAGTTTCCTTTGTGAAAAATACATTCTCTTCTTAGGAGCCATCCATAAAAGAACTAGCATTATAGAATTAATCTATTTTTTTCTGTTGAGAAGTTACCAAACTAAAAGGTGAAGGCAGGAATTGCACAGAAATCTTAAAACTGTAATGCAGTAGAGCAATGTATGTAGATTGCAGTGCTAAGGCCTCTTCAATCCTAAAATCTACATGTTTTTCAAATACTTCCAGGAATGGCGACTCCATCACTTCCATGGACAGCCTGTTCTGGTTCTTGAACACCATTTTGGTGTAGAAATTATTCCTAATATCCAATCCAAACCTCCCCTGGTGCAACCCAGGCCATTTTCTATTGTTCTGTCACTAGTTACTTGGGCGAAGAGATTGACCCCCACCTGGCCACCACCTCATTTCAGGGAGTCACAGAGCGATAAGGTCCCCCTAAGACTCCTTTTCTCCAGGCTAAACACCCACAGCTCCCTCAGCCACTCCTCAAAAGAGGAGCTCCAGCCCTTTCACCAGCTTTATTGCCCTTTTCTGGCCAAAAAGTTATTTCCAGTTTCTTGGTTTTATGCTATTTATTTATCACTGTGTCATCACCTAGGTAGCACTGTGTGTCCCCTGTGCAGAAGGATGCTGCTGATAATTCTGGATCTGATGAATGGAACATTACTTTTGTTTTCTTTTTAATATTTTTTTTTTTGAAAAGGATATGTTGTACAAAAATTCATTAAGAGTTTGCGATTTCCAAATACTGCCATAAATAAGCAGTTCTGCAGAGTATTCCTGAATTTTTTCACCTCATTATTACTTGTTCTGTGTTGTCTTCTACAAAAGTATTCTCTTGAAATACTGTTGATCCAAATTCTTTCCAGCTTCAGGGACTTCAGGGTCTGCTAATTTCTGGCTGGCATCAGTTCAGTAGTGCAGAGTGCTCTGTAAAAGGCACAACCAAAGTCCAAACCAGTCTTCACCTTTTTTATTGCTCTGGAGAAGGGAAGAAAAATAATTAAGCAGAAAGAATGTGGAATGATTCCTATCCATGTGTCTTTGAATACAAATTATTCTCTGCAAGCTGAGAGAAGAGATTTTTACATCATTTTAACTAAAAGAAAGAAGCATGGGCACAGGCAGGATATATACTAAACTAAACCTAAAAGTTATTCCAGCACAAAAAAGCAAATCTAAATCTGCTTAAGTCTTTCTATTGAATTAAAATAATATTTTTAATTAATTAATTAATGCTAGCGCTAAAATATGATAGCTCCTATAGGTTTGTCTTTTAAATAGCCATTAAGTGTAAAAAAATGGAAAAGTGATAGAGAATTAACAAACAGAATTTTAGATGCCACAGACCACTGTTCCGACTATTAAAATAAACTGAAACGCTGCATAATTTATGATGTAGGGTTAAAATAATCGATTTCAAAAATTAAACAGAGTTGAAGGGTTTGTAGGATCTTATTAGAGTTGAGCAGCATAGGGCATTTTTTAAGAAATTTGTATTATGCTTTGTAAGGAATGTTACTGAATTAAATTTAATGAGCAGAGAAAATGTACTCATCTGTATGGTTCCCAGTGATTGCAGGTAACCTGAGATGAAAGAAAAATAAATGGGCTTCTAAAAGTTCTAGTAATTTTTGCCTAGATTCATCTTACTTTATTTCAGCCATCAAAAAAGATACAGCTCTAATCTAAAGTAGTCATCCTGTAGTCAGTGGAGAGAAAGAGCTGTCTCCAGAGAGCTATTCATTCTATCTTAACATAGATGGGATGAATTACCTTTTTTTCAGTGTCCATCTCTCTTCATTGAATACAGAGGAGTGTAGCTGGTTAATTTAGACTAAGAATTCAATTTATTTCTCTGGTCCTTTGTTCTCTGAAGTATAGATGTTTAGCATAAGGATTGGGCTACAACAATTCAAGGCTTTAAACTTTTTTTGGCTCTAGGAGGCAACCCAGTGAGTATTTCATGGTTAGTGTGTCTGGGGGCATAAATATGGCATCCATCAGCAGGGCTTTTCTGGTAATTGTGTAGCTTACTTTTTGGCTGGTATCCCAGCCACTGAAAACACACTCCAAATTCCTTCCATTACAGAGATTGACTGGGTTCTGTTATCACACATCCATATGTTGATCTGGACTATCGTGTACCTGCAATGCCTTCTGATTTGGGCTACGGAACAGGTGACAGAAAGCACTTAGTTGAAAGCAAAGAAAGTGAAGAGTCCATGTGGCTCCTCCATCTGCTACCTTGTGTTTCCTCCCCCCCCACAGTACAGGTGCAGGTATTTTCATACAGGCTGTCGATGCAAATCTCCTTCCATATTTTTTATGTGTACCAAGAAAAGAATGATTACAAATGCTAATCACTAACATTTATCAGTTATTTTCTTTTTCTTTTTATATCAAGTTTCACTTGTGGTGAGAAATCAACACTTCGTCTGATGGTGCTAATTAGCTTGTGTCATGATCTCCACAGCAATATCACTTCTGAAGCACGTTTTCTAATGAGTTGAGTGAAATGCCAGATGTCAAAAGTTCAGATTAAGACCAATAATCCAAACCTTGAGATTTAGCCACCCTTTTATAACTTAACATTTCTGCTGAAGCACCTGATACTTAAGAAACTCAAACCTTCACCTTTAGTTAAATTGAAATTTTTAAATATCAGTGCTTAAATAGTCTTTAAACAAAAATGACAGTGAAGCACGAATGGGCTTTATTAAATCTGGCATATTGTGCTGATAGGGCAAACAGAGCAACACAAGAGCAAACTGAGACTGAAATAAATCAAAAGATTTTCTGAGTAAAATGATTAAATTCTTCCCCTTCCCATCCTTTTCCTTCATGTACATAAGACTCAAATTCAGTATCACACATCAATATGCTAGCAATTTTTTTAGAAGAAGGGACATATTGGTAAGCAGAAGGAATACCAATCTCCGTGAAAGAGTAGTACAACCCTTATTTGGAAAAGATGTCCAACATTATGCTTCAGGGCTTAAGTTGTTCTGTTAGTATTGGCAGCTGGGGGACTGGCAGAGAGAGCACATACTTTTTTTTCATCTAGCATGGAACTTCTTACTTTGACTTCTTGGATTGCTGTTTGTGCAAGTTGAAAATTGAAGTAGAGAGAATTGAGGTTGTGGGGAGGAAGTGGGGAGAGAAGAGAAAGAAATAACATACACATTGAGTATGGAGTGTGACAGTTGTGTAACAAATGAAAAAGGGTTATCAGGAAGATGCTAGATGATTCTTTAGAGAGACACATGCATCGGTGAGAGACAAACTATCCTTTCCATTATCCCTTCCCCTCTCTTGTCCTATGAAACGCACTTACAGTTTGGTTTCAACAAGTATTACAACTCTACAATTTTAATATGTGCATGAGGAAAATTGCCTCAGCAAGTGATGTCAGGTACAAGACATTCCTGCATCTCATTTAGATGTAAAGATTTCAAAATTATATAGCAACAGACTAGGAAAGCTACTTTGTGCTGTTGTCCTCTGGGACTTCAACAAAGATTTTATCTGCGTTGCATTCCTCCAGAAAATCATCTCTGTGTCATCCTCTGCTATTAGTACCTGTGCTGAACTATATGAGACTCAAGCAGACAACTAATATATCTGAGATCCTTAAGCAAAATTTTCATTGTCAATGCTTAATTTCCAGGCTTAAGAGGGAAGTTTTTCTTGTCAAAGCGAATTCAACTGCTAACTAGAACTGAGTTCATGCTAAGTTGTTGTGGTTCACAAAGTGTCTTTAAAAGACATCTGAGTAGAAATCTTGTGCCAGTGAAGCTTTTTCTTTATTCATCTAAACAGGGATAGAAGGTTCCTTCATTATTTCTGCCATTAGTATCTGAGCTAAATAACATATACACAAAGCAGCTTTGAGGATGCTCTTTACACTTCCTGTCAGTCTAGGGAACTTTTTATCCACAGCAGCAGTTTTGAACATATTCACAGGTGACCTTATTTCCACTGTCTTGACCTTATTTCTGAGGTCTGTCATCAAGCATTAATTCATTTTATAGTCCTTAAAAAAGCTTTAATAAATAAAGGTAAAAGCTTAGCAAATTATAAGTGAAAGTCATAGATAATACAGATCAGGTTTGGCTTTAGTTGTATGAATGGGATATAAGATGACTGGAAACTGTCATCAGGAAGGAGAATCAGAAATAACAAATTATTCAGGGCTTTTCACAGGCAAAGTTTGAAAGGCATTTTAACTCAAAATAGACCAACAGATTTCTTTTAAAATATGAAATAATTTAATATTATTACAACTTTAAATATGTGTATTTGTCTTATGTGGTGGAAAATCTTATTTAAAAATAATATTCACTCAACTCAGAGTAAGAAAATAATTCTGCATTACAGACATGATTATAAAGAGATGCTGTGCTTTAAAATGGTTTTTACCTTGCACTTTACTTAAACTAAACCTGAGGAACAGGTCCTAGTTTCCATTGAGTTCAGCCTTCTGGGTCTTTGAAACTGTGTCTCTAAACTGAAGTTAGCTGACTTTCCAATGAAACAGTGACTCATTAGTGATATTCAAATTATTATTTGAAGTTCTGAGTACAAACATTTCTTTTTTGTTTATTATCCAAGCACTCTGACTTTATACTGCTTTTGCATGTAAACCACCTGGTTTTATCTGCAGAGTACTATTCTTTATTTATCACTGTTTTAGAGATTATATTTTTAAATGAAGCTCTTTGTTAGCCTGAGAATCAGGCTTCTTTGGCAGCTGTTAGTTCCCAGGTTTGATTGCAAGAGCTACTTTTGCAATAGAATTTCCATCAAGTTCATTACTTTATTGGTAATTTGTATGACCTCAAGTGGCTTTATATTTCTTCTTTGGGAGCTCTTGGTTTAGCACCTGAGAGTTTTAAGAGCTAGTTTTAAAGCTGGTTTTATTAATTCTACTTTTTTTTCATTCTATAAATAAGTTTTATTCTATGTTAATTTATACAATTTTATTCATTCCATTTACCCATTTTATTTGTTGTTTATTTTTTCTCTTACTTCTAAGCTCTTGATCTGCATTACACCTGTTACTAAAAAAAATATTTTAGAGAGTACAGTGCAAACAAATCTGTTTTATGCTGTTTTCGGCATAAAATTTTGCCTTTAATTTGGAAATAATATTTGTCAAAGGGCACTCTTATCATAAAATGCCGAAACAGAACCAGAAAAACCTTCAATGTGTGCAATATCTATTTGCTAGCATTTATATTTCATGACCTCCAGTAAAATGAAGATGGAAAATGCACCCAGCATTGCAATGTACCAGGTATGTTGCAGTACCACTTGACTATGGTGTTCATTTCTTGGTTTATATGTCCCTTTCTTGGTTTGCCTGTATATTGTCTAATCTATACATGCAATTCACACTTTGTATGTAAAATATATGTAAGCATTTAATTACAAATTCAGGACTGTGTCAGGAAAACTACTGTTGGTACAAATCCTCCCCAATAAGCAAAATCTATATTTAAAAGACTGTCTTGCACAGAGGGGGAAAAGTCCTAATAGTGACAGTTGGTGTTGTGCAATAGGAAAAGCAGAAGTAGGAGGAATGTACATAATCAGTCCCCTCATGGACTTAAGAAGGAATAGTGAATGCCAGTCACTATTTCAAAATGAGGAAAGAAGGGCAAGTGTGGGAAATAAATCCCCAAGCACAAGTTTTTTTAAGTATTCATTCAGTTGATTGTTATTCATGTTTGGCTACTTATTGTTAATAATTCTGATTGTTTGTCCCCTACCTATTTATTGTTAATATTCCTAGTTTTTTGTCCCCTACATTGTACCAGCACTCTGTTTCCTCTTGGGTCTCACCTCCACTGCTCCCCAAAATGGTGCGTATCAAATGAGACATCAAGTATTCATGGGTACCACCTAAAAGTAACAACAGCCAACCAGTACAACATCTAAAAACTAAAGAAAACTAAAGATGATATTTCTAGGGTGGGAAATCAATGCAGAGGATAAAACCATCGACCAGAGCTTCTCTCGTGTCATCGCCATGATCTACACTGCACTACCTCTGAAAGACATCCCCAGACAATGAGCCTACCAACGTTTTCCTTGGAACTCTGTGAAGAAGAGAGCCCCAGCTCTGTCAGTCACCTGGCAAAGATTTTCACCTCCTCTTCCTCATTGCTCCAAGGAGCAGTGGTGCTGTGTGTGACCCCTCGGGCTCCCCACCCAAAGCTGTCCTAATAAAAGCCTTTTGAAAAGCAGATAAGTCTCTCAGCCCTATTCATAACAGCAGGGATTGTCAACATGTGTAAGGCTTTTTTGTGAAATAGGAACTGAACTATTCAGCCTTGTCTGGACTAAGTATGACACAAAAGTTTTGGGACACTATAAGGTTAAAAAAGAGAATGAAGGAATAGAACTCATGGTTTTTGAAGTCCTCCTGTTATCTCTCAGGGACACTTATGGGGTAAAATAACAGTGGATAGCCCTGATAATTTTCAGAACTTATATGTGCTGACATGTAGCTGGTATAGCTGTATTGAGCAGGTTACAGCTCACACCAATGTTATCCACATTAATAACTAATACAGTCGGTGCAACTACTATGCCAGTAAATTTGTAGGATTTGTCTCGTATTCCTATACCTGGTGTAGATACTCAGCCACTAGAAATAATATGATTCCACATATATTGAAACATAACTGGTATGGCTCACTCAGTAGAATAAATGATGTCATGAAAGGCATCCCTAAGAGAGAGAGAAATGGATGCAGAAGAAAAAGGGCTAACAATGTAAATTTCAAGGAAAATCTCATTTTTTAAGCTGTGGTAAATCCACCAGTGACTTTGGTCAAGTGCTATGCAAAAGTCTTAGGCTAATAGGAGTTGAATGGCTCTTCAGCTCCAGTAGTGGACATCAGTATTTGGATTTTAAGAATCTGATTCCTATCACTAATAGTATCTGTTCTTGACAGCCTTGGATCTTTGAACAAGTTTTCATTGCAGCACAAGAAAGGTAAAATCCAGGAAGACACCTGGTGTTTACTGAAGTCAGAAACCTGTTGGTTAAGAATGCTGTTAGGTTAAGGTGATGGCATATTCTCTTACATTAATTTCCTTAATGTAAAACTTACACTTTTAGGGAAATGGTAATGTGGATTCTCAAATTCACTCTGTCAGTTTTAAAAGGTCATTATTTATATTACTGAGCACTGTGCATTCCATACAATTTACATCATGTCTCTTCATAATTTCAGTTGTCACTTTAAGTGAAAGTATCTCAGATCTAACTGGCCTTTGATAGCTGCTAAATCTTGCATGTTGCAGGACTGCACTCAAACCATGTTCTTCTCAAAAAGATTCAGAAGTCTGGTCATAAAATCTTATTAAAATGCTGAGCTGAATATATTTACTGCTTTTTAATTGTCATATTATTCTATAAGAATATTGTATAATCCTACACAGTTGCATGAATGGACTGTTTTTCATTTGGAAATAGTTTTGTGGTGCTTTCCTGAAATCGCTGGAGCTGTCAGGTTTTGTGCATCCTGTATCCATGCTACTAAGCAAAGGAGGGCCCAGAAGGGGCCATTAGTACTCAGTATGAATGCAAATGACTGGATCATACCTGAATATCTTAGGACTTGCCTCCCCTATAGAAGAGCTGTCTTGAAAAGAGCTGGCTGAACTGAAGCAAAGGCAATACTGTCTCACGGTGACATGCAGATGACTGGGGATGCACTCCCTCTTCCATTTGTATATTTTTTTTCTTACATTGCTTGTTCAATTTCCTAATGAAATCAAAGTTATTTATATGTATAATTTATTATTGAGTTTTTACTATTACATCTATTACAAAAAGAACAAAATTATGGTTAAATCAAAGACGTAATTAACTTACTAGATCGATGATTCCCATTAGCCACATCAACAAATAGTTTTTGTGGATAACCATCTTTGTTTTGATTATATGGCTCTAGCTGAAAGATACTCCATCATTTTAATTCTCTCTTGATGAAATTTAAGGAAGGACTCACAGATAGAGTGTTTTAAATCATGAGGGTGCTGATCTGGTGAAAGTATCTGTAGGTCATAAACTTACACTAGATTTTTATTTGTAGAACCTGAACTAAGAAATTAAAGCTTGCTGAATCCTGCAGAATAGAAAGGTTGTAAGGGAACTGTGAATCCTCCTTGATCTCTCAAAGAAGTTGCCTTGTAGAATGTGGCCACTTGTTAAAAGGCATACAAGGCTGAATACCTATAATCTTAGAAGAAAAAGCATTGTAAAAATGGACACTTTTGAAGGAAAAAGTGTGGGCATTTGAGGACACAGAGTTTTAGAAGGAAAATGAGAATTTTTAGAGTCCGAGCCTTGAGGGTCCAGGAGCCATTAAAAAAGTTGGCATTATTTATGATAAAAATCTGTGGTCATAGACAGCTATGCAAATGGCTATTACTGGTGTTCCTTTATTTCTGGTAAAAATCCAATAGTCTCAGAAGATTTGTCTGGAGCATAGATGCATTATTTTATCCACAGATCTTCTGAACTATATAACCAACATATTCTCAGGAAAAATGAGACGAGAAAGTAGGCTATGGAACTTGGACAGATGTCACTGTTAGATTTTTGGAGGCTGGCTTTTACCATCCAAGTCTGTGTCCAAATAATCTGTATCCTTCCACTGCATAGTTTGAGTGTGTTTTGCTGAAAGCAGAATCTTTCATATTGAAAAATCACAGATTGAGAGTGAAGGGGTAATATATTGAGAGAATGTAGAGTAGTTATCATTTGTGACAAGTGATAAGAAGCCAATGAGATAAAATAATGGAGCCTTTCCTTTCTTTGATAAATTCATACATATTTATGGAAAAAGGATGATCTTAAAGCTATTTCCAGTTTCATGGATTGTTTTGTTTATGTTCGGCTATAATCCTTACAGTTTTATGAAAGTTCCTCATGCAGTGTCCCTTATTGTAAATCATGGATGCCATGATTGCTCTGAGATAAGTAAGATTAAGATTATGTTACCTAATTGGTATCACAGGCCTTTGCTTTGCATTATTCATTTAATACATTTTCATTTGGGGCAGACTTTTTATAAGGGTATTTATTTAGTTACAGTAAATGTGGGTATGAGATATGTTCATTTGAGGTTTATAGATGTTCGTAGACAGAATGAATATACAGGAAAGAACAGTAGCACTAACTGCACCAGTTTTAGCATAAACATTGCAAGTAGGTCAAATAATTGCAACAATTGCTTTGGTTTGTTAAAAGTAGGGAGATGCAAAATTGCTTAGAAATATTTATCTCTTTAGAGTGGGATGTGAGAAAAATATCCAATCCAGTTTAAGGATAACAATAAGTATGAGAAGGTAGAATACAGGAATAACCTGCCCACAATCAGGCTTGGAAACCAGTGATAAAATACCGAAGAAAAATATCACGGTAATGTCAAGGAACGTTAATGATCGGCAGCTCAGTTTTATTTCTAAACTGAAGGTGGAATGGTGGAAGGAGGCTGTGACACACAGGGTGCACTTGTTTTTTTTTTTTTGTGGTAAGTGCTCAGTGTGTGTCTAAGCTTGACCAGGCAAACCTGCTATGCTGTATTCAACAGAAGGTTTGTGACAAACTCTGGAAGACTTGTGAATGGCAAAGATGATGCAGCAATTAAGGACCATCATCTTTTACTGCCTCAGAATGCTAGTCCAGTGCCTCACAACAGTGCACTGTCTCCTCAGCAGCAGTTTGAGCTGCTGTAAATATTCAGCTTGCCTGTGCAGAAGAAAGAAAGGACTGCATTTCTCAACAGGAGAACAGATCCTGCAGCCAATCCTGCAATGCTTTTAAAGGACAATGCAGCATATTCCTTGGTTAAGCCTGGCTTAGCATGTCTAGGTCTGTGCTTCCTTGTTTTCTAGTCTGTTTTTCTAAAAGAAGCAATAATGAGGAATTGCAAAAGCCAAGCAATAACTACTAAAAGGCAACTTGACACTTTGATGAAAACTATGCAAATATGAGTGTGGGCTCAGACTGTGTAGACACTGATCATAGGATCTAAAGCAAATTCACTGCAGAGTTTTATAAGCTGAAAAAGAACCCCAGTTTGGACTGTTTGACCATGGACAATAAGACTGGAAATGCTGATTGGATTGTGTTTATCCTAATTTGAATGGGAACACTTGGCTGTAGGTTTTTCCATGCCTGATACTGTAAAGAGCAGGGACTGGTCATAACATCCAACATGGACTACAGGGGTTTTGTTTCATTTCCTTTCTTCTGTTAAAGGAAAACTTTGGGTTTAATAGCATAATATACAGATCTTTTTTGACCTTGAGACAAAAATTTCTAATGTGCCTTATTTTCAATTCACACCCTTGCATCTGAAATGAGAAGGGATGTGGAGCCTTGTTTGGATCTTTAATCTATAGAAGTTAAATCCCAGAAGGTTAACAGTGTTGAGAAGATTCACCGTTTTTTTTGATTTACAAGCACACCACAGACAAAAGTAAAATCTGCTCACATCAGAAAGGGAACTTTTTCTAAGTTACACCTCTTGCTCCACAGAAAGTGCAATTGCAATTGGCATCCCACCCTCAAATATCCATTAAACTGGATGTAACAGAAGTTTACTGACACAGACATACAGTTGATTCTGTGGCCCTTAGTGCATTAATGCATTTGATTCAAACACAGTAGGAAGAGGTTCCAGTTCGGAGAGGAAAAGAATTTACTTAAACTCATTTAGCCTTTTAGAGAACTGTATTTGCTGTCTTGGCACAAAACATTGACTTAATTTTTTTTTTTCTCACCGTAGCTTAAATATTTTAAGTAGAAATGCAAAAACATATTAACATATTACAGAAAACATGTCAATAAAGAGAATACTACACAGGGAAGTATTTTGCTTGCAATTTTAAATGTGGTATTGGAGATTTTGTTTTCCCAAAGTTAATCTGGACTTGAAGAACAAAGAAAGGAAAAATGATGTTAAACCACTGATCATTCTAACAATAATTGCTCTCAATTGTTGTTGTGAAGGGTTTCTATTCTTACCGTATGGAGCTTCATGTCAGTCAGGAATCCTAAAAGTTCACCAGTCAATCACAGTAAATGTTATAAACAAATTTTTAATATATGCTTGCTTAAAATGTGGGATTTCTGAATTGTAAGTGGTATCTCTAGTATTGTACACCGGATTAGAATATGCCCCCAAATGTATTTCTATTTTTCTTATGAAATTCTTTGTTCCCTAGAGGAAAACATTTGAATATCTACCATATGGCCCAACTTATGAAGCTATGGAGCAATTAGTAATTTTCATTATTAAATAAGTCTATATGCATTCTGTATAAGAATAGTACTTTCTGTAGATAAAAAGACAGCCTACAAAACATATTGTGATATAGCAATATTACATATGAGATATGGTTTAATGTCAAAAATTTTATTTATTTATTCTTATTTCATTGGGCTGCTAGATCTTAATGACAATATATTCAGATTAAACCAAAGTATGCAGCTTTTTACTAATACTATCCAATGATAGGAATAATAATTTAAAGAGCCAGTGAATACATCAAACGGAAAAGAACTACATCAATATTTAAAAAAATAAATTAATGAATCCTTATTGGCTCATTTTATCTTTGTTCTATTATAGATGCTTGTTTTACTTGCCTATTACTTTGAATTCTTAGATATTCAATCTGCAGAAGACAACTTCCCCCATTTCTAATCTAATGACTGCATCTATCACTTCTGCTCTATCTTTCTATATTACAGTGTTCATTCTAATACTTGAGTTGTATGTTATGTAAAGATGAAAAAGCAATCATCATTGAATATTAGAAGGCTTTTTCAACCCTTCTATAACAATTTGTTTCATCTGGTGAGTCTATAACATATGACAGAGGAAATTTGACAGTCAACTCAGCAAGATACCTCAAATTTGGCCTAGTACGCAAGGCATAATTCCTTTCATCCTTCTTGAAGCTAGTGCATGTATTGTATTTTTAATGTCAAATTCTGGCTGACTGTTTACCCCCTGGTGTCCCTGCCTTTGTTATTGTGAGGGCTCCAGGAGAGGCTCCTAGGAAAAAAGCAGTCACAAAATTTCTCTTGTACGTATCTTTTCTTAATTTTCCCAGACTCCTTCTACTATAGAAGATATTGGTTAAATACAAGAAAAAGCCTGTTATATTTGTTCCCCAGATTAACACAAATGAACCCCAGTATCAATTTGTTCTGTGCTGTAACTCTGTTGAGATAGGTGTACAGTCATATGTCACATGGTTGTTATAACAATAACCACATGTTATATTTCAATGTAGGAATAGTAAGGCAATTAACAATGCTCAAAATTACAGAGAAAATGTTTCTTAATCAGAAAATGCATGCATTTCCACAAAATACCTAATTTACACCTTATTCCTGAAACTGTACTCATCAAAGGAACTAAACTGAATAGGTGAATATCAATGAGTAGCTTGTTTATTTTTGGGGGATGTTAGGGGAATGGGTGATCTAGTGTAACTACTTTGCCATTAGGAAGAACTTCAAAATCTGGTGCTGACTCCTGTGATTTAGAACACATATTTTTTAGTCTTTCTGTCTCAATTAATGCAAGCTGTTGAAAGGATGATGCCAATACCATAATGATTTTCTAAGGATTATGTTTAGTAAGACTTTCATAGCAAGACTAAAAAAATCTCGTGACACTGGGAACTTTGAGGTGATAAATTTGTAATGGGTCATGTCTCCATTTGCCCCCATGAGACAATGCAGCTCAGAGGGATGCTGTTAGAGCTCTACCTTTCACTGAAATGTGGTTGTGTTAAATTTTGCATGGAATTTGCATCCAAATCCCTCGATAGCTTAATGGAAGTAGTTGATAGCTATTCTACTTGTGAGAAAAGAAAATTCTGAGCATGCTGAAAATAATCAAACATATTAAAACAAATGCTCAATTTTCACAGAAGAAAGACTTCTATTATCTAAGTTATTGCTTATCAGTGACATTGCTGATAATTGCTATACCTCCATGTGACAAGTAATAATTTCTTCTTGAAAAATGGATGTTGGAAACCACTGTGTATTGCTTAGCAAATGCACAGCAGAGGACTCTTCAAAACTCAATTTTCATACATTTATAAGATTATTGAACTATCTTTTGATTCAAGTTTTATTGATGGGTGAACAATTAAATGATTATCATCTTATTGTGATAGTTCCTGTCTTCTCTATTTTGTTTCTATCATTAAATCTCAAAGCAATTTGCAGTGGAAGTCAGTATTATTATTATTATTACTGCTTCTCAGGAAAAGCAAGAGTAAAGTGACTTGTCTGGCATACATGGGCTGAATCAGAAATGGACATCAAATAAAATTAGGTTTGGTTGTCTTGTGGGACAAGATGTCTCCTGTGCGCAAGAGAGTGCAGAGGGGAAAATCCTATTTGTTTCATCTTAATTATGCCATAGGGTAGATCACTGCTTAAGGAAAAAAAAAAAAAAAAAAAAAAAGCCATGGTGTGATTCAACAGCAAATACATAGATGCAGAGTTTTGTTTTAAATATAGATGTAGCGTGACTACAAGCTTGGCATGATTAAGCACTTACTCAGTTATGATGGTTTTATGCACCTATGCTGTGCATCTGCCACAATGTACCAGTATTTTAACTAGGATATTTTAAGAAAGAATCAAAATACTCTTTTAATTTTCTTAGGTTCTGATTGGATGTTTATGCTTTAGTTCGAACAATATCCCAAATAAATATGAAGTTTATGTCCTTACTATAGCAGACTTGAGTAAATGGGACACTGTTCTGAAAATGTAGTTTTCTGAGTTAATTAAGTAAAAGAAAATTTATCCTTGCTTCTGCTCATTGCTGATTTTCCTCTTGGTAAAAAATTCAACAGCTCTCTATGAGAGCCACTCAAAGAACACTGTGCCCCTTTGGCACAGACTGGTAAACAAGTCCCACAGAGCTTAGAAGATTATCAGCTGCTGAGGAAGCAGACGTTTGACTGTGAGCCTGTAGACATACTCAGCAGGGTGCATAAAATAGGGTAAAAATAATTGTGCCAATGTGTCTGGTTGAGAAATTCAAAATTCCAGCAAGTGAGAAAATAAACAAACATATGAGATGGAAAATTGCAGTAACATCAGAGTGAGGTGCTTTGTGGATGAGCTTCTTGAGAGTGTATTTTTGCTCTTTGTAAATTTTGCAGAGGGAAGCAAAAGAATTGTGTTGTGGATATATGACGGAAAAGAAATAAAAGTATGGGAAGACTTGTAACAGAAAGTTGTAACAGAAAGAATTATTTAAAATTATTGTAGATGGGAGAGAGAAAGCAAAATAATGACATTGCTCTTCAATAGGTATGAATCAACACAAAAATCAGTGAACAGATTTAAGTAATTTATACCAGTACTTGCATATATTCTTCCTAAACTCTAACCCCAGTATGAAAAAAATGACCTTATATCAATTATAAATTGTGAAAGGAAAAGAAATTAATGAAATAAAAATAGTAATGAAGTAATTTTAGGTTTTTATGTGTCTTGAGAAGATACATTACATAGCTTTCACCTCATATAGTGCAAAAGGTGTGAGACTTCCCACAGCATTGCCTTTGAACTTCTAAACTTTGCAGTAGAGTTAGAGGAGAAGTGTGAAGGATGCGTTGTGCTGAGATGTCAGCAGCTAAAAGCAGGCATTTGTGAGGCTGAGATTCCCAGGACATGGGTGGTGCCAAGGGGAGCATGGCATTGTCACAACATTGCTCCCTCCACAACTTTCTCCTTGGCACCACCCATGTGCTGGCAATCTCAGTCCAACAAATAACTTCTTCTACTTCTCTGCTTAGTATTAGGGTTGAGAGAACCACAAATCCTGGATCTCCATGGACACTGCAAGCAGTATGCAGCAGAAGAGACTAAATTTCAAGATCTTCATTCTATTTCAATATTACCCACAAAACCTAATCTATAGAATGTTGGGGTGAATGATGGATTTTCTCCAGTGCATGGTGGCCCAAGGACAACATTTATGTAAAACCTCTGTGTAGGTCTGTCAGCATACTGTGATGGGATACGAAGGCTAAAACAAGGAACAGGTACTCTGAGGAGCAGTGGGTTCCAGAGGGCAGTTGGCGGGCACATCTGGAGTTATTAAAGTTATTATCTCACATCTGAAAAATTAACGCAAGCAGATCTGGGCCTGCAGGTGTCTTAAGTCCCTGTTTCAGTGGAATAGCATCCAACACAGTCATAGAAAAGAACCAGAGCACATATGGTGAGCCTCAATATGTATATCTGCTCATTTCAGTCATGGAAGAAACCCAGAGCAGAAAGACGAGAAAATAAATATTATGTAAGGAAACTGTAAATGAGAAGTTAGGTAATGTTTGAACAGACTTTGTCGCCTATTTTTACCTTGTGCATACTCACTCCATATTATCCATTCAACATGCTTTGATGAATAGTCCCACAGATTGTCCACAGATTGTTGTTGCTGTGAGTTGCTTGATTTCCTTTTTTTCACAAGGTGTCTTGACTGTGCTGGCAGCTACTGCTCCTGTAGCACTGCCTTAGTGAAGTCTTTGGTATCAGTGCGGCCTTACATCCACAGGAAACAAGTAAGTCATGAACATACTATTTGCTTGGTTTTCTTTTCTTCATTGATTTGCTCTCTTTTTGCTTGTTGCAGCAAGTTTCCCTCTGCTTTTGGTGTCCACTAAGACTTTCATTGACCAGAAAGAGATCTAATCAATGAAATATAAAAAAAAAGAACTTTTGTGGCATGCAAAATCCTTGTATAGATTTTTCTTCTCATTTGCAGTAGATTTTGTATCAGTTTTTTGCATGACGGAATTTGTTCCTTTATCTGATCATACAAGTGGGACAAGCTAAGCAGAGTATCACCAAACTGAATTGCAGTGATAACCACCAGTGGGGATAAGAACAACACGAGAGGCTTAAATATCATATTAAAAATAAAAAGGAAAAGAAACATGTAACTTTGGAAAAAAATTGAGCAAGAAGTCAAGTTATAACTTAATTTTAAATAAAAGATAGGAGTTTTAGGGACTTTGTGCCTATAGATTTATCTGAAGTAGGTTTCCCACTTGCTTGGAACCGTATAGAAGAAGTCAGTCATCTAAATGTGCACTGTGGTGCAGTAGAGCAGATTCTCTATTTCAATGTCCTCAGGCTCATACGACAGCATGTGCAACTCATGGCTTCCTGAATTAAGATAACCAGTCATCAGCTCATAGAGGGCTTTTCAGTACAGGCTTTCTGATGTGACCTCAGAAGATATATTCTAACTGAGATACTGATCTCCTTTTATGCTTGGGTGCCTAAAACTAAATAAAAGTAGATTTAATCTAAATGAAAATATCCTGTATTTCAGGGCTATCTAAAAGATATGTATTTGGAAAAGGAGACTTTGATCTTCATCTGAAATGTAAGTTTGTATTAATAACATGTGTAAGTTTGTATTAATAATATGTAACAAAATATGGTTTCTATAAAAATTTTCAAGTATATAGGTTTAACTTGAAAATGGAAACTGTTAAGGTTTTCTTCTTTCTTTCTTTCTTTCTTTCTTTCTTTCTTTCTTTCTTTCTTTCTTTCTTTCTTTCTTTCTTTCTTTCTTTCTTTCTTTCTTTCTTTCTTTCTTTCTTTCTTTCTTTCTTTCTTTCTTTCTTTCTTTCTTTCCCACCAATAAACATAGAATAACAAAAAATTCATTATATAGTTTCATGGGTTTCACTGGGTTCAGTTACATAGGACTCAATGCCAAGACCCTCCAGTATAACTTGTACCTGAACATTGAATTAGGTACAGAAATTGCCAGTTTCCTTCTGTGGTAAGGTTGTCCTCCTGTCCTTCACAGTAACTCTCTGCTAATATATATTCTTTCCTTGTTCTTTTTCCTGACTTCCCTTTCATTACTGTCCCGAATGCTAATGCTATGAGAATGAAGTGTCTAAAACTTTGATTTCATCAAAATTAAGCAGCACTGCAGTATATACCCATAGCACTGCTGTCAATGGCTGCTCAGTTATAAATTTACTAAAGAAGAGAGTATATAGTGCTTCCAGACACTATTTTCACAATTTTTTAAACTGCTATATAAATGTCTTTGTATTTCATTTTTGTTTTCTGCCACAATGAAAAAAGAGATTAAATCTGAATCATATTTTTAAAAAGAAATTGATTCGTCAGTACTCTAGGTGTTTTTGCATTTTTTAATGACACTGTTTGTTTTAGACTCTTCATTTGACATTGAATCTCTATATCTATTGAACTCTGAGAATCTGGAATTTTACGTACAGACTCTGTGTTCCTCTAAATGTATAATTTCTGTTTGCAAATACATTTCCCCTCCCTGCTTTTAATTGTCCTGCCTTTTTTTTTATTGTTAAAGGAAGGCAGAGGAAGTAACAATGCAAATAGAACACTGTGCTTTGCAGATAAACAGTCAGGACATGCTATCAGCTGTTGGGCCCTCAGCTGCTCATTCTTCTGCTGTTTTACTTCATACTATTCCTTGACTGTACTGCTTTTCTTCATGGAGCTGTAAGAGAAGTGGATGGAGGGAAGAATCTGCTTTTTCTTTAGTGTTTGCATCCATCAAAGGCATTATGAAGATACAGCACTGAAAAAATATTCTTTCCTGATTGTACTTCTTTAGTCTTGCTCTGTATTTTTAAATGTGGTCTTAGAGAAAATTGTTCTGGTAATATTTTTATGTTTCCAAACACAATTTCCAAAACCAATGCCTATAGAATCGGGGATCAGCACTGTAAGATCCCTCTCCGTTACTTTGGCAGCCTATGGATTGGCAGCAATGGCTTGACTCTAACTTCCAAATTAAATAGTAAGCTCTTCTGATCAGAAAATTAGTGTCTACATCAGGAGTTAACTGTCCTAGTAACTCTTTATAGTCAATGTAATCAATAGCCTGTTTTGCAGATGAAATTGAATCTAAATAACGTAACATGAGCTGTGTCTCCAGCAATGTCTCTTTCTCCTTATTGAGGTGAAGCAAGGTTAGCAAGCTAGCTTACATGAAGGAAGTTAGAGTTAAGTGAGGTGAATCCTACCAAATCTGTCAGTGGTTACTGTTTGTGGTATTGTACATTGGCCTTGCATATTGCACTGCTGGTTCTGACAGAGGCTGCTACAGGTGGTTAATAGAATACTTGTCCCTTTTGTGCAAAGAAAATCAAATGAAGGGAGCAGATGGAATATAAATGACTATGACTTGTGTTCTGAGACAAAATCAGTAAATAATATTCAGCTGTTATTTAGGCAATTAAATGAAATAACTTCCTGTCCAGAGAAATTATTAATTAATTAGATTTTTGATGTCTTAATTTGATCTGAGACTTCTAGGAAAAGATCAATCTAAGTGCATGGAATTTGCAGTGTTGGCAAAACTCTGATGCTTTGTTCACAGTATTCTACAAACGTGTGAGGATGCGCTTCCCTCTCAAGCACATGAGGTGTACCAAGGTGAAAGCATTACCTGCAATGTACTGGGAAGATCCAAGCTGCATTGGCAGAATTTTGAAATATGGAGAAAGCTTATTATTCAAACAACAAACTTTAATGGAGAAGTAATCTTCTTACCATTGATGACAAAAGTCCCTCTGAATTAAAAACTGCCCAATTAAAATCAAGCACAATATTAGAACAGTATTATATGTCTTGAGGCATATGGATATGGATTGAGAAAAACTAAATGCATCCATACCTTGATATAGAACTGAAGAGAGGTGCTAATTATGTTTGCAATTGACACTGTTAACTATCCTTAAGCAATATTTGCAAAAGCTTTTTAAAAGTGCTTGCATCAGGAGGGAAAATATGATGCCATCTGTTTACCTCACACAAGCATGTTGGTATGTGCAAACCAGTTATTATAGATATTATAACTGACTTGACAAGCCAACACCTGTTTGTTTCTACAAATACCAGTACTGAAGTTTGCACACACTCCCACAGACACAGAGGGGCTTTCTGAAAAGTGAACTCATGCTGAACAACAGCAAATGAAGACAGCATTAAGTACTGGTCACAGTGCAATCTTCATCTTTCCTTACAGATAGAAAGTCAGTCTATGCTCCATCTTTTTAATTTAGAATCATTTCAGTATGATTACATTGACTTTCAACTTTTTAGTTATCTTGCATGTTATGCTCATTTCTCACCATCACAGATGTTGCTAAGATGCGCAAGAGCAGAAATATCATGCTGTAGAAATTGGAGTGTGAACAAGCCAAGAAACTTGATGCTTTGGCTGTATAATGCTCTGAGGCCTCTGGCAGCAGGACATCTAGATGTGGTGCTCCATCAGCAGATTCAACATTCATGTTTGTGAAAGAAAACTCACAAAGGAAAGGGCTGCCTATCTGTCCGAATTTTGTGAGCTATATATATGTTTTTATACATTTTTTCAATTTTAAAATTGCAGCCAGAAAGATGTTCCAAGCCATCAGTAATTTTAAGGGGTGAGACTAAGGAAAAGCAAAGCATCATGGGGAAAGCTGATTCCACAGCAAAAGATCAAAGAAATGAGGAAAAGGTAACTGCAATATAGTGCCTTTAGACACGTATTTAAAATGCACGAGAATAGCTGAATATGTGCATGAACTCACAGTAGAGAAAAAATCAGAGAGCTGAGCTGGGTCCAGCTGGTATGGATCTGGCAGATCTTGCTCATGCTCGCTGTTGTGTTCCACCAGTAGGGCATCACTGTGGTACAGAACAGAAATAGAAGAAATCTAGCTGTGCATAGGAGGGAGAAAAGTTTTAAATTATGGGCAATTCTGCCTCTTCCCCCTCTATCCCCTTGCTATTTGGTCATGGCTGGCAAAAGTATGAAACCCTTATAAAATATGTAGTAGTTAGGGGGAAGTTGAGGAGAAATGAAATGAACAGGGAATGAATCTTTTACCTTCCAGAGAGATTAGATTTCATTATGCTGAGGAGTTTCTCCCATAAGGACTACATTTGTCATCCTGTACAATGAAAACCAAATTTTGACAGTTCTATCTGTAAGTAATGCTCCACCATGCAAATGCTGGGCTGGGGCCCATTGTGCCACAGGAAACCGGCCTGCATTTCTATAGTGACTTTCTACTTTGTCTTACTTGCTCACAGGTTTTTTTCTATTTCTTTTATTAAGGAAGCTTCTATCCACCATTGTTCAGCAAATAGGATCTCATCAAGTGCCTCATCTTTGACTTGATAGAATTGATTCAGGAGCTGAATTATATACCAAGTAATTAGAATGACCTAACAGGGAATGTGCCTGCAATCATAAATAGGATCTGAACTCAAATAACATGTAGGAAAGTAATAAACTAATCTCCAGATTTCCTGGTAAAGTCTCATTATCAGCATTCAACATCACCTTGATTAGGTTGCTCTCCAAGCATAAAATTCAATTTATTACTTTTCCTTTTAAAGAAAAAAATATTCTATTTGGCTTAGTCAGGGGTTTGTAACTGAAAGATTTTGGGACCTGTTTTAGAGAGACTGGGATTGTTTTACTATTCTATTACTTTTTGTGTTGTAGCATGGCATCATGACATAGGAAAATTGGTAATTTTTTTAAAGGTTAGCTTTCCAAGTTTCTATTGTCAGACTCTCTTTATACAGATTTTCTCCTGAAACTCCCCATACAATGACATATTCTTGGCTTCTCACAATACATTTTGAATATTATCAGTTTTAAAGTTTTCTTAGATACTTTCTCATCTATTTCAAAGTTCAAAAGTTTTCCTTCATTGTTGCTTTATTACTATAATTCAATATATGAGATTTGAGAATAGTTTTTCAAATATATAGAAAGTGGCTGCAGGTTGGATGAGAGCTTCAGGGCTAAGAAATGACCATACCTCTATATTTTGTTTGGTTTTGGCACTTTGCTTT
The DNA here is from genome assembly GCA_013400315.1 of Bombycilla garrulus. Classification (NCBI taxonomy): domain Eukaryota; kingdom Metazoa; phylum Chordata; class Aves; order Passeriformes; family Bombycillidae; genus Bombycilla; species Bombycilla garrulus. The sequence goes on from VXBU01010677.1 coordinate 144,934, forward strand.
AGTTGTCTTAGGGAGGTCTTCTGCTGCAAAATGGAGTGAGATGGATCCGTTTAGCGCGTGCAAAAAAAATGATTATGAAATTTATCACATGCTTTGGTGTAGACAACTGTAGAACCTACAAATTGTCAAGATACAGTCTGATTTCTTTTTTCTTCCTGTTTTTTTGGCTGTGCTATAGTTAGATGAGATACCAGAACAATGGACCAGAGCTCTGAGGGTTCTGGAGAGATGCTGGCACTTGTTTGACATCCATAATTTTCTCACCTCTTTAGGTCTAAACAAGTTCTTGAAATGATGTCAGGAAAAAAAATTGTCCTTGTCTCTAAGTAACATAATCATCTGGCCATGTCACCCCAATCTGTTCTCTGCCAGCCATGGCTGTGAGTGATAATTGCTTTTTTCCTAATCTCCGGCTGCTAAAAATTAAGTGGAGTAAGTTTTGTACAGAAGGAGGATCCTTGACAGACGTGAGTCCCTAGAGATCCAGACTATCAGCAAAACTGCAATCTGAACTACAGACAGTGGCTAAACTTAAAATGTATATACGTATGGTCTAGACAGTCTCAAGGTTGATTTTGAGTTTTATTAATATCTCAAAAGTGTATCTGGGTTAAGGTTGAATACTTTTTTTTGAATGGAAGTTACACAAGTATGCAGCATTTACAAAAATATGCAGCAGGAAGTTACAAAAAGCATCAGCTTTTATAATTATGTGGCTGATTCAATGTGATTTAAATTTTCATATATAAAAACCTTTATTATGTATACATATGATTTATACCAGCAATTCTTTTTTATGCATTCAAAAAGGTTTTCCAAAGAACTTTGACTTCTTAGTGACAATGTGGAAAAGAAGTCCTAAGTCACTGTCACTTTCAAACATTGCAATTTGCTGCTGCATTGTCATAACAAGAAATCAACCTGCACTCCTCCTGGAGGAGTATAAAGTAACAGGAAGAGTGAATTCATTGGATACCTATAGAGAGATTTATTTCCTGTGCCTTATTTTTTCTTCTAACATACTGGTAGTTTTTCCATGAAAACATTCTTAAGATTCCACAAGCTTCTTTGTGTTAAAATTTAACCTGATTCATCTTATATTTTTTCTCTAAGAAAATAGTTACCCCATTTTTTGTCACAAAAGTGAAAATAGTGTCTTTCAGTGCTCCAGCAGCAAAAACATTCTGAAGAATAACATACTACAACACAGAAATGTTTGAATCCTGTGCTGCTTTACAGGACCTGTCAAAGCCCTTAAATCAGTGATTCTTCCCAGCACCACTCCTGCAGAGGGGCACCTGGAGTAAATTAGTTCAGATTAAGAGGAAAAAATAGATACAGGCTCTGCCCTTGCATGGTAGATGAGATGAAGAGAGTTTATTTGGCCCTTTTTCCTTATAGCTGAAAANGACTAGGAACTGTGAAACCATGGTAATTGTTTTATTTATCTGGGCTTGTACGTTTCTATTGAGTTTAAGGGTCCCTTGGATGTGGTTGTAGAAAGCAGTTGAGAGGAGGGTTCTGTACTAACATTTCACCACCCAGTTTTGATTTTACTAAATGAGAGAATGCATGCAGTTTAGGACAGATGGCAGTTCTTGACACATGAAGAATAAAACTAACATTGAAGGGCTTTTGGGGGCTCTGTGTGTGGTCTGTGTGCTGAAGTTTGTGACGTACAGTATGTTAAGCTTGTTACTGTTCAAAGGCTGTATCTCTAGCTCTTATAAACTGGTGGAAGTCTGTGGCTCTGTTAATTTTTTGTCTGCCTAGTAATTTCTGAAATTTTCTAATTGAAGAACTTAATCTTTTTTTCTTATGACATTTGATTTTTGATGGATTTTGGGTTTTTTTCTCCTTTTCATACAGAATAGTTCAGTTCCCCTGTCAGTTCTGCAAATAGTGTAGGAAGAGCCAATATTAAATAATACTTCTACTTATAGTATAAATAATCTTAGCGTAAAAATTCTACCTGAGAAACCCTTAACATTAAAATATTAATCATATTCATATCAAAGTTTAGATGTTCCCTAATTAATGCTGTGAATACTCCTAGGATGAGCAGAACTGTCTTTACTCTGCATAGTTGAGAACTTCAAAAAGAAATCTATTTATTTTTCAATCCTATGTTACCAGATATTGCAATATTTGTTTACCAAGATGTTTAAAACTATGTCTAACAGAAAATGAGATGGAGTGTTCCAAATAGGATGAAAAAAAAAAACCTGAAAAAAGACCATAAATGCTAGGATGTTCATAAAATGTTGCTTTTACCAAATTATGTAAATTTTTTTTCACGTATAATGTTTTCTTGATAAACTTTCACTTAATGTGGATGCTTGTGAGATTGTAAAATGTATTTTTAAATGTCTTTAAGATTTTTTTCTTATTTCTATTGGAACAACTAGGATCTATAAATTATATTTTAAAAAATCATAATCCTTAAGCATAGTCAAATCATACTATCTCTTTTGATTTAAAAACACCCTAGTTTAGCTCAACCCATATTAGCATTAATGTAAGATAAGATAGTGGTTGAATATGTTAGTTTTCCCCAGTTTATCTGTTCAGTCCAGGGAGACTTTTGTTGTTATAATAATTGAAATCAGGTGAAGGATAGATGGAAAAATATTAGTGTATATTTAGATATTAGAATATGCAAACCCCATTAGTTTCTATATTTTTTTACATAGCATTTGATTTAAGATTTTTTTTTCTGGAGTTCATGGTTTCTTTACATTTTATATGTAACACTGGTTTCCAAGGTATAAAGTAACTTGACTATGAGAAAATGATTCTTTTAATTTTGTTTCTTATATTCTATCAGCTTTAATTCCATGCAAATATAATACTATTTTTTGGAAATTATAGTTCCTACAAAATAGTGGATTTCATAAGTAAACACTAATCCTGAATGAAATCCTAAGAAAATATTAACTTGAGCTATTTTTAATGAAAATGTCTCCTTAAATCTTTCTCAAAAGCAAACAACCTTTTTATTTCAGGGTTAAATATATCTTCCAAAGCTCTTCTTTTGTTCCTAGTGCTGCTGTTTGTTTGAATTGCATCAGCTATAGAAGCATAATTACCAGTTCTGGAAAAGAGTTTTCATGGTAGCATGCAGCCAAAGCTTGGAATGGCAAATGGGAGAAGCCAAGGATTGATGAGAACTCCTGACACGTGTCAGTCTCTGCCTCATTACCAAATTATCACAACAAAAACCTTGCTGGTGCAAATCATGAGGAGAAGAAAGATGAATGCCTGGGTTTCCTTTTAAAAATGATTGTGAGCCTGTTCATAGTGTTATAATAAAAAAAGCAAATAATTGGTAACACCTTAGTTAAACCTGACTAAAAGACTTTCAATAAGAGTTAAAACTGCGATTATTAATAATATTATAATATCACTAGAAGGAAAGATGAAACTGAGACAAGGCTTTTTTTCCAAAATTAGTCAAAAGGTACAGCTATTAATTAACGTCACCAACTCATTCTGGCCCTGAAAATGAAAGCTGAGTATTTTTTGGAGATAGGCTTACAAAAGGGTTGAATCACCGCTTTGAGTAGAGAGCATACCTCAGTCATACCAAGTGTCACAGTTACTCATGTAAGTCTTTTCCATGTAGGAACATAATATTCCTGGGTTAGATAAAAAGAGAACCAGAAAAAATGATGCTCAAATTGCAGAGGCCATTGTTTAACCCCAGCCACTAACCAAACACCACTTCACCCCTGGTGGGATGGGGGAGAGAATTGGAGGGGTAAGAGGGAGAAAAATCACGGGTTGAGATAAAAACAGTTTAATGGGTAAAGCACAGGTCCAAAGAATTCTCTCTAGACTTCCCAAGGGTAATAAGGTGTTCAGCCATCCCTAGGAAAGCTGGGCTCTATCATGCCTAACAATTAATTGGGAAGACAAATACAATACCACCACTCTAAACATTCTCTCCTTCCTGCTTCAGTTCAGGAAGGACATTGAGGTGTTGGAGTAAGGCAAGGCAATAAAGAGAGGAAGGCAATAAAGCTGGTGAATGGTCTGAAGCACAAGTTTTATGAGGAGCAGCTGAGAGTGTGTTTAGCCTGGAGAAGAGTAGGCTCAGGGCAGAGTTTAGCACACTCTTCAACTGCCTGAAAGGAGCTTGCAGCCAGGTGGAGTTGGGGGCTTCTGCCAGGCAACCAGCCAGACAGGAAATGGCCTCAAGCTGTGCTAGGTGTTCAGATGATTGTCCATCAGGAGAAAATTCTTCATAGAAAGGGTGATTAGACATTGGAATGGACTGCCCAGAGAGGTGGTGGAATCGCTGTCACTGGGGGCTTTTAGGAAAGAATGGATGTAGAACTTAGTAACATAATCTAATTGCTGTGCTTGGATTTGTTCATAGGTTGGACTTTCCAACCTAACTTATTCTGTTCTGTGATTCTTCTCCTGGTTTTCTTGCTAAGCATGATGCCATATGATTTTAAATATCTCTGTGGTCAGGTGGGTTTAACTGTCCTGTATGAGTCCCCTCCAAACTCCCTGTGCACGCCCAGGCTCCTGACAACATTCATGTGTATCAGATCTTCTCCCTCAACAGTACTTTCCACAGCCTCTATCCTGACCTTTTACCCAGGATCTGTGTCCCATTTTTTCACCTCTGCCATGCTATGTTTCTTAACAGATAACAGAGGTAGCTGTCTGGCTTTGGATTTAAGGCAGTGGAATGCCAAATACCTGCACACAGCACACAGCATAGTCTAGAGAAGTCAGATAATGAAAATCCATAGAAATTCCTTGACAGATGCAGCCACAATTTGCACACAACTACGATACCCAAATCCAGCAGAGTCCCAGTGATATTCAAGTTTTGTGTGTGGATTTGTTTCTTTCATTTCACTCTTTCCCTCACCCTGGTAACATCTACAACAAGTAGATGGAACTTCTGATTCTCTTTGCAGTAGTCTTCAGTGCCAGTTTGGTCTAGTGAAAGATGTCTCTGTCCATGGCAGGTGGGTNTATGCCAAATACCTGTCAAACCCTGCATACAGCATAGTCTAGAGAAGTCAGATAATGAAAATCCATAGAAATTCCTTGACAGATGCAGCCACAATTTGCACACAACTACGATACCCAAATCCAGCAGAGTCCCAGTGATATTCAAGTTTTGTGTGTGGATTTGTTTCTTTCATTTCACTCTTTCCCTCACCCTGGTAACAGCTACAACAAGTAGATGGAACTTCTGATTCTCTTTGCAGTAGTCTTCAGTGCCAGTTTGGTCTAGTGAAAGATGTCTCTGTCCATGGCAGGTGGGTCAGAACTAGATCATGTTTAAGGTCCCTTCCACCCAAACCATTCTATAATACATTGTGAAGTGATAACTTGTGGGGAAGAAAGATCCAGTTAAATCTCAACCACCGCTCTGAGAGTGAGGGGAAAGTATATGCAAATTAAGCTTAGTAACAAAGCACAGTATGGAAGACTTAAAGAGACAATTCTCTGCTTTTGGTCAGTTTTTCAAGACAACCTCTTTGATGTCAATTGGTCTGAAGCTTTCCTTGCACATGCGCACGCAGTTCCCTTGACAGAAGCATATGGAGTACAGAACATTAAAGCCTAAATGGCTTCAAAGTTCATGATGGCATGAGCAAGTAAAATTCGTCTTTACTAGGGAAATTCAGACAAACTTTTGGTAAACACTGTCATCAGCTCTGTACTTTAGAATAATGACAGATGTCTTTGCATTGCTAAGATAGCATTCTTATGCTAATACAGTTATCTGAAATATGTTGCACAGGAAAAACAAAGAATGTCCATGAAGTCAAAAGCTCAGTGTTGTACAACAATACACTTCAAATTATCCCTTTTATCTAGTTCTGTCAGAATAAGATATGAAACTTCCTCCAATTCAATAACATATTCCTTTATAACATATTCCTGCTATTGGATATATGTGATGCTTTCATTGTTTCACAGGGAATGGTTTTCACTAGGCTTATAGTTATATTTTTGTTAAAAGCATTTGAAATTAACATAATGGATGTAGCAAGAAATGCAGATGGATGGGTGGGGTGAACCTTGGTTTTGAATAAATGACATTGGTAGGCTTTCTGATCTCAGATACCTTTTAGTTACACTGAATTTCTATGCACATTTTAAGAGTTTTTAAGGTCCCATCCAGCTGGCTAAAGTGCAGATTCTACTATTAGCCAAAAAAACCCCAAACCCAACATGGCAATGGCCCAAGAAATGGGTCTTTTACCTACTGCTTCCATTTCAAGGGGTTGTGATTGTTGGCTGGCAACCAGGGCTGTTGCAGAGTTCCTGTGGTAAAGCCTATACCAGAATAGATGCTGCCCACACAGAGAAATGTCAGAACTATTTAGCTTGTCAGTCCTAATTTCTCTCCATGTTTGAAATCATCTCCTGTAACAGACCCGTTGATGAAGCATATCACCCTTCAGCAAACATTCCCATTCTAACAGAATATTCTTTCTCATTGCACTTGCAAAATGATTTAAAATGAGGATCTTAATGTGTTATGCCTCCCTGAAACCTTAACTGTTGTTTCTAGCACTTGAGAACTGGTTTATATAAGATCAAAAAAGATGCAACTTGCTTATCTCCAAGCTTTTGGTTGTGCGTCTGTCATGGTTTAACCCCAGCTGGCAGCCAAGTACCACACAGCTGCTCACTCACTTCCCTTCTGCCCCCATGGTGGGATGGGGAGGACAGGAAGGAAAAGAAAATAAAACTCACATTTAATAATTATGGCAAAGTGGAATATTATAATGATACTACTAGCACTAATAATTTTAAAAAGGAGAGGGACAGGAAACAAAAGCCAAGAGAAACAAGTGATGCACACTACAATTGCTTACCACCCCCTGATGGAGCCCCAGCCTCACCCTGAACAGTGATCATCCCCCTCCCCACAGTTTATATACTGAACATGATGAATTATAGTATGAAACACCCATTTGGACAGTCTGGATCATCTTTCCTGGTCGTGAGCTCTCCCAGCTTTTTGTGCACCTCCAGAGCATGAGTCACTGAAAACTCCTTGCCTCAGGGTGATTACTACTGAGCAGCAGCCAAAACATCAGTGTGCTATCAACACAATTCTTCCACTGAATCCAAAACACTGCACTGTACCAGCTACTAAGAAGAAAATCCACTCTGACCCAGTCAAAACCAGAATAACATCTTGATGAACTGGAACTTCTATAGCTGCAGACTGGCTACAGACTGGCTAATCATTCCTGTTAAGAAGATTTTCCAGTCTGTTTTTCACAGAGTCTGTTTACTAAAACCTACTGAAACTGCTGTGGTTTTTAGAAATAAATTCAATTCTCTTTTAAAAATAATTTGTTGACTTCCAGTGGTCTGTTGATTAAAGCCTAATAGGCTCAGGAGTATTTCTGTGATCCCCAGATATTGCTGAAATTAGTCTCTATACCTGGTACCTTGAGACGTGTTTGTTGTGTCCCCTGCCCCATTGAAACCACAAGTAAAAGCCAGCCTTTTATATGCAAAATAGATTCATGGTTTTATATTGCCTTCTTTTCTTTCTTATTTTTTAATGTGTAGCACAGATAACTTGTAAAAGAGTTAGGTGCTAGGTCCTTTGTAGTAATTTCTCCTAATTGCATCATTAGTGTCCTGTAGATAAGGTGTTTCAGACTGCTGGCTATATTTTTTATCTTATACTTTATATCAGCAGATTTCAGTACGACTCCAGTAGCTGCTATGAATCTGGATTGCATGTACAAGTGAGGGACTGTGATAATTTTAAACTGATGCAGAGGCATCTTTGGTAAGGAATGTTGGAACCGAGGGGGTTCCTGTGGCATCTTAGAATGATCTAGGCTTTGGTTAGGAGGCTTTTTAGCCTTGCCAGAGGTGTCGGAGACCTTAGATTGATGCTGAGAATGCCTGTGGTTTTGATTTTAATTTATGAGACAAATTACTAACTTATAAGAAGAATTGCAAGTCACTAGAGTTTAAAGAGTAGAATAGCAGTAATTATAGATGAAAAGGAAAAGATTTGGACCTATGTCTAGGGGGGTTTGAGATTCTGGATAAGGGTGTTTGGGAGTTAAGATGGAGAATTCTTACACGTGGCATGTTATCTCTTTTTCTTCTTCCTAACCTCCATCTTCTTGGTGATGTTGGCACTTTTGGATTGGTTTGTCAGAGAGTTGGACAATGTAATGTAAGGGTCACGGATTGGAAATTAATGGTAAACATTGGATATGTTGTTGATAGTATAAAAGAATAGAGCTGATCTGGGATGGGCACAGTGTGGCTCGATCTCCCTTGTAGGGCAGAGTGTGCAGGGCACAGTGTGTCTCTGGAAGTTTTGCTGTGTCGACCTCGGCAGGGCAGAGAAATCTAATTTTGATAAGGAACTAATAAACTGCCTTGAGAACACAAACAAAGGACTCCAGAGTGCTTCTTCGACTCAGACAGTAGATGAGAAAAGGACTTTTGTACACTGTGGGAGAACCCGGGACAGGGAAGTCTCCAGCAAGGAAGTCCTCATTTGCTCTGTAAGAAAAATGCCAGCTTCTGTATTTTTGGGGTGGGTTTTGTGTGATTTTTTGAATTGATTCTTTTTGACATGTTTTGTTACAACTAACTTAATTTGTCACAATTTCCCTATTTGGAAAAAAAAAAATGAAGTCTCCAAAATAATACAATCCCATTCAGCTTTCATGCTAAAATTTTTCCATTAAATACATCAGAGTAATTTATTCTATAAAAATTTGTTTATTAAGCTTTCAAAACTAACTATGAACTGCAGATGAAGTGCAGCATTTTTATTTGTACAAAAAGAGCAGAAATGTAAGAAGAAAGTACATTTTATCTTCAATCTAATTACCAAGATAGAAGAATACAATCTTGATTGAATACATGCTGAGTTAAGTCTTTGGAGCAGAAAACTACCTTTGTTTTTGTGTATTAGTGCAGCTGTGAGTCCATTCCGTTAATTTTCCCATCTTAATATCAGTAAGTGGAAGATTATGGGGTAGATGAATTTCTTTGCTCATAAAGGCATCCACCTGATTTGCCTTTTGAAATCAGGAAGCCATGCTCGTTTCTTGGACAATTATTTTCTAATTTTCTGTCTAACAATTAATACAGCCTTTTTCCACCATGAAGGACACTTCCCAGGCCTCATGTGTGAGAGCGCATGTCTGCACATGTGCTGTTCTTTAGTGCATGGGAGGAAAGGAAGAGATTTTGAATTTGGCCTAGGATTTTGAGCCACTAAACCTCTTTTGTCTAAAAGATATTATGAGCTATGAATAGCTAAGTACACTTCAGTGTGTACATTATTAGACTGTTTCCTTCCTTTTAAAATTGAGTGGCACTCAGCAAGCTGAAGATACCAAAGGAAAAGAGCTTAATTACCTTTTAAACCTATGAAGAAGTAGTTAGGAATGGCTTTGATGTTTTGTTGTGGCTTTAAGTAGGACTGAGACGAACATGTGTTTAAACTGTTTAAAGTTCTGTTCAACTCATACCTCAAAATCTAACCTCCCAGGGAAAAGAAACAGCCCTAGCTATATAATCAGTTACTGGAGTTGGATAGATAAATACTCTAGTTGGCTTTCAAGGTGTCAAGCAAATATTTTTGTCTTTGAGTGTCTCTAGCTCAATGGCAAAGACTTGTTCCACCCAGATTAAGTATGCTGTTTAGGGGCATTGCTGCTCCATTATAAAAATTTTGCCTAGAGCTTAACTTTCTTAGTGCTCCATGGTATTTTCTTTTTTTTCCCCTTACCATTTTGTTCTGCAGTTATATCCTGAGATGCTCTTTCATCCTGTTCTTATTCTGGTCACTCTTTACCATTATTAATGATTCTGGATGATCCTTTTGCTTTCTTTCAGCTTCATTCCAGGATTTTAACAGGAGGATGAAGTGATTCTATTACGATTATACTTCAGTGTATTAAAATAATGATTCAGAGACTAAAAAGCTAAGCTATTTTCAGTAACTGCAACACTAGAGACATCCAAATTGAAGAGGAGGCAACTGCAGCTTAAGATTGAAGACATTTACTTAATGAAGTACCAGGTTCACAATACCATACAGCTTTGGTAAATAAAGCAACCAGTAAGCCTTCATCAGTTATATGCTGCCATTTGCTATAAATTTCTTTGGACTTCTTAAACCTCTCATCTAGCAGAAAACACTCTACAGTCTTAACATTCTGTTTTGAATACAAATGGCTATAAAATATCCTGGAACAATAGAAGAGGAAGACGATAATAAAAGAGGCAATGAAAATCAAGTTTATTTAATAAATAATACATTCTAAAACTAAACACATTTTAGCAAAAGCCTGACTGTTGGATATATTTTAATGACAGAGATCTGCTTTTTGCTGTAGTATATTGGCTGCTAGGCACTTCATCATTCCAACTCAGAATGCCTTCCAGCAATTTAAGAAAGACTCTTTGCTGCATTTGGATAAATCAATAATTATTTTGTACTGTCATAAATATAAAATAAAACCAGTATTATGATTTTTTAGAAAGACAAGTACTTGGGGAAACTCTTCATAGCTTTAATGCTATTCATTTTGACAGAAGTCTCCAAGGTGATTTAGGGGACAGTTAGATTTACAGTACTTTAAAGAGAGCATATATTCTTAGGATGGATGTGGAAGGACTCAGAAAAATAATAGGCCTATATAAATTTTGCTACCTGACAAAATATATGTATGCAATTTTCAGATAATACCCTCATCTCCTTCAAACTCACTATATAACTGCAAGGTAAAAAGATATAAGAAGGTGTAAACTCTGATGAGCTGGGTAGAAGCTCTGGGTTACTTCCACATTAACACATTGCTGTAAAGGGACCTTGATTTATTTAGATTGCTAGAACTGCTGAGGGCATAGAAAGGAACAGACTTTAGGATATAAAGTGTCTTTTAGGAAGAGAATTGCTTCAATGACAAATGGTAACACAACCAGTGCTGCTGTTGATGAACTCTACAAATCTACAAAGTCCCTCACCTATTGAACATGACATAGGCTAAAATAGCGTAAAAAAAAATCAGGAAAACACCCAGCTCTATGACAGCTTATACCTTAACAGTGTTCATGCTGTTACTTCACTGATGAAAATCAGCAGTACTTAATCTTAATTTCTGTGTTTATTTTATTATGAAATTATGTTTGTATTTTGTCTTTTTAAGGCTTTCTAGATAAAAAAAATAATTTGTTTTTTATTAAGGTCTGAGTCCACTACAAAGGTTGTACTCAGTTAATCGAAATGCTTTGGTGTTTTTTCATTTTCTCCACTTATTGCATCCTGTTGAAATTAATTTCAGCAAATATAACGTTATTTGGCCTATAGAAATAAACTGAATCTGAATCAGTGAAGGAGGCATAGGCAACAGACAGAATAATTTTTCGAGTCTTATTAAAAGGGAGAAATGATTTACTTTGATAGTGCTAAGTCCTTGCTGCAATGGCCATTTTGCTAGTGACTCATTTGAGCACTTCAGTCAGCTAATTGGCCTTTACAGATAAATTAGTAAGTATGAGTATTATAAATCAGAGAGGTCCTTTTCAGCAAAGTGAAGATTGTCAGTGCTTAATATCTACAGAAAGATGAGGGGTTAGGACAGTATTACTTTATCATGGAAAAAAATGCACCATGCTGTCACACACAAAAAGTTGTTCTGGATTCTTCCAGACCAGATTAAGTTTAATTTGTGAGCAAGGATGTCCATTAATTTTCTGAGAAAGTCTCATTGACTGCCAAAATGCAAAATTCTTATTAAGAAAGTCAGGATCCTGTATCAGAAAAAACCTCATGTGCAGTAAAGCAGATGAATGACACTGAACTTGAGCTGCACCAGAGGGAAAAACAATCTATAGTCACTGCTTTAAGAAACATTGAGCACACTGATTTTTTTAAGTCATATGCAACTACAGGGGATTTTTTCAAGCAGAATGGAAAATCTTATGTCACTTCTGCTGAAAAAAATGTTGTCAATGTGAAAACCATATAACCCTTAAAATGAAAAATTGTTAGTATATTTGTGGAAAGTGTAATCTCTCATTACTAGTTAATAGATTCCCAAATCACACTATTATTAATGCCAACCAATTAATTGAGTGTCTTTACTCCAAAAAAGCTTATTTTCTAAATTCTCACATAAATCAGAGAAAGGAAATTTTGTATAAATGGGAAAGTCAAACCTAGTGAAATTGTGAGCTAGTGGAGGATTTGATTATCTAGTGAAATAGTAGGGCCCTCCATTCTGTGAGCTTATTTTCATCAGTGTAGATCTTCATATATGAGAAAAAAANATATGCATGTCATTTATTTTGCTAGAACAGTATTCGTTCTTAGGTTTTTATGGATATAGTTGCATTGTTGATTTATGAAAATATTACTTTTGTAGGCTGACAGGGATAAGAGTTAGGATTTTGAAATTACTAAAATATAAGAAAAATACTAGTCAAGACTACTAGGCAATTGATATGCCAATCACATATACAGTAGAAATTATATTCAAGAAAACATGACTTTGGCCAAAGGTATAGGGCAAGAATAAACCTTCTGCAGACAACTGATACCTATTCAGTCTCATGTTATAAAATGAGATTTTTGTTTCCCAAAATTCCCAGATCTATGTGGGGAGCTGTAGAAAACAAATATGACATTAGGAAGTGAGCACTGATGGACACCAATTACACCTATTGGAACTGCAGTTACTTCTGAGACTTTATCGCCTCCTTTTCATTGCATCGATTCAGACACAATGTTTTCCTCTTCAGCCTACATTACTTACACTGCCCTAACTATCTGCACAGTAAAGACTTTATTCTTAAACTAGAGAAGAACAGATGGTCATCTATTTGGTAAACAACCTTTGATGTATAAAATGTATGTTCAGTGCTTTAGTTCATCTTTAAATAAAGTTGACTGGAATTGGGACTGGACCTGCTTGTGGATATTGAAGAAAGAGGAATGAAGGCCTAAAATAGTTCTCACAAGAAGTTTAGTCAGTCACAGAAACAGCTGTTACCTAAAAATCTGTGACTTTTATTCACAGACAGTAAAATTATTTAAAGATAGCTTTTCCTCAGTATTTTTTAATTCATCTTTTTTTCCTCCAGGACCTAGGACAGTTGCAGAGGGAGTTCAAGAATTCCTGCAAACAGCAGAATGCTGCTGCAACAGTTAAATCTCTACTTGACACAAATACTCAGCTACTGTTTCTCTAGGCTTGTCCTAAAAGGCTTCCCACAGCTTTGAAGTATTCCTGACTTTGACTACTTTTACTTTTCATGACAAACAAAAATTAAAGGAAAAGGTGTAGTAGATTTTTAATACTGGACTATTAACTACTATTAGTACAGGAATAAACATGGTAATTCAGAAGATTGATTGATGCTAGGGCTTTGTAGGACGTGATGAGTGGAAACAACAATGAAAAGTTATGTAAAAGTCTTCTGTCTAGAAGTGAGATCCTAAATAACCTGAATGGCACAGCCAAAATTTCTGATTAAACTTTGTAGGTAACTGCAGAGGTGAGCTTTATAGGGAATGCCATGAGGAATTAATGGTTGTCTTTAATAAGGTGCAACAAATAAGGTGTTGGAAATGGAAGACAATGGAATATTGAATAACTCCTTTCCAAATGAGGGATACATAGTGCAGGACTTCTATTTAAAAGAGTGGTCATATGATTAGTCTATCTCAGATTACAGAAATAGAAGAAGCAGTGAATTGGTAACTCTACTACAGCATCTGGAAATGAATAATGACTTTGAATAATGACTTTGCAATCTTAATGGTGTTCTTTAGCACAGGGGTAGGGCCGTGCTGGCAACATTTGTGCTGTTACTGAAGGCAGGCAATGTGGCCTAGTAGATAAGGCATTGAGCTCAGCAGGGATGGCCAGACTATAATCCAGGCTCACCACAAACTGAGTAAATCTGTTCAGCTCTGAATGCTGCTGTTGTTGTAACCTACTGTCTAAGGATTCAGCCGAATGTGATCCAGGCTGAGTTGGGTGCATGCTAACTCTGTGACTGACTTGTTTTTTACTAAAAAACCATTAAGAAATTAGAATAAGAATTAAGAAATAAGAAAGTATGGGAACTAGAGCTATGCAAGATGAAGAAAAACAAGAAGTGCACAGTAGCTGAGATAGTTGTCTTCAGCAGCTGAAGGACACAAGAGTATAAATAGTGACATGAAAAAGAATAAAACAAACAAGACAAAGCAGAACATCAGAAGACAACATTTCAGCAACATCATGTCAGTTTCAAAACATAACAGATCCAACCCTTCCATACCTGACAATTCCCTGGCTGGGAAAGGCTCATTGATTGTCCCCACCATGGGATTGGTAACGACATAATGATGATGATACTCGTATATTTAGCCCTTGTTATTTACTGTTGGCCAAGAAATGATATCTGAAAAATCTCAAATTGTCTATGTTAGGTGTGCAAGATAAAAGATGCTCAAATAAATGCTCTGCACATTCCCACCCTTGTTTTCTCACTGACAAGACTCAGTAGTGTAGTGATATGGCCAATCCAAATAAAGAAGGAGCCCTCCTCCCATTTCTTAGCTCTGCTTTGCTGTGTTTCAAATAAGAAAATGGAGCAAACTAGAAAAAATTATTTCTTATCATGACCAGATTAATACTTTCCTCAGGGATGACAGGTGATGTGGTCAGAGGTGAATGAGAATCATTGTATTTGATGAATATTTAAAAGAGGAATTTGAAGAAGGAATTTGAGGCTGTTTTACAAGCAACATGCAGTTGGCAAACCCACTTATTGTTAGTATATATTTAATATATTTGATAATCCTTGTCCTTTTTTGTTAAAATGTAGAGTATACAGTGCAGAAACACACTTTGTTTAACCATTTTATGCTGTTGAACAACAAAATAAAGCAGTACCCATACTGAGGAAATAAAAACAACTTGTGAGTCAGACAACTTTGTGTGTAATAAATTCAACACATTAAATCTGGCAGCAGCAGATCACAAGAATCAGAATTCCCACAGAGATACAGAAAGATGCTCCATGTGAGTTTTTGCCGATCTTTTCACTTGGTGATGAAAAGAAATAGCTCATCTCTATTTTAACCCTGAATTTTCTCATTTCCATAACAAAATATTGGTAATTCCTTTATATAATCTTTATCCTGTGATATTATGATTACTTATCCAAAATGAATGCCTGCTAGGCTGATATTACACTCATAAGTTTATGAGCTTCCATGTGATTCATCATTTTTCATCTTATATTCTATGTTCTGTAAAATATTGATTTTTCCTCTATGCTGATATATTCTGGGTATTTACTGAGAAACCAACTGCAGCCATGTTAGTCTTCCTTTTCTATCTTTACAGTGGTTTAAGAGGTCTGTTACACATTTTAACACATCCATTTAAATTTGTGCAATATTTATCACTTTAAAATAGAATTTGAAGGGGAAACAGAAGAGGTTCAAAATTTCACGAGACTGTGCATTTGAAAATGAAACTTTTGACTTTCAAAATTTCATCAAAGAGTCAGATCCACATAAAGTTTTGAGTTTGAAGTGCGTAAACTTCAAAAGGCTGTGTTGGGATATGTTATCAGTTCAAGCAGTGAAGGTATGAAGCCTTCAGTACTCAAGAAAGAAGAATTAAGATATTATTTTTCCATATCACTACAAGGAATATACCTGAAGAAGGAATAGATGAATTCTATGGATTATCAGACCTGATGAGATGAATTATCTTTCTAATGTCAGCTAGTCAGATCTTGGGTCCAGCAGACATATTGAAGATACAGAGAAAGATTTTTGCCCCTAAAAAGACACTTAATCTTCCTTAATGAATCTGAAAATTATGAGGATATTATGTTTGGAAACTATTTTAGTGGACTATAGGCAGAGTGTAATCTGGATACTAATTCTGGTCGTATGCTCTTTTCCTAAGTGTTTGCTTTTTTTAGCCATTATTGGAGATAAATACTTACATGCTTTTATTTGAATGCCTATTTTCATTTGAATGTCAGGGTTTTTTTTTTATATACAATGCAGATTTAAATTCTATGATCACTTACAATATGAGCATCTTACAAAAAAAAAAAAAATGCATGTATCAGTTTCATTTTTCAGACCACCTATCATAGGTAGGAAAGAATCTAGCTAGTTGTAGTGTCATTAATTTCATTAACAATTTGCATTTGGTAACTGCCAACAAGAAAGCCAGTTTTATTTGTTAAATAAATACAGAATTCAAGGAAAAACCAAGATAGATGCTTTTTTAATGCCAAGTTTTTGTTTTTAACAGTATTTCTCTTCTAGAAATGTTGTTCCTAGGATCTATGCTAATATTATCATGACATAGGAAACTGCTTGCTTGACACTAACATTACTCACTGAATTACCTACTTAGGTCTATGTTCAGTGGAAAAGAGGATTTAGGATAATGAAGGAGCAGAATCATAACATGCACTCAATTATTACACAGTTAAATACTGTCTTGGAAATGACTATAGAGACTTGGGAAAAATATACAGTGTATAGATATTTTGCCTGGAAGACTTTTGCAGAGAGATGCTACATGTAAACTAATGTATTCCATAATTTATTTGTACAAAGTATTCTCAAGATGTTCATATGGGATTAAGCTCTGCATTAACAAGATGTGAACTAGCATCAGAAAAAAAGGTTGAGTTTTCTCTGAGTGAGAGAGAAATTGCCTTTTCTGATGTGTTCATACAAAAGCTTTGTGTTTATATGTTTCTTTGCAGTTTGAGCTCCTGTGATAAAACTGGAAAACCATGAGAACTACTGCATTTAGGGAATTGCTCAACTGTGATGACATGTAATGATTCAGGAAGTTTGTGTAAGGGAGCTAATTACTGTAGACCAAAAAATTATATTAGTTTTATCTGTATACTCTTAATTCTTCAAAGGGGCTACTAAGGACTATAATAGAGGCAGCATTGTGTATAAAACCAGCCAAAATTAAGTGTTCAACAAATCCAAAAAACTCCTGTCTTATTTATGCATGTAAAACTGTAGTTCAGACTCAGTTTTACAAAACCAAATTCTGCTCCTCTCACAACAGTTGTGTGCTTCTTATTTGAGTCTATTCTGTGTCCATCTAAAACCAAAGGTCTCTGAGATCAAATTCTTTTAATGGTCTAAAATGGACAGTTCTGCTTGGAATAAACATAATACTGAGAGTGCAGATTCCATTAAAAAAAATCCTGCTAAAATTGATACTCCCCAGCCTTAATAAAAAAAAAAACAAACAAGAACCTTGGATTTACTGGCTCCTTTGAGGCTCATAATCTTATATTCCTCAAGAATACCCTTCAACCAGCCATTAGGCAAAAACCACACTGGCTCTGGGGTCAGACTGTTGGATAACAAAGGTTTTAGTGGTCATAATTCCTCTTTGTTGACGATTCCTGCAGTTAGCCAATGGCTGCTAATGCAGAAACCAAAAGTGATGCTAGGAATAGAAGTCTGACTATCCCAATGTCTTAATCAGTGGAACTTCATGTCATGTTCATTAGATTTCCTTTTTTAGGTCCATTTGAAATAGGCAAGGAAATAAGCTACTTGGTAAAATATGTGTTTAGGATAAGAACTGCACTATTTCACATCTATCCAGCTACCCAAGACATCTTTTCTACATCTCTAATCCTTGCTGCCTTAATGCAAAGAATTATTTTGTTTCACAAGACTTAATCTTTGTACCTAAACACATGCTCTGAATTCTGTGAACTCTTGAGCAAAGAGCAGGTTTTGGACACAACACCTGTTGTCCTGCAAATTCTTATGGAGTCATCGCCGCTGGAGGCAGTAGAAATAAACATAAAAAGAATGAAACTGTGGGTCCAGCCTTGAAACTGGTTAAGTAAGTAGGCACAGATGAGATGTCCTGCTTAGCAGAAATAAGCTGAAAGATAAATATCTCTCTCTGCCTGAAAACATAAAAGAATACAAAAGGGTTGATTTAAGAGACAATAGCAAGGAAAGTGTGGGAGAAGCAAAGAAAACATGTAATTTTTTTAAACCAAGAGCGTATTTTCATGTAATTTAAACAGTTTGTTCAATTGGCTCTGATTAATTATTAATTATTTTGGTCTCACAGCAGCTGTAAATACTTTTTTCTTTAGAAGAGTGTGCACTCTGCACCTCTTTGAATAAGATTAAACTTCATTAGCCTTCTAATAAACTGCACTAACCTTATCAATCATCTGAAATATATAGCCATGTTAATAATTACAGCATGAAATACCATTATATCCTCACAGTGTAGTATTAACACAGTCAAAGACATAGAATTTTGTAAGAGACTTCAGTGCTCCTTTGAGGCTGGGTTTCACAGCACCAAAGAAGTTCCATTTTTTAAGCCAGAGATGACCAAGATCAGGTTTCTTTTCCCAACAGTGGTAGCTGAAACTTTTCCCTGGACAGTTCCTGACTTCTTCAAAAAAATCCCTGAACATAGAAGTGGCTTAAATTTTTTTGTTTCCTAAAGGCAAATAACAGCATTGAAGGAGTCATAAAGCACAGCAACTGCAGTAAGTAGTTTTGATGATCTGGTAATTTAGGTTTATGGAACAAAGGTATTTGAGCATGCTTCATCTGTAAGGTCCCATGGCTTATGACCATGGAAATGTATTTCAGATTCATCTGAGAAAGATTAATTCCACACTATCCTGAATATTGCCAGAATTTTACAATGGTTTAAAATATTTAAAGATTGAAATAATTTAGAATCCAGGCTTTAAAGCAGCCAATATATTATTTAAGGCTCCAGAATTTTGTACAAATGTTGAAACATATGAATAGTTCAATTAAAAACAATTTTCTTTTTTATTAATACTGATTATGTCCATTGTAGTTCTTTCCTACAAAAAGTTCTGGAACAGAGAATATATTTTACAATACATATCCTTTTGCACATCACAGACCTTGGATCCAATTTTTTCTTTAGAAGATGTAGCACTGGATAGGCAGTAGATAGATTTCAGCATGGAACTAGCTTTGCTGAGGTAATGTAGTCAACAATCTTCAAACTTCTACATTTTCTGAGTATTTTTTACCTTATTAAATATGTTTGTAATATGTCTTCAATTTCATAAATGTTTTGGCTAGTAAGTACAACTTAAAGAGTAAATTTAATTTACTCACTCATTTTCTTGACAGATTTAATTATTAGTGCAGAACAGTAAATGAATTCTTATAATTGTCTCCTAGGCCTCTTATATCTTGAAATGTATATTTGGTTTTTTCACTATTACCCCAAATTTCAATCCGTGCTACATGCTCTCATTATCAATGCTTCTTTAAAGCCTATCATGTAGAAAAGGCCTGGAGAGAAAATAGTTGTGTTTAGAAGATGCATTTACCACTTCACACCTTTATGGCACTACCTGTCTTTAACTGGATGCACATCTACTTTCGTTTGTTGCCTTGGTTTTTTTCATGCGTGAATGAGTACATAAGAGCAAGATGATGAAAACAATCCTGTTTTCCTTGCAAGGATTTTAGCTCACTGAACCCCTGCCATACCCTACTAACTCATGGGCACCCCTTGCCTTTCAGAAGCTCATGCCTTTCCCCACAGCTCCCTTTGTCCTCAGCAAAAGGCTAAAGCTGCAGCGTGAACTCTGGTCTTCACACTGTGCAACCACTCCAAATCAGCCAACTGGTGCAAACATTACCTGCAAACCTTTGTTCACCTGGAGGTACAAATGACCCACTGAGCCTAAGAAAAAGGATAATGCCAATGTCTGCTGAGGTGATTTGTAGTGACACAACCTCAGCGAGGTAACACTTGTTATTATATATATGCCAGTGTGGTATTTATTTGGCTTTCACTTTGATGAATCATAGCCCTAGAGAATACCTCAGTAAATCAGTGATGTTTGCATAAGATAAAAAATAGTTTTTCTTTATAGTAGAAGAAAAGGTAACATTTGGCAAAAATTTTTGTAAGTCAGTATAGACTGTCTGCAGCAGCAGTAGAAATTGTGTATCACACCAAAGGCCATTTGCATGTGGCCCAATGCATTCTCAGCTTTCTGAAAAGTCAACATACACATGGCTAATGATCCAGAAATATTTAAAACTATAACAAATCCAGAATTTATGGCAATGTAACTGTACTGACCTTAACAGTCCTCTTTTTTAGGTTATGAAGACCAAATTCTGAGTTAATCCATGGGAAAGGAAATACCAAACTGATGATAAGTTTACTGATTTGGGGTTCTAACACTGAGTCAATAAGAGGAAGGAAATGATACTGTACCTCACTTTCCTGAGTAACCAGCCTATGGAAAAGGCATAGTAAATTTGCATATTTACACCTTTGGTTTTCTATCACAAGTGTTGCCCTCTTAGCAGCATTTAGGTATATGCTCATGTTTAGAAAACAAATATATTCAGTGGTAAACAGTTCACAAAAACTGTATTTAAGAGAATGTCTAGAGCAAAAGTGATGGCAATTACAGCTAAGTTATTTTAAAGACTATCTTGAGAACAGCAGTTGAAAACACTATATAAAACCTGGTGAAATATTATTATTTTGTCATTATGGCTCTTTTTTGAAGATGACACAAGTAAATGAAATATATAGAGTGGGAATATGTTCGTAGTAAATTAATGATGGCTTTATTTTACCAGTTGTAGCCTAATTTCAGATGAGTGCCACTGTGAGAGGAGTAGCTAATTTGATGTAGCAGAGGTCAAAAAACCCAGCAGACTGAATCTATACAAGGGTGACATGCCTGAATGCGACAGAAGAGCTCACTACCATGCACATGTGATTAAATACTTTAGAAAGAGACTGTTATTTGTATTGTTATCTCCTCCTAGCACAGAACTTTTTTTTCCTGTGATTTATGACCTTTAATTTAACTCATTCTTATTTACCTGAGCTTGCTTAATCCTTGGATGACAAAAGGAATCATGAGGAAAGAAATTGTTATTTTTGGAATATATCAAAATTGATCTGATATGTTAATGGCTTGCGCAGGGAAAGGAAGTGGTGAAAGCTTCTGGCAGGAGAAACAGATGTGTATGACAAAAGTTTTTTAGACAGGAATTTTTGTGCACTGCTAAAACCAAGTGCATTTTTATGTTTCTAAGGCAGAAAAGAATAAAGCTTCTGTAAGAAAGGCTGAGTTGACACAGGTTACAGTGATCACTCAGAGTTCATAATCTGCTTTTTTCTTTATGTTTTACAAAATGCCTTTGAGGGATTAAGAAGGTGCTGAATGCAATGTGAACCTGTGAATACAGATAATGTGAATTGCAATGGCAGTCTGGTACTCTCTTAATTAGAGAACACCTGGAACTGATTTTTGTGAATCGTGATTGAAAATAGTGTTGTAGTGCAAATCCTCATTTTTAATGCAGATTTATTTCTGTGATATACCTGCATATCCTGATAAACTTATCTATTATGTTTTTAATCACTCCAAATACTAAACCAAAGAGAATAAAGAAAAAAAATTCAAAAAAGTTTCTTCTCTAGTTACACTCTGCCATCTTTTTGTTGGAAACAGAATTCAAAATAAAGTTTAGATATCTTAAAGAATTTGTATTTTAACTATTATTTTCTCCAGTTCATAAAGTAGATCTTAATCTGGAAAAGCTTAGATATAATATTATTCACTGAAGTAAGAAAAAACAAAGACAGATATAAAATTATGTGAGTAAGAGTCTTGGCAAGAAAATGAGACATTACTCTGTAGATTAATTCTCATGTGTTGTGGTTTGCTGAAGAGTTCTGTTGGGGTTTTAATTGTTCCTTGCAAGATCTTCCAATACAGAAAAACAATTTATGTTGCCCTACTGTGTCTCTTTTTGAAAACTGTTAATCAGATGGGATTTAATTTTTTTTTATAACATTAAGAATCAAAC
Source organism: Bombycilla garrulus (assembly GCA_013400315.1). Taxonomy (NCBI): domain Eukaryota; kingdom Metazoa; phylum Chordata; class Aves; order Passeriformes; family Bombycillidae; genus Bombycilla; species Bombycilla garrulus. The sequence goes on from VXBU01010677.1 coordinate 166,847, forward strand.
TCCTAGGGAAAAAAATTAATTAGGTATTTGCATTGGTTTTTTGAAGGGCATTAATATCCTTCCAGTAGCTCAGGCTTGCACTCAGGCTCAGAGCATTTGAAGTGTTTTCTTGCTATATGCACAGTCTAAACAATCTGTCTTTGACTGGAAAGGCAGTTGGAAGATCTGTAGAAGATCTGTTAGCAATCCTGTTTTTTCCCCAAAAACTATTCCAATGGCAATTTCATTGTTGAAAAAGATTTTCTCAGAAAACATTTTTTTCAAATGTTTTATATTTCAAAACAGTAGAAAAAAAAATCTGAGTGTTTTTTTTTTTCTCACTCCACTAGTCCTATTATTTTACGCTAGAAAGGAAGTGGGAAAATACTTTTGTTTTCATCAGAAATGTGCTAAAATCTAACTAAAAAAGTACAATTTAGAAAACATGTTCAGGCAAATGTTTCAAGGTGAAAGCAAAAGAGAAAGGTTGAGAAATTTAAATATTTTCCAAAATAAAACTTAATGACTGCCTCAATATTTACAAAAGTTGAATATTTAAAAGGAATGATTACCTGATTTTTTAAAAAAATAAATAATGAGCTGTTGAAACAGCATATACATTTAAAACAGATACAAAATACTGTGGTGGATTGGCCTGGCTGGACACTACATGTCCAGTAGCCACTTTATCGCTGCCCTTCTCAGCTGTACAGGGGACAGAAAAAGATCATGAAAAGCTCATGAGTTGAGATAACAATAGGGAGAGTCCATTCATCAGCTGTCATGGACAAAACATTTCACTTAAGAAAAATTAATTAGCAAAGTTAGAGTTGGGTAATGGGATATAAAAAAAAAACAAACTTAAAAACTACCTTACCTTCACCCTTCCCTTTTTTTCCAAGGGTCAGCTTCACTCCTGAATTCTTTATTTCTTTCCCTGCAGTGGCACAGGGGGACAAGGAGTGGAGGCTGAAGTCGGTTCCTCACACATTGTCTCTGCTTCTCCTTCCCCTGCCAGGGAGGACTGCTCACCCTGCTCCCCTGATCCAGACTGTGAACTGCTCCAACATGAGTCCTACAGATCTTCCTGAACTGTTCCAGTGTGAACTTCCCTGCCATGGAGTGCAGCCTTTCAGGACCAGGTTGCTCCGGCGTGGAGCCCCCATGGGGTCCTGGCACCAGCCCGCTCCAGTGTGGGCCTCTCTCTCCACAGGGCCACAGCTCCTGCCACGGTCCAGAACCCCACTGACTCTTGAGGGAGAAAGACATGGAGTGTTAGGGAAACTGAACGTTTGTGACCATGAAATTGGAGAGTCATATAATTTTTCTTTCTTGTAAGAGTCTTACTATTCTTATCAATCTTACTTCCTTTTGAAGATAAGTCTCTGAGGAAAAATTTGCAATGAAATATTTTACTAAATGGCTTAGAAAGACAAAAGTTGTGCGAAACTCATGCTTCTTGTTCATGGCATGATAAATCTTGTGAGAATTTGATACTTGAGCTCAGTTGTATGGAAGGATGACTTGTATTGAAACACATTTTCATTTTGTTGCACTTAATTTTTATTTATTCTCTGATGGAATGCAAGCCAAAAGATCCTCTCACCTACTGTAATATGCAGTACAGGATGTACATAAAAAAATCTGAAATGGTCCTAAGGGAGTAAGGATTTTCCAACAATGTAAAACATTTGGGATAATGGAGGGGAGAAGAAATGTGTGGCATAGACATGGATTTTAGGAAATGCGTGGAGAGGTGCCTTTCTTCCATAAAATTTTTTTTTTCCTTAGATATTATTAGGGTCTGGTTATTTCCAGTATCAATGTAATGGGGAGCTTTGTACTTCATCTCATAAGTTGAATGTATTTACTCCTGTGTAACTCATAGGAAATCTTTATGTTCCTTCTTGCAGCAAAATAAACCTAAACTCTGACACTCTTTTGTATCTCCCTCTAGTATACTCACATCTGGAGCAGCTCTGCAATTAGATTGCATCTTCCATTAAGATACAAGTTTAGATTCAATCATTATCTCAAATTAATTAACTTAAGAGACTTTTAATCATCATATTCATCAAACTCTAGGATCATTATGTTTTCCTTGATCCTTAAAATTGCCTTTGTTTTAATTGTCAGTTTGGAACTTCAAAGCAGAGCTGTACAGTCATTGGTAAAACTTTTACCTCTGTAATAATTTTTTGAGGTGCTGACTCTCCTCATTCTGGTTTAGATGGGATTTGTTTTACAACTGACTTTTAAGGATACTTGCTCTCTCTATGTAAGAAAATAATACTATTGTAATTTCCCACAAATCCTTATCATTTTTTTCTTCTCCTATAAAGCATGAAAGCTTCATTTTCAGTCTCAATTTATTAGCATGTCATTATATTTTTAACATGCATGTGCATTTCTAAGAGCCTTTTGTATTCTGTCCGCCATACTATGTTGATTGAAACATCCAATAAAAAGGCAGGATTGATGGATTAGTGATGGATTTGCTTAAGTAGAAAATTGGAAGAGGTTAAAATGGTTGAAAGGTGCTCCAGTTTTTGGCACAGTAATGAGAAAGAAAATGGGATCATAAGAAGGGAAGTGCAGAACAAAAGATAAATGGGCAAAGGAAGTTGACAGACCATGAGTTTTGTGTGGAGGAACATAAAAGAATGAAGACGTGATACTAAAAAGTTAGATCTGTGTCTTGATTTGCATTGTGAAAAATGTAGAGCTGAAGAGGATCCTGAGAACTAAAAGGACTGTTAGTCTGGAGAGCATTTCAGACTAGTTCCTCCACAGAGTATTAAAAATCTATGACATCTTACTCTAGGACCTGTTTTTCAATCTAACTTCTGTGCAAATTGTCTGACTACTAAGTTGAAAATACTGCAAATAGAAAAGACCAATTTTTCTTCTCTGCCATTGCAGTAAGATCACCAAAGACAGTACAGAAATGTGACTAGAAATCTCACCATGTTTTTGACAATTTTGGGATAAGATGCAGGATTTTTTTCCCCTCAATTTAGATTGCTACTAGTAGTGTCTGCTCTATTTCCCTGTGTTAGTATGTTTCCCTATGTTACCCATGCTGCTTGTCTTTTGTATTCAAAAATAATCCAAACTGATGTTAAGTGCTGAACTAAAACTACTTAACAAGAGTTGGTAATACTGGTATCTGCATCTGATCCCAGCTTTTGTTCTGGCTGCCTATTTTCATCTCTCTGATACTTGCCTTGGTCCATATCTTTTTATACAGTGCAATGCATATATGTGATTCTTAATGTGTGGGTATGAGGTACAAGTGCTAACTGGTGTTGGTATTTGATTACTTAAAATCTGAGGAGATCTTGTCTAGTGAGAGAAGGGCAGCAGTTACTGCACATTTATGAACATTACATGCAGTAGTCATGGGGTGTTCAAGCAGCTGGAGAGAGACTATATTCATATCATGATGATCTCAGAGCTGTGCCTGGATGAGCCTTGTACACCTTTGTGTAGCCATTACTTCTGCTTACTTTGGAAATCATACAAATCTACAGCAGTGCATTGATCTTTTAGATTCATATTACATGTCAATTGATATTTTTCCTGTCCTGTGTGTTTAAGTGTGCATGATTTGATTTTCATGGCCACGTTAACTTCACTGCTCTGCATGTTCTCTTCACTAAACAAAAGCCTCTCTGTAGAAAAAGGAAGATTGAATGGTAAGTACTTCTTTGAAGTGAATCAGTCTGTGTTTATCAGGTAACTTCACTGCTGAAACATAAATACCAAGAGGTGAATTGCTAAGAAGATTGGTGTACCCTGGGGTTAAATACAGCTATCAGTGAATGGATGTTTTATCAGGGAGTTAGGTCTCATCTGTCTGAGCATGACCCCAAAAGGTCAACGAGAAGATTGTGAGAACTCGGTATTGCAGTTAAGAAAGAGACTGGTTAGCAGTGCCAATTTGCCAGGGAAGAAGCTAAGATGCAGACAGAACCAGTACTTTAGACCTTAGGCTGGGGAGGCATTGCAACCTTCTAAACAACTTAATATAAATTATTTCAGTGTATAGGAGGGGGAAGTCCACTGTCAACCACCATAAAAATAATTGAGAAGTACTCCAGAAAATTACTTAAAATGTTTATTATTCTTTTCATGGCTAATGGCAGCCATGCCTTTACTGTATAAATGTCATGGACAAGGAGGGATGTTCAATATTTGTCAGCAAAATCTGTGATCAGGTACTAAATAGAAGACAGAAGGTATTGTGCATGTCTGCTCAATTTGTGGAGGTCTCCCAGTCTGTGTTTCTCTCAGAAAGTATCTCTCAGTCACATCAGGATAGAATCTATGAATCTGTGTAAATAATTTAAATCCTTCCCTTGAGAGCAAACCCCTATATAGAAAAAAAGAGTTTATCAGATCTGCATAATGCAATGTTGGCTTTATTCTAGCAAAACACAGTGGGTTTTTTTGTTTGTTTGGGGTTTTTTTTGTGTGTGTGTTTATTTTTCTGGGTTTTTTAAGGGTTTTGTTTGTTTGTTTGTTTTGGTTTTTTTTTAACTATGGCAAGTAATCTGTATTTTGGTGTTTTGTGGTTTGGGTTGATACTTTTTTTTAGTTAGGTTTTGGTTTTTTTCTTTTTTTTAACCCTGAAAAGACTGTAGTTCATAACTTTTGCACAATGTGTTGCATTCAGCCTGCTGCTTTTCTGAAAGAAAACAGATTTTGAGGACAGGAACTGCTGTGCAGCATGAACTTTTAAACAAGGAATGACCTATTTTCTTGCTTCTATGCGCACTGCTGCTTCTTTGTTACTGCCTAGAGCCACAAAAAGAGAGGCAGGGTGTAAAGTTTTAGGAAACCTTTCCTGAGGTGGAGTAGCCACTTTGTCATTTCATTTGTTACTTTTCCTGTTAAGGCACAGGGTGAACCCTGTTTGTTGCTTAAGCCTTACTTTTATACCAAGAATCCTCTCTGCATTTTCCACTGCTTAGGTTGAACAGATATTGCATTGTAAGAAGAATGAAGATAAAAATGCAATGTGTTAGCTCCCTTTTATGTCAATATTTTGTGGTGGTAGGGACAATCAAATTTATCTTCTGAGATATGTTGTATGTGGTCGGTTGTTTGGGTAAGGTGGGGAAAGGGAAATGAAACTAATGTGTCAGAAATGAGATTGTGGATTGTGTTCGTAAGAACTGTGAGCAAGGCAGGGTAAAAACTCAAAGCCATACAAATATATTAATACGTTTTTGAGATTGAAAGGATAAAGCACATATCACAAAATGTGGTGTGGATGGTGTAGAAAAATAAGTGTAGGTATTTATGCAGAGAAAAAAACTACATCAAAGGAAATGTGCTCCGGATCAGATTCTCACAACCAGGCTGTATCTTTGCACTGCTCTGGAGATGAAATCTCACACTCAGCTTCCATTTACAGCTGGATTGTAGTAGCTCTGCAGCACAGATGACCCAGGATTCGTGTATTTTCAGCTCCTTGGCCCTGGAGAGCTAATAATAAGTAAAATATTGGTACAAGAAAGAGGTATTTTAGGATTATTTTGAAGGCTAAAGCATTCACATTTTCAACATTGTTATGCAACCTAAACTAGTTTAGTTGGTCTAAACAGCAGCTTATATTTAGAGAAAATAGAGCATAAATTAAAAAAAAAAAGGCAACACAATTGAACAATCCTTTAATAAGAAATAGAAAAGTAGGAAATCTTTGTTGTCCTTCAGCTACTACAATTTTATGCCACAGCAGGACATAAAGAAATCAAAATTATAGTTATGCATTGTAAATACCCACAAAACCAGAATGCTTCTTATAAAAAAGAAAATGTCTTTCTGTAGTTGCCTTTAGTTTGCCTTTATTGTCCTTTGGAGGACAAGTGAAAAAAAGGCTGAGCTCATCCACTCCCTCACACTCCAGTAGTTTCTCTTTATCATCATATATGTCATATTTTTACACTAAATAAATAATTTAAGCATTTTCAACCAGTATGTTAAATTCCATACATATTTTACTTTATAAAATCCTAAGTTAATATATTTAAAAGAAATGCATTTTTTGAGTGGAAATGTCCTTACCAGTTTAAGTGATGATCTTTACAGATTTGAATGAAATTGATGTATAGAATCGGAAGTAAACTGAAGCTGATACTAAATTAGTATAAATTGCAAGCAATTACACTTAAGTAAATCAAATTAAAACAATTCACTTGGATGCAAGTGAGCAATGACGAAGCTCTTAGGTTACAGATTGCAAATTGGAACAAAATTTAACAGATATAGTCACTATCTTTATTTTGCACAGCATATACAATAAAAAGTGAAATATTCCTTTTTGTAATGTACAATCATTCTTGGTGACAAGGAATTATTTGCTTACTATTTTACTAATTTATTCCTACATTATTATGTTAAATATTTAAAGCATAAACATAACAAATGTAGCAAATTGTATTATCTAAGTACAATGATATCTTTTTAAAGTATTTATTTTGGAGGCCAAGTGTTACATTAAGAACATTCTCTGTGTTTTAGAGGAAAGCCACTACATACTCCTTATGCACAGCTCTATATAAATATCACTCAATTAAGAATTTGTAAGGTTTTGTTTCAAGAACATTGCCTTTATATTATTTTAATACCATTTTAATGAAAGAGAATTAAATACTGAAAGAATTAATACTAAAAGCACACACATTAGAAAATGTTATTATTTCCAAGGAAATGACATGAATTCACTTCTGAAAATATGAATATTATTATTTTTGTCTAAGTAAACACCCAACATTCATTTTCTGATTTAATTTTTCTCACTGAAGGATAGGATCTCAAGAACATAGGATTGACACGTTCATTACTGAGGCAAATGTCTAGAAAGGATAAGGCAAATAGTTCTACACTGACTCCTTCAAAGTATGCCCAGAGTCACAAATGTACATATATACTTTTATTTTGTATCACCTACTCCCAAACACTGCTGAAAAAAACCCCAACCATGTCAGATGGCATTGTATCAAAGCTCAACACTCTAAATGTGTCTTCAGAACTGGGAGTATAAGTTTAATTAACCTAAACAGCAGTATGCATACATCTTTCTTATTTTTTTGTGAAGTGATACCCTTTCAGTAAAGCATAGAAAAGAAAATATAGAAGAACTTTTCTACAGACTTGGCTTACGAATTCACAATTTCACTTAAGAACAACTTTTTTACATTTTATTTGAAATTATGGATCAAAAGACTATTATGGAAAAAGTATCACATGGTGCTCAGGTATCTTTGCTGTATCTCATGGGCAGTGTTACTTCCTTTTCACTTCTGAGAAAACTGGCTGAGAAGAGAATTCTGTGGAGAAATGATATGAAATTCCCCCCATCCTGCATGGATGAAGTTACTGAATTATGTGCAGTTAACTTCAGCTGAATCTGAAGTTCTGACCAGAGAATAAATGGAAGAGAAGGAAAGTAAACAAGGGAGAAAGAGAATAAATATTTACATCCTATTCTGTGTTAACAATGCTTCAAACACTGTATCATTCAAAAATGGAGGAATATAATGCAAACCTACCACAGTTCTAACAATGTATATAGGTCTGAATTTAAATTTCAAGACCATTAAAATTTTCAGCTTCCATAACAATCTTTATTTCTCCTGTGTAAAGATTTATTTATACTCTACAAACAAAACTCAAAACATAGTTTTTGGTTCACAAGTAACTAGACTGATGTTAAAATATAATTGCTGTTGCTTACATAATGACTGTTCTCTGAAGTGTATTCCCTGTAGCTTTATGTATTTCTTATACTCTCAGGTGTTTTGAGATTATTCCATCTCTCAGTATAGAAAACATAAAGCATGTTCTGACTGCATTAAAAAAAAATGAAACAACAAACAACATAGCAGTTGCATATGCTACTTTTATCATTTGACTAACATTTTTACACCAGTATATGGTATGAAAGTGTCTGTCACAGAAAGCTGCAGAAAAAAAGGCTAGTTTCTTAATTTTTCACTTGTAAAGGGTCCACTTCAAGTCCAGTTGAAATCAAAGGATTTTTGTGCAGCCACTGATGTCAAGGGGAAACAGATTCAGGTTTTCAGTAGGATTCTGGCAGGTTTTGTTACAAAGTAGAACTCTCCCACAGTGAAAGGCCATGGCTCAGACTCTGAATTGGACAGAAGAGTGTGTGAGAGGTCTGGGGGTTTATTGTTTACAATTCTGCATAATTGTATGAAGTTTAACGAGGGAAAGTCCCAGATGCTGCACCAGGGATGGGGCAATCCTGGATGTACAGACAGAGTGGGGAATGAGACGCAGGAGCACAGCACCATGGAAAGGAGCCTGGGGGTTCCAGTTGATACAGAGTTGAACATGAGCCAGCAGTGCCCTGGCAGCCATGAGGGCCAACCCTGTCCTGGGGGGCATCAGGCCCAGCATGGCCAGCCAGGCAAGGGAGGGGATTGTCCTGCTCTGCTCTGCACTGGGGCAGCCTCACCTCGAGTGATGGGGGGCAGTTTTGGGTGCCACAATATAAAAAAACCCCATTAAACTACTAGAGAGCATCCAAAGGAGGGCCACAAGGATGGTGAAGGGTCTGGAGGAGCATGAGGAGCATCTGAGGTCAATCGGTCCCTTCAGCCTGGAGGAGAGGAGACTGAGGGGAGACCTCACTGCAGTTCCAACTTCCTCGTGAGGGGAAGCAGAGGAGCAGGTACAGATCTCATCACTTGTGACCAGTAACAGGACTTAAGGAAATGACATAAAGCTGAGTTGAGGGATGTTTAGGTTGGATATCAGGAAAGTTTTTCACCCAGAGAGTGGTTGGGCACTGGAACAGGCTCCTCAGGGAAGTGGACACAGCACCAGCCTGTCTGAGTTCCCGAAGCATTTGGACAACGCTCTCAGACGCATGGTGCAACTCTTGGTGTGTCCTATGAGGGCCAGGAGTTGGACTCGATGATCCTGATGGATCCCTTCTAACTCAGCATATTCTATAATGCTGTGATTCTGTGCTATCTGGCCTTGGACAAATCAACTATTTTCACTGTCTTATTGAACGTATTTGTAAGTTGTAACAGCTTCCATACCGTTTTATGTGCAGTAGCTAATCCATCAGGTACCAAACTTGAACTTGTTTGTGTTGTTGTATCCTATGCTAACTCTCACTGTTTATCACCAACCATCTTTTAATGTAAAAGATATCCTAAACCAGTGCTTCTAATTCTTCTAATTCCTTCTGTTTCTTGTAGCTCATCTTTGTCAGAGACAGTCCTTTCCATTGAGCCATCTCCTGTTTTTCCCTAGAAATGAACTCTGATCCTCAAAAGCGCTGGAAATCTAAGTCCAAAAATAAACTGGGAGGATAATTATTATTGGCTTTTGCCATTTTTTGTACTCCCTATTTAGACTTCTAGAGTATATATATATATATTTAATGCCAGCAGGATATCCCTCATAGAAAGGTCTAGATAACCTTCAAGAGGTTATAAACCTTTTGGTGCTGCTGAAGGTGTTCCATATTTTTGAAGATGCCATTAGCCACTCAAATCAGGTGAGTGTGCACAAACACGTGCACTAAGCTGGCTTGCTCATATTGAAGAGGAATAATCACTGCAACCAAGATACACAAAGGTATAGTTGTATTACTTTTCTTGTATTAAAGAGACAAAAGGAATGAAGGCCTGTAACTGACTGGATCTTGTGAAGCTCAGTGCAGAGAGGACAATTTCTCCTTCTCAACGTTTTGTACACCTCCACACAGGGAAGCCACAACCTGCTAAATTCCTTGGGGCATGGCATATCATTTTCATGGTTTCCAATATAATAAGTGTTTCTCTGGCAAAATTTTATTGTCTTTCACTGCATGTAATAAATTATATTACTCTATGTATGCTTTTCAAAGCAGCTTTTTAAAATTCAAATTTAGTATCATTTTTCTTCAAAAATAATAGAAGTTATTAGTCTGTGAGCATCTGTTAATGCTATAGACAAATATAAAATCCACATTAGCAATTTCCATTTTTTAATTTTTCTAACATTTTTAACTTCTGAAACATCTGCTTGAGCTATTTTTCTCCTTACATCTCAACTGCTCAATTGAAATAGAGAGAAGTGAGTAAGCAGCTTGAGACTTCAGTTTGAAATATATTAAATAGGAAAAGCTCAAAGGGGAAACATCTGCTGAAGTGAAAATGTCTGTGCAGGATTAGAAAGCAAGATTTAAAGGCTGAGGAATAGGAGAAAGGATCTTTCAGAGTATTTAAAGTAGGATCTTGCTGATTTTTATAGTTCCCTCAGGTTGTTCAAGATCAGTACCTGGTCAAAGAGGTACACAATGTTGTGCAGATTCCTTTCCCTGTATTTGTGTCTGTGTTACTTCTGACTTGAAAGCAAGCATGACTTAAGTTGCATAGCATCCAGTTAGCTTCAGACCTGTCATTTTTATTGCTCTTTCACATGATGGAGAAACCATCATTGCACAAAAAAATCAACCTGCCTACTCTTCTAATCAAATCCATTACACCTCAGAGTATCTGAGCAGTCCCACAGCACCTTGCCAAGTCATCCACCTGAATTTAAGAGGGACTGTACAAAAGATGGGCATGATAGTCTGTGAGAATTCCCACAGTCTGTCTGCAGGAGCAAAAGTTCACTGAATATGCAGAGTAAAAAAAGCACAACTGTTTATTCAGTCCTTGGCATATGAAACAAGAGGTGACTCTTCTTTACTCATTGCATGATTATAAGATTATACATTCTTGTAATATAGGTCTGGAGGAAATTATATAGCAGTTTCCCAGGCAAAGTGTTTTATTTTACAGAGAGGAAAGAGAAAAAAAAAAAGAAGAAAGAAAAAGAAAAAAAGAAAAAAGAAAAAAGAAAAAAGAAAAAAAGAAAAAAGAAAAAAGAGAAACACCCTAAAAGCCCCCAATACCCTAAAGCCACTGAGGCTGGCCTTAGCCAGACTTTTTAATTTCAGTGGATTGATCTGTGAAGGATGCAAATTTCTTTGGCATTGCTGGCTGACAGCACAGTGACAGCTTTCCTGGTCAGAGGACAAAGATTGTCACAGAATTTGCGGTGGAACATGACAAAAGAAAATTATGTCTGGAGAGCTTATTCCCTTCACCTATCACAGGAGGAAAGCAGGAATATTTACATCCAGATGAATGCATGCATAGTGTCATAAATAAAAAAAAAATAAGTGCATTGACTGTCTTCAAGATAATAAAATCATCTGCCATGCATCTTAGTCAGGGAGTGACTAACTTTAACTTTAGTTCTCTGAAGATATGAAAAACCAACCATCTTTAGCAAGAGAGGGGTGGAAAATATCTGGGCTTATCCTAGATTGCCTTTAACTTGTTTTACTTACCTTTTCTTTGAGAGTTTAAAAACTCCAGTTATTCTATCTGGCCTATTTAGAGATAAGATGAGTCAGTAGGGGACAGCCACAACTAATATATGTAATGTCAAATTCCAAAAGGTACAGTACCTGCAGGCTGTGGGCTGTGACGCCTTTGCTAGATACTATCAGAAGTCATTAGATTGGCTGACACTGGCAAGAAGAGAACATATGTGGCCCACCTGCACTTCTTTTGAAGTGTTGTCTATGGAGGATTGCAGTTCATTAGTTTTTAGAAATTCATACTCTTTGCAAAAAAACTAAGAGAACTGAAAGTCCTGCTTATGAAAAAGCAAAATAAATATGCAGGCTATTGTGACACAATAATTTGTGAAAAAAAGAAAAAAAGATTTGCTGAGCATCTGAGAACAGAATGACTTTCAGAATTCAAAATTAGTAGAAATTCCAGTGATTTATAATATTTATAATACTATCAGCCAGCTGGTACTTATGTCCTGCAGCATAATTACCCGGCAAGGAGAAGAGACTTTACAGACAAGGGGTGCAGAATGCCCATGAGCAAGTAGGTTTTGGGAGCACATCCAGAAAAATTTTTGGTAGCAGAGGAAAAAACTGAGGGGACAACATTGTGAACGTGCAGAAGGGGTATAAAGGTACAGGGGGAGCCTTCCTTAGGAGTATTGGCTCAGGAAAGCCTGCAGGAAGAGCCTGAAGCGCGGTTGGAAATGATGGACTGATGGACCTCCCAGTCTTCCCAGGCCTCACAGTCTGACCTCATTGCTCCACAGTTTGAGACATTCCCCAGTCCTGAGTGTCAGAAACTCTCAGACTCCAGGGGAATGTAGAAGGTGACAAGATCATGAAATGCAGCCTAGAGAGAAAGTAGGATATTGCTGTGGGGAACTACAGGTGAACACTGCAGTAGGTTATAGATTCCTTGCAGAGATGTGATAAGTTTACCAACAGCCAAGGGAAGGTACTCATTTAGATCCTACATTTGATGTAGGTTCAAAGGGGTTATGTTGAGAGGGGAAGTATTTAGGAGAGGTAATGCCACCTGGCCAGGGCCACTGCCACAAGGCAACGCACCTCAGAAACTCATTTCTTTGGCAACAGTTTACTTGTGTTTGACAGTGGCAGGAGGAACTGAGTCTGACACAAGTGTTCATGTGCCTTTGCAGCCTGAGAGGAGGGTGATATCATGGCTCTGCCCTTTATTAATCAGCTTCCTTCCTACTTTAATCCTTTTCCAGAGATACAGTACAGGCAGTTCCAGGGATCTGGTGTGAAGGAAACTTTATTCCTGGATGTGACTTTATAAAACTCGCTAGAAACATGCTCAGAGACTGTGGCAAGCACTTTGCTTAAAGACACTGGAAGTGTTCTTTGCTGTGATCAATTCAGTAATGACTAAATCAGAACATTTGTAACAAAGGACCAGAATTCACAATTCCTTCTTTTTATCACTATGAAACCATTATTATTTCTGTATGTACCTCCTGAAAATAAGCAATCTTCCTTCCTAGGTGCGCGTGTATGCCTTTGCTGTCACCAAAAAATGGGCAGATTTTGAGAACTTGTTCTTTTGACTATGTAAGTTCAATAATATTTTCATTTCTTGTACAAGTGTTTAGAGTTTCTACCAGTTGTTTCGGTTGGATAATGCTACAGTGCCAGCAGCCAGCTGCTAATTTTACAAAATGTTTAGATTTAAATTTAAACCAAGCTTTTTAATCTCTTCACAAAAATGCAGTTGCCACTAACCTTCTGCAATAAGAAAGTAGCCTTAATTTATCCCAATTGCCTAAACTTATGTTAAAAATATCTATATAGAAAGAAAAACTGACTCACTACACAAAGCTGGGATAATTATAAACCACATTATGCTAAAGGATTAGCCATAGAAATAACAAAATTAAACTTGTTTTAAAAATTTAATTATTTCTCTGGGTTAGTACGAGTTTCATTTTGATTTAAAGAACAATTGGTGTTATTTCTTTTAGAAAAATAGTGACACAATTCCTCTACATGGCAATCCTTACTTTGCCTTACCTTCTGAGCCCTTGTAAGGCTCAAGGGTTTTGTTAGAGAAAAAGATTTGGATTCCCCTCTCTTGCTTCCAGTTGAGATCATTTTGAACTCTATTCAGGCATGAAAGAAATACTAATCAGTCTTTTAGACAGTAGAGAAACTCCCAGGTGTATAGAATACATGTAAACTCTCCTATAAATATGAATATCGTAACATCTGAGAAAAAAGGTACCTGAACTAGGGAAGTTTTATTTATTTTTTCTTCAAATAGGAAAATGAACAAAAGATTTTACTGGGAACATAGAGGTTTATGAAACCCTTGGAAAGTGTTTTTTTAATCTAATCTAGCAGGTTACATCTATCTGTTTGTGGCTGAAAGATAATTGTCCTAAAACTTCCCTGTCCCCTCACAAGAGCTTTTCTTTTGAAGGTGATGGAAGTTGTTTTTCTCTCCTCTCACTTCAAAGCTATGTGTATGGACCAGAAAGGGGAATGCAATAAGAAACAAAGCAGACTGCTCCCTGGAATATTTTAATGTGATATGTGAATAATTTTACTCCTTCCTCCAGATAAACAAGATTGTTTATGTTTTCTAAAATCAAATACAATCTCATTAAGCATAGTAAAAGCATATTTTGTGCCAGTCTTCTCTTCAATGTAACCAGTAACTGTTTAACCCAAACTCCATGTAGGAACAGTAGCTGCACAGAGGCAGGGAACACAGGTCCTCACAGTGAGCTGCAGCATCCTGCTCTGCTCACCACCCTTGTGTGTCCTTTGGTGAGTGTTGGTGTAACTTCAAAAACACGCATATGCTCTACTCAGATAAACATATTTGTTTTTTGGTTAGAGCAATCTCCCAGGAGGCAAAAAATTACAATTTTAAACATCTGAATCTGAAAAAAAAAGTTGAAACTCTGTCTTTTCATGTCTTAGATAATAACTGTCGGCCATGCTGCTCAACTGGGCAGCACTACAACTGTCTCCAGCCAGGCCCCAGAAGTAAGCCTGGCTCATGAATTGAAAGAAAATAATTAAGTGGAAAAATGGACAGGAGGGTTTTAGTCTATGGCTAAGTCTGTGAACAGAGAGAGCCCTTGAATCTGTGGTCTCAAATGGGATGATTTTGGTTACCCCCCCCATCTAGGAATCTTTATGGGCTAACAACTGGTTTGTCTTTATTCTGTGTGCTAGCTGTTTTTGATACCATTCTTGGATACCCAAGTCTATGCTTCCAGAAATTCCGTTATTTTTTCATGAAGGTAACTTTGTTGCTGCTGGTTTTCAACACATAAATCCTTTATTGTGTTCAGATCTAAGTGTCTGGTGATAAAAATGAAAGTACTGAGACAAAGAGAATATTAAATATGTATTATGGAATTTTCTAATGTGTGAGGAGAGAAACATTCTTGGATTCCAAGTCAAATTCCGAGTCAAATTTTCTCTCATTTGCATCAAGAAAACAGAAGCACTAATAATATATGTGTCAAATCAGTGATGGAAATAGCTATGCAATCAAATGATATAATGATGGTATATAAGTGAAGGTGACCTACTAATGAATAATGTGGGAAGGAAAGACTGACAAAGTGTTAATTGATATGTCAAGCTAGTAATGTCAGTCAGTTGCATGGAAGAAATTAGTCAGTGTAAATTGCGTAGTGACCATGCCAAAAACAATTGCACTTTCCATAAAGAACCTGACAGATAATACAAAAGAATAAACTGAAAGAAAAAAAAAGGAAATATACCATATCTGATTTACTGCTCCAGGTAGCCAGTAACGGTTCACTCAGCAAACCCTTTTAATGTCTAAGAAAAAAATATTTGCATCATCTATGTACCACAATAATGCTCAATTCAACCTGTGAAGCTTTCACAGCTCCTCCTTAGAGAAATCCAATAAAATCTACAATGTCTGATCCATATCTGCCTACATTGAACGGGTAGTGAGTAGTTGAAATGATATAAAAATATGTATGTATAAACCTGAGCTGAGCAGAAGATAAAAGAAAAAAAAAAAAAAAGGATTTTTAAATAGTAACCTCACTTTGTAATTCCTTATGAAATATATTACAAAAAGTAAATGGCAATTTCATAGGCTGAAGGTTTTTTAACTTATCTTGAATTTTAAAGAGACTTTTGTTCTTTTTCTGATAGAACTCTGAAAACCCTAAACCATTACTTTGAGACTAAACAATCAGACCAATGACATGGACAACATCAGAAGTTATATATTACTTTGTCCACTAGAGGGTATCAAACATATTTCCAATCTTGCAGTAAAAACCCTCAGAAGTTCAGGAAAAAAAGTAAAATCAGGTGAGTCTAATGTTACAATATTTTTAAAAAATACCATTGTGTTTAATATAATACTTTTTGAAAGTGAAGCAAATAACTTCCTCCTGCTATACAAAATCCTAGCTATATTTTTCATTATGAACTGTCTCTACACAATCTTGACTCTTCTTAATGTTATTATGAGAGAGAGGCCATGTTACAGTGAAATATTTAGTGATGTTTCTAGTGATGTGAAGTTTCTACACCTTCTAAATTGGACCTGAAATTAAGACTGAAATTAGTTTGGGACTTAATCTCCAAAAACTTATGATGTAGGATAAAACATAATTTTAATATCCTGGATCTGAATTTGCAGAGGGTTGTACAATTTATAAATTGTAATGATCCCTAAAGAGAAACAAAAAAAAAAATAATAAAGCTTTGAATCATTAACAAAAAATACTTGTATTTTATATTAGTTCGATATGTAACAGTTTTCTTACTCCATAGTTTAGTTTTAAAGTGTTTGTCTTCAACAGAGAGAATGGAAAAGGTTACCTCAAACTCAAAACATTTGATAGGTCTTTTTATAATCCAGGATAATTATTAGGGCTGCTTATCAGCACTGCTAAAGCAAAATCTGTCTTTCTTGTGAGATTTGAAGTGGAAAAATTATGAAACAGAAATGTTTTCAAAATTCATTGTTCTCATTATTTCTGTGTTGAAATAAGACTAAACAAATTCAAGCATGAATTGAAGTACACCTCCTGTAACATTTCTATAGTTACTAGTAAAATCAGTCAAGGAGAGGTGTAAATTTATCAGCACATGCAAATTTATCAAAATGGAGCTTGAAGAGATGGATATGTTTTCTTGTCAATAGGAAGGTAGCCAGTGTGATGCAGGAGTTAGTGAATGAGAGTGGAACTCTCCAGTAAATGTTATCATGAGGCCTATAGTCAGATGGTCTCTTGTGGCTGCAGTATTCACTGTATCCATGCTAATGAGTACAGATTTGCCATTGTCCTGGACAAACCAGTTTGTGGGATCCTGACTCCGGGTGACTCTCCTGTAAAGCTTTGTTCATAATATTTGCGATATTAAGTTTTTTTTTAATGTTTATACCTTATTTGTCTATATTAGAAGCAGCTGAGTTGGAGACCCTTCATCAGCTGGCCTCTAGATTCTGTCAGTTCTCCAGAAAACAGGTCCTGCCAAATCTTCTTTATTTTCATTTTTCAGTGGGTTTTATTCCTAACAGTATTGTAGAAAACCCAAGTCTTCGGAGTAAAAGCAGTAATTAATTTATAGCAGGTTTTCTTTTGCTTATGAATTTATTAGCTAACTGCTGAAAAGACATAATGAGATGAATTGTCCTATGAAAATTAGGAGGTCCAAAAAAATCTCAATAGTTAAGCTTCATGTGAAAAAACAAGTCCCCAGTAAACTGAAAGTTTAGTTCAGATGAGGTTAGCAGAAAATTCCTGTTGAGTTTAAGATTCTCACATGTTCAAAGTACCTTCTTGCTTAGGAAGACAATGGAGTCACTACTATTACCTTCAGACTTCACTACTATCAAGGAAACAGCAACTGAACAACATCCAGGACATACCTTCCTGTCTTTTAGTATTGCAATGTACTGAATAATACACATGCATATGAAAATATACTCTGTTCTTCTTCATCTAAAAAAAAATAAAAATTACTCACCCTTCTTGTTCATAGTGAATGTCATCGTATACTCTCATTTCCAAATAACTTGACTGAATTGACCTTCAGTAATTCAGTCTGCCTACATGCAAAACATTAGCACACTGCATTCAGATTATCATTCGAAAAATGCATGTTAGAAAATAAGCTTGGCATTTACGTTATCACAGAAGTGCAATTAGTCTTACAATGAGGGTTTATTTTGAATGTATCATTTACATCAAAGAAACAGACCCTTGTATTCCTTACAAGATGATCAATGGCAAAAGACCAGAAGTCAACAAGTAGGTTGTCTTTGGCTTCTGTAAAAATTGGATTAAGTTTTATAGGTCCTATTGAATAAAGGAAGTTGTTAATCCTTGCAACTCACTACCTCCCTGGAAAATATTACTGAGCTTTAAATTTCTATCCTATAGTCTTTATTCAGGCTGTGTATCCATGAAATCAAAGATGGGGTGAAACCCCAGATCATATATTTCAGCTAATTTACTCTCATCTCCTTTATGCAGAAGATCTTGTGTGACACAATTTTAAAATGGTGTGGGCTTTGTTAAAATTTTCTGAAATCTTTGTAGTTAAAGATACAGAATTTGTTGCTTTCTCACACTCTCTTAGGTCTTTAAAATCAGAAAGATATTTCTAAAATTCACAAGAATAAGTTTGTGTTCTTGCAGTAAGAGAAAATTCCACATAGATTTTTTTGCACATAGACATTTTATGTCTGTTTTATGCCAACATGCTTATGCACAAATTTTGATCTTCTACTTTCTGAGCATAATGAAGATATCTGAGACCCAAATTATTCCCTGTAAATACTTTGTGCTCCATCCCTTCTGGCTACTTGTTAGTGTTCAAATTCAAAGAGGATCATATTCCACTGCAACAAAAAAATTTACGAAGAGCTTGGTCCTGAGTAGCACTCATCTAGGAACATTGTGAGGATTTGAGAAATACAGTCTTCTGGTTTTGATGTTTATGTAGTTATTTTCCCAAAATGTGCAGTAGATAAATGTATTTGCACTATGTCAATGTGTATACATTTCCTCTTAATTTGGCTCCTAACAAGAAATAATTTCTTTGGGTTACTGGGTAACATTCTGTTCTCCTGTCAGTTTATTGATTTGTGAGCCAAATCACAGAGCTGCTGATCTGATACTCACTTCCTGGAGGGAGAAAATTTGCTTTTAATCCAAGCACTCTGCCCTTTCACGGATATGCCTGGAATTTCTGCTTTTCTGCATTACCAAACTCCACCCAATCTTACCTTCCTTTCAGGAAGAGTCCTGAAGGGTGCGTCCTGTGAGATTTCCTGACACCTGGCATGGAGCCAGCAAAAAAGTGTTTGCTTTTTTTTTTTTTTCCTTTAGAAATCCATCTAATTTCACTTTCAAAATGTCTTTATTTGCACATTAACCTCTTACTGTTGGTGGAAGCATTATTTTTTAAGGCAGTGGGGGATGACAATTCATTTGGACATATTTTTCTTCTTGTGAGAAATCCACTTCCTGCAGTTTAGTATTTGACTGTGCATATGTTAGAACACCAAACTTTATTCCACCTTAAACCTTGAATGTTATTTATGGATATAAATCTAAACAGGACAGTTCAACAGTAGTAGATCAGCCTTGTCTGGCTTCAAGGTGCCCACCAAATTGGTGTCTCACTCCCCTCACTCAGAAGAACATAAAGATAAAATAAGAAGAAAAAACCCATGGGGTGAGATAAAGCTAGGGCAATTACTCACCAGTTACCATCTTGGGCAAAATAGACTTGACTTTGAGAAGATTAATTTCATTTTTTAACAATTAAAATAGAGTAGTATAGTGAGAAACAAAAAACAAACTGAAACTACTTTCCCTCCACCACTTCTCCCCATCCTGCTCTGGCTCCCTGTTTTCTTCACTCTCAAATCCTCTACATCTCTCTCTCGGGATGGAGTGGATAGGGAGTGGGGGTTGCAGCCGGTTCATAACATCTTGTCTCTGCCACTCCCTCCTTCTTACCCTCCTCCCCTGCTGCAGCCTGGGCTCCCTCCATGGAATACAGTCCTTCACAAACTGCCCCAACGTGGGCCCCCTCCATAGAGCCTCCTTAAAGAACAGACCGCTCCAGCATGAGGCCTCCATGGATCACAGATCCTGCCGGCCCACCTGCTCGTGCATGAACTCCTCTTCATGGGCTGCAGCTCCCCTCAGGACATACCCATCCCCACTGTGGCATGAATTCCCACGGTCTGCCTGCTTGAAGCTCTCTGCTCCCCCCTGGACCTCCACAGGCTGCAGGGGCACAGCTGCCTCACCATGGGCTGCATCATGGGCTGCACCATGGGCTGCAGGGAAATCCCTGCTCCAGCACCTGCAGCACCTCCTGCCCCTCCTTCTGCATTGACCTTGGTGACTACAGAGTTTTTCTCTGAAATATTTTCTTACTCTGCTCTCCCACAGCTGCTGGACAGCATTTTTTTTGATTATTTTTCTGAAATGTATTGCTATGTGGGCTCTGCTTTGGCCAGTGGCTCCATTTCAGAGCTGGCTGGCACAAAATCTGTCTGGTATGAGGGTGACCCCAAGTCTCTTCTCACAGAAGGCACCCTGCAGTGCCTATCCAACTCCCATTATGTTTACTTGCCATGTAAACATAATGCATCAATTCATAGCCCCTTTTTACTGTCATACCTTACAATGTGTATATGTCACTCACAAAAGCATATGCAACCTGAAAATTGCACATGCAACTCAAAAATTATATATGCTTCTGTAATTCTCCAAAATGTTGTTTCTTCAGGTGGCACATGACACAGGTGGGGTTTAAGCTTTCTTAGTTTTCACAATTGCTATTCATTGGAACATAAATAACCTACTTGGTGATTTTGGTTTAATGATTCTTTTCTGATAATACTTTTCTATCCTTTCCCATCTCATCCCAACCCACTTTATCCCATTTTGCCTCATACCATGTTTGCTTCTGCAGACTTAGTTTTATCTCATACACTTTCATTTTGCTTGAGCTTTCTGCCTTTAACTTCTGAAATGTTCTTTGCCTGAGTCTCACAAGATCTTCCCATTATCCATCTCCTTTGTTATAACCCTGAGTTCCACTTGATCTTCCAGCATATTTTTATAAATAAAACAGTGCTTAGCCAAATAGATATAAAATGACAGAATAAACATAATGATTCCTAGATATCAAACTTTCACTTTACTGTGGTTTTTCTTTTTTAACTATTCCTTGTATATATTTCCTCTTGTTTTTCTTATTTGAATTGCTAGACAAAGAACACTTGAAACATTTATGTCCCAGCTCTTATAATGACTTATGAAATGTAAATGTATTTGATTATACAAAATAAGTGGCAGAGGTTCCAAACCAGTTGCAATGTTTTTCCTTGATATGGCTGATGCCAGTCTCTTCTATTCCTTAATATTATCGTACTTTCTGTTGGCTTTTTTTTTTTTTTCATACTTACTATCTGTTCATTAAGAATGTTTGAGCAGAACAAAACAAATGCAATAATATATGATCTTCCAAATCTGCTATCTTTGTTTTAACAGAACATCCTTTCAAATTAAAAATATCCTGACTGGTGTAGGTCCATTATCCATGAGATAAGCCTGTTTCTTAACTGATCTCATACACAAAGTATGTGCAAATAATACTTGCATGGCTTAATATATTGTTGTTTAGAGTAGGTTTTTAGAGTTAGAGCTTCTCATGATTTCATGGTGAGGAAAAATGAGTTTGTTTATCCTTCTGATTACAAGTAAATAAATAGGGAGTTATCTTCCTCATTTTTTTTCATGGGAGTTCTCTCAAATGCTGCACATGTAGTCAGAAACTACATAGCATTATGCTGCCAGAGCATGGAGATAATTAATCAAATTAAACTTTTACCAGCAAAATAGATATTCCTTATTTTGTCTGCATGCTTATAAGTGCAGGAGAACAACTCATTAGCACTATTTTTTAAGAGACAATGAGTGGTCTGAAGGTGGAAACAACGATAGCATAGAAATAACAGCCAAATGCTTTGGAAGGGTTAAAAAAAATAAGCATTCTGTACTTTTCAAAATACTGTGTATGTCTGCAGACATGAATTTCGAAAAAGGTGCTAAGTGCTTTAAGTGGTTTAATATATTCTAATAGAGACAGTGAACTGTGAAAGAAAACTTTTCTCTTGAATGAAAAACAAGTGTATACATTTTCACAGATGTAGCTAAAACATCTGTTACTTAAAGCTGCACCAGCTTTAATTGGATACTGTTCTTATCTCTCTCTCTCTCTCACTCTTCATTTTTCTAATAGTTGATTTCACTAGATATTGATTTCTGTGTGTAGAAACTCAGTAATGTATGACACTGCTATACACTGCTAAGTTTTTAGAAATGTGTGGGTGTTTATGACTCATAGCTTGCAAAGCAAAATCTATACATGCACAAGAGGGCTCGGGTCAAATAGGTTTGCACAGATGAGCTCCCAGAAATCTGAGTGCTTAACTCCTTAGTAAGGGTCATATGGAGGCTGAGTCAAAAGCCTGAATCCCCACTTACTCTGATGGCTAATGGCAATGAGAAATGAATAATTATCTTCTCTTTTTGCTATGTGGTATGGGAAGTGATGCAACAAATCTCCTCATTTCCTTTACAGTGTTTGGGACAATGTTTTGTTTCCAGATAACATGTTCACAAATCTGGTACCAACTGATCAGCGAGCTAGCATTCATGAAGAACTGTGCAATATGTGTCAAGGTAGGAGACCAAAGAAGCCAATCCCTGAGAAAAAACAAGTAAAATAAGATAGTTCATAAAATGAAATGGAGGGAATATCTGTCTGGTTTTGTGTATAGTTTCCCACCTTCCCAGAGAGAAAATACTACATATATTTGTGATTTCTAAGGTTGCATTACTAATAGATCCTTATTTCTGAATTTTGATTTCTTTCTCCTTTTCCCCCCATATATTCTATCTTCAAGAAAATCTACAGTGTTTATAAGTGAATGGCTTGTCCAGCTTTTTATGTTCATGATGATCTCTACTACCAACAGGTTTCATTCTGCTACATTTTGCAAGGGCTCCCTGCTTCTTAATGTTGCACAGTGTAAGCTTTAACTCAACAGCTTTATTTTCCTCCTGGCTGCATTTCATCTCCCTTTGGTTCTACATGCCCACCTCTTTTCTTTTGGAAACTCTACTCTCTCATCAGCAGTTCTACTGTTAGTAAGGTAGCTGAAGTGGTGACCTTAGATTTCACTTGGTTTGTGCTGTTTGCCCCTCTGCAAAAGATAGCTTTTCTGATAAACCACAAAAACTACTTTTGTGTTTCAGGAGTGGGGCAACATCATCTGATGCAGCTGCTGCCTTCAAGTCTCTTCAGATCAAATCACATTAATTTACTGCAGGATCATTATAAAGCCATTCAGGGATGCTTGTGTACTCAGAAATCACATTTACCAGCTAACTGAATGGATGAATGTAGAGGAAATTACAACTTTCTTCTCTGAAATCATAGGTCTCTTCCACTTAAACAAGAGAACTTTTACTGGCTGAGGGCTATTAGAAGGCACACACTAGAGCTCCACATCATGTCTATAATGCCTCAAACCATGTAAAGTACACTGTTGAAAATTTTTATTAAAAAACTCATTCTTGGTAGAGATTCCTATGGAAAATTACAAAACACAATCGCATTATCACAAAGAAGATGGAGTACAGTGAAAACCAGAAACAAACAATAGAGGTTAAAGACAAAGGATTGAAGGAAGATTAAAACAGCTCAATGCATGAGAGTTCAGTAAAATGAGATTGCAGTATCACGTGATTGTTCTCTACATTTGTCTGAAGGACTTCAGGAGTAGAAAATTATTTCTGTGTAGTACAGGTGGAAGCACATGAGAACAGTTAGATAAAATAAACCAAACCCCACAACACCACCAAAATGGAGTACAAAGTTTATGACGCTTTTTCAAGCAGCAAACTTTTTAACAGAAAAAATCCACTACAATGCCTCTAATGAGCTATATACTCTGCAAAAAATGCAGGAAACATCTGTTTTTCTACTCATAATTATATTTTATTCAGTATCTTTAAAGAAATATTGAAATGTTTTCCTAATTATTATACAGGACTTTGAAAACAAACCTGAACAAAGCATCAAAAATTGTAGGGATAGATAGCATACTGTCAGTGGACTAGGTTATATGATTTAATAAATCTATTCCACAATTAATTTCCATTGAGTTATGAATTCTTCAGAATTTGAGTTGTTTTGGAGTTTTGAAGCCTCATATTACTTCAATGGAACCCAGCTGATATTTGCAATTTAGAGCTTTTCTGGGTTTTTTTGGCTGTGTTTGGATTAAAATAATAAACTCTGATGATAACAGCACGGGGATGTTTGGATAAATTCTGTGAAAGACAATGTACATTTTTTATCTTGCTTTCCTTCCTGTCAGTCAAAAGAATCAGAAGCAATTAAAACTCCTATTGTCCCAGTGCAGTAACACTCCAAGACAAGGAGTGCTTAACTCTTGAAGGAACTCTTCACAGGAGGTTTGAACTATCTGCAGCTGTCCTCAGGAACCACTTAACTGGTAGAAATCCATTAAATCATTGATTAAGTATTATAAATAAATATATAGGATGTTTTTTATGTTATTTTTAAAGACTTTCTTTCATTGTCTATGCAATACACAAATTGTGTCCTTAAGTGTTTTACTGCCTAATATTATAGAATGGTTTTGATTGGAAAGGACTTCCTAAGGTCATCTAGTTAAACTCCCCTGCAGTGAGCAGGGACACCTTTGATGAGATACGGTTGCTCAGAGCCCTATCCAGCCTAGTCTTGAATGTCTCCAGGGATGGGACATCCACCACCTCTCCGGGCACCCTCTTCCAGTGTTTCACCACCCTTATCACAATTTTTTTTTTCCTATATCCACTCTAGTTCTACCTACACCATTTTCCTTTAATGCCATTACTCCTTGACCTATTTCAGCAGGCTCTACTACAAAATCCATTCCCATCTCTAAGTATCTCTAAGTATCTTAGCTCCTCTAAGTACTGAAAGGTGAAAATAAGGTTTCCTTGGAGCCTGCTCTTCAGGATGAACAACCCCAATTCTCCCATCCTTTCTTCACAGCACAGATGCTCCATCCCTCCAATCACCATCTGGCTCCTCCTCTGGACCTGCTCTAACAGGTCCATGTCCTTCCTGTGCTGGGACCCCAGAGCTAGATGCAGCACTGCAACTGGAGTCTTCCTACAGCAGAGCAGAGGGGCAGAATCCCTCCCTCATCCTGCTTCACACTGCTTCGGATGTAGCCCAGGATGTGTTTGTCTTTCTGGGCTGCAAACACACAATGCCAGCTCATGTCCAGCTTTTCATCCACAGGTAGCCTCAAGTCTTTCTTAGCAGGTTTACTCTCAGTCCCTTCAGCCTCCAGCTTATACTGATACTGGGGGCTATCCTGACCCAGGTTCAGGACCTTGAACCTGGCTTTGTTGTCTCTCAGGAAGCTCACGCGGTCCCACTTCTCAGGCTTGTTGAGATCCCTCTGGATAGCATCCCATCCCTCATGTGTGTCAACCCCACCACTCAGCTGGGTGTAATCTGCAACTTACTGAGCGTGCACTCATTGCTACTCTCTATGTCTTTGATCAGGTTATTAAACAGTACTGGTCCCACTATGGGCTCCTGGGGACTACCACTCATCATTGATCTTCATCTGGACATGGAGACACTGACCACTAATCTCTGTATGTGATTCTACAATAAATTTCCTATTTGCTGAATGGCCCACCCATCAAATCCATACCTCTCAAAGAGAAGGATGTTGTGGGACACTGAGTCCAGGCACATGATCTGTGTAACTCTTCCCTTTTCCACTGAAGTAGTAACTGCATCATAACTTGTACTGCTGTGGCTGACAGAAGGAGAAACACTCAAGGATACATTATACAACCATATTAAAAAATCCACAAACATCTCTTTCCAAGGAAAAGGATATAATTTGTTTCCATCATGTTAAAAGCAGAAAAATATGAAGCAGTCTGGGATGAGAAGATAATATTAAAAGGCAGAGAGGTTGGCAGAAATGCAGAAGACACAGGTCAGCAGTTGTCTAATACAAAAGAGGAGTGAACTCTTGACTCAAGGCACTGACAGGGATTGTGAAAAAACCCAGCTTGGAAGTTGATGCTGGTCTTTTTCCATGCCAAGAAGGTAAAATGGGAAAACTGACTGAATTTGAAGTAACCAACAGAGCAAAATTGGGAATAAGAAAAATCAGAGGCAAAATATATTCAATGATAGAATACAGCATTACAGGCACCAGCTGTGGAACAGCAAGGATATATCTCTTAGTCATAAAATCCACCAGACACAGGTAATTGATTTCATAGAAATATCGTTAAGCAAGCTACTGAAGAAACACATTTCTTTTTATATGTTTGAGTAGCTTTATTATAAATCCTATAGGATCCTTGAGATTCATTAAAAGGGAGGATCTGTAGATCTTTTAAAGACCATCTGTTTTGATTTTGGGATCATCACCTTGTCAGGTTACGAGGAACACTGTGTTCAATAGAAAATAACAAATACAGTATTAAAATTCACAAGATGTATTTTTCTGATTAATAATGCAGATGCCTCACTTTCCTCATTTTAAAATCTTTCAGGGAACAATTGAAGTCTTTCATTCTATTTTAAAGATTTTTATTTTCTTTGAAGAAGGCTATCTTGAAACCAAGTCTAGTTTTTCTGTAGTTCTAATCTCTGATTAATATTTTTTCCTCCAAATCAGGGATCCTGCTCCTTTCTATTTGATTTATTATTTGTCTGTTTAGAAATCTGACTTGAACACCTTATAATGAAATATTTAAAGAACTGTCAAACTTTGTGATTTATGCAATGTAGGCTATATGGTCTGTACAAAATACATCAACATTATTTTTGAGATTTCTTTCCAAACTGCAGAAACATAAAAGACTTTGATGTTTTTGCAAAACATTACTGAAGCAATTATACTTTGTTGTTATTAATTTTTATTAATGCAGAATAAACATTAAACTTTGAAACTTTTCAAGTCAAAATATGCTTTGAATGTAACAGTTCAATATTTGAATTATACAAAAGAATCTTTGAGGGGCAGTAGGGAATCTCAGCTCATGGTTTGCATATGGGCACAACATATTTCTCATTAATGTTAATTGGATTTATAAGCCTGCATCAAAGGAAGAATATAGGCTTAAAGTAACTTTCCATCATGCTCAGATCTCACTCATTCTTTGGAATTTTGTGCATTTTTCTAGAGTTTTTCTTAAACTAGTTCTGTTTTGAACTAAACAGAAGATTACTGTGGATCATAATGATGCATTGTTTAATCAATTTATCAAGGTCAGCATAACCAGTCTACTTCCATAAAGAGCTCTGTTCTTTCCTAACAATATTCTGCATGCTCTCACCTGAAGGAGTTTTTTGAATTACATTAAGAAATAAAAAGATTTTTGTGGATTTTCCCTGAAACCACTGCCACTCTAGTTTGATCAGAAGGAAAAGAAAACAGATAGCTGGCTTCCTCAACACCTTGTAGCCTGATATCCTATCTCCTGCACCTTTCTTCTGTCAGTACGGGAGACTGGGAAAAGTAATTAGTTTTTCTACCACAGCAATCTTTTTTTCAGTATTTTTTTTCAGTAATTAGCTCTTCTACCACAATAACTTAGTTATTTTAAAGCATATTTCTTCAAACAAATTATGTAAACCACCAATGCATCTCACTGGGACTATAGTGACTCCAATTTATACATTTCTAGCCGTAACTACATGAGTGCATTATGAATCTGCAGTAATCAAGATTGTATCATTATTTATATTAATATCTATTTATATACCATGGGCAAGGAGAAACTGATTGTTCTCATGTTCCCAGGAGGAGAGTGAGACAATGGCACCAGCTGATGATCCCTTTAGCTGACTATCAGCAAACAGCTCCCCACAAGAAATCTGTTTTACCATCGCAGAGAGGATGAGAATTCTTTGTTGGCAACTGCTGACCCACAGCTGCAATTAGAGCTTTGAAAGCATCAGACAATCCTGAAATCAGGATAGGATAATGAGAAATAATCCCAAATCTTAGGCCCCAATTCTCCTCTCTTCCTGGGCTCATCTTCACTCCTGAATTCTCTGCCTTCTTCCCCTCAGGGGTGCAGGGAGACAGGGAGTGGGGTCACCACTGTCACTGGCAACAGCTCACCACGTTGTCTCTTCCCTTCCCTCCTCCTTAGGGAGAGGACTCTTCACACTGTCCCCCTGCCCCAGTGTGGGAGTCTCTCCCACACAAGACAATTTCTCCAGCTGAGTATTTCCACAGGCTGCAGTTCTTTACCAACTTTTCCAGCATGGGTCCATTTCCAGAGGGTCTAGTCCTTCAGGAACAAACAGCCAGAGCATGTGTCCCCCGTGGGGTCAGAAGTCCATATGTTCTGCCAGGAGTCTGTTCTAGCATGGTCTTCTCATAGCATCACAGCCTCCTTTGGGCATGCACCTGCTGATGTAGGGCCCTCCATGGGCTGTAGATGGATTTCCCTTCCACCATGGACTTTCATGGGCAGCACAGCTGCCTCACCATGGTCTTCAACATAGGCTGCAGGGGAATCTCAGTTTTGGATCCTGGAACAGCTCTTGCCCTTTCTTCTGCACTGACCTTGGGGGTCTGTAGAGTTGCTCCTTCCTCATATTCTCCTTCCTTTCTCTAGCTCCAATGTCTCCTGAATAATAATTTTTTTTCCTTTTTATATACGGCTAATGCAGAGGTCACTGATGGGTTCTGCTTGGGCCAGCAGTAGATCTGTCTTGGAGAAAACTGCATTGGCTCGATTGGACACAGGGGAAGCTTCTGGCAGCTGCTTACTGAAGCCACTCGTGTAGCCTCTCTGGGAGAAGCATCCCCGGAAAACACTTAAACTAGTGGGCAATCTGGATGTCTCTAAGGTTTGGTAAGTCTTTTAATCAATGTGATTCCTTACTCATATATTTTTATAAAACACAAAATAGTATTCCAATGTCTGTCTTGCAAAATATTCTCCTGAACTACAGGCATTTGTTCAAAGACAATAAGAAGAGAACGTATATAATGCATAATATTTTTGGTAGAATGCATCACAATTATGCAAGCAGACATTTAAATAGTTACTGCATCTTTCTGTACTCCATTCCTTTGTTAGGCATTAGCAAAACGATTAGACTTTCTTCCTTTCCACTGTAGATCTAGTTTTGATTAATTTATGCTTTCAGCATATCTGGAATGTAGTCAATCAAGGACTACAAAGTCACTATTCGGTGCATCCTTTACACACCATAATCAAATGAATACACGTCATACTTCTTTCTGACAATCCTCCAAATTGCTAAGCAGTTTCTCTTGTTCTAATAAGAATTGGTCCTTGAGTCTTTAAAGGCTTCAGGTCTCAGCCTACATTATATCTTGTGCTCAGTTGGTAGGACAACAGATTAAATTCACAGTTACTGTTTGGACATTATCTTGGCAAACTTCAATGTCATTGTAATTAATAATCTTCAGGTCTTGCTATATTAAACACTCAGTTGCCACAAGAGTTTCTATGGAATTGATGTTTTTTCTGCATTGGTGAGACTTTCAATTTTTACTTATCATCCTAGTCACAAGAATTAAAAAAAAAATTAAAAAAAAGTCCATGCTAATCTGGCTGACTGACTCATAGATATAAATCTTTGCTTCCCCCCTCCTCTTCGAATTTCATATAACTTTGGATTTTTTTCACTTACATTTTTTTAAAGAAGCACAATTTACACACTGTGCAAAAGAATTTTCACAGTTAGGACTACAAGGCAGGGATCAGATAGGATAAGACCCTTTGCATAAAGGTGAAGTACAGTGTTAAAGTTGACACAGATGTGCACCTCAAGATCAAAAAGAAAAAAATTATGGTGGGAAAGGGATAATTGTTGGTTGAAACTCCATGAAGAATTCTTCCCAAGGTGCATCGGTGCATCTGTTGTAGATTTGCCTATATTCATACTGACAGCTTTAGAGACATTTACACAGCTGAGCATCTGTAGATAAGGTCCTAGCAGGCAACTGAAAGGTGAAACAAGGTGGTGAGATGCTGGTATCATAGTTACACATTTAACATAGTAATAAATAATGTAGAAAATAAAAGTTTGTCGATATTAGACAGCAGAATCTCCTCTCTCCCATAGAACTTTGATAGCATTTAGTTCCCAAACATCCCAATTTTTGCAGTAGTCTGAAAAACAACCATTGGAAAGGTTCTGTCCATCTCTGCAGAAGATATCAACGGCAATATTAGTTTTCTTTTTTTTAATGCTTATCAATTTTATTGGTGAATACTAAAAAAAATATTGGTAAATACTGAAAAAGTTAAACTAAGTTAGGAAATATCTTCCTAACATTAGATTCAGGCAGACATGACATTATTCTATTTTCAGCTGATGAAGATAAATAACAATGTATCATTCTTTTGCTATGATCTTCCATCTTGTCTTGTGGGAACAGGGAATCATTTAAACCACAGAATGGAAGTTCATTCAGCTCCTTTTCCCTTTTTTAAGGATGACAGAAACTTATATATAATTTCATCACATACTTCTGCAGTCAACAGCACCTTCACTGCTGAAAACTGACCTTCATTTGTCTCACAGAATACCATCATAAATCCATTTCACTGCTTGATATGGTTGGTTGAATTACAAATTATTGCCTTATTGCTTCTGATTTCAGGCAATGCTATGATTGGCCTAGGTGCCATGTCTGGACATTTCTGTCTTACAGGTGGTTGTCACAATAAATCCAGAATGATTAAATGAGTTATTTCAGGTATATAGCCCATTTTATGCATACTGACCTATAATATAATAATAAGGTAATAAAATGTAGTACAAGTTGAGTTTTATATATCATGGTATTTTTTAATATGTAACTGTTGTAAGAATGTGAACTACAGGTCTAGTTCAACAAAGTTTCTCCAAAAGCCAGTGCTGTGCTGCTGTCCTTGCTGTACTTTCTGGAGCACAACTACTCTTTGGGGCAGGGGGTAATAATTTGAATTTTAAGAGCCTTTAATATCTTGAGTAGAATTCTATGTCACATTTTCAAAAATAATGACATAATTATTGCTTTCTATTAAATTTATATATTTTATAGATTAACTTCTGATTAGCATTTTCAATCCATTGGCTTTCCTCTGCTTTTTCTTTATTTTGGGTGTTCTTGTTTCAATGAGAGAAATCTTTCTGGTAGGAGAATCATAAAGCCTATGACTTTGAAGATCAAAATTCTCCACCCTTCATCATAATTTGCTGTAAGTATGAGTTAGGCGAATTTCTTTGATTTATTTCCCAGAAACATTCATGATATCAGTATTATTACACTTTACATGACTATTGCTCATACATACTTATTTTGCACATTCCTTCAGAAAACTTCATATAGAAATGGTAGAATTACTTAAGATAAAAATGGTTTTCTGTATCAAAATTACAATAACTAACTGTTTATGTAAAATCTTTTCTTATAGAAGGACTCTTTGTGCTTACCCAGATGGTGGAAGATGTTTTTGGCAGGCCAAGAAACACCCTTACTTTTGCTCTTTTTCCTGTTAGTTCTTCTCCGAGGCATACAAACTGGAAGACCTCTGCCTGCAGTATTTGCATTGCTTTGGCACACAGAAACTGCAGATCAGACTAAAATCCTACCAAAAAAGGCACTGAACACACAGCTATTGGAAAAGAATGTCCTGAGATCGTTTAACCCTTATCTTGGGATTATCTAGTACATTTTACAGAACTTCTATGAACGTTCAGTTAGTCTTTATCATAGTCCTATGATGTGGTTACAAAGAAGGCTTAAATGGAGATGTTTTAAACATTTTTATTCAGATTTTTCATCAGAGTGAACCCTGCATTTCAATGACCCTGAATAAAAGTCAAGATTTCACATGCTGACAACCTGTCTTTGTGTGAACAATCCTTTCTTTTTAAAGCCCTCTTAATTGTGATGAAGATAAGACACCTGACAAACTGCTGCCAGAAAATGCAGACTTTTGCAGGTTATTTTTATTGTGTTTTTTTTTTCCTTAAATTATTTCTAAATGGGTAATGTACATAAATTTCACAGACCTCTTGAAAGAGATTTTTATGCAATCTTAAGACATAATTGAAATATCACAATCTTGCTTGGTGAGCATTTTTAAATTCAGTCATTACACTTACAATATTATACTGATCTTGTAGAAAAAAATAAACCAGGTTCAAACTCATGAACTAAACTTCTACACTATTCAGCATCTGTTCAATAATCAAAAAGATTTTCTCCTAACTGCAGAATTTTTTTTTACCCTTAATCACACAGACCCCCACCCTGCAACTCCGTGGGCTGCAGGGGCACAGCTGCCTCACCATGGTCTGCCACAGGCTGCAGGGGAACCTCTGTTCCTGTGCCTGGAGCACCTGTCCTTCATCAGTGTCTGCTGAGATGTTTCTCTCACTTTTTCTCTCTCCTCCCTTCAGCTGCAGTTGTAGATTATTACCCTCCACCCCACCCTTATCCCACAGGTGCCACTGCCTCTGGGTTCAGCCTTGGCCATGGCAGGTCTGCCTTACAGCTGGCTGGCACTGGCTCTCTGAGACATGGGGGGATTTCATGACAGCTTGTCGCAGAATCCAGCCCATGCAAACATTAATATCTGACAAATTTAATATCAATGTATTTAGTATCTGAAAATTAAAGAAAAAAAATTGTCACAGCTGTACATGTTATATTTAATTAGAAGCTATAAAAAAACCTCTCACTATTCACTTTCCTGTCTCTACCCAATAAAAATTCCTCAGTTCCTCACAGCTTTTGAAAGTCCTCCCTGTTTGTTTGGGTTTTTAAATGAATTTTTACAATTTTAGATAAACCAGCAGATCTCTGATTAAATAAACAACTATTTAACAAAAGCAGAAAGAACAGGACTGCTTAAAACCAATAAATCAAACCACCAAAAATACAAGCAAGCTTTATGGATTAATATCTGGGATATGTTAATTGATGCACTCTCTAGTGGATTTTAAGAACATGCAGATAATTCTATCTAAAATGAAAGCATGTGTCATTATCTCCAAGAGTTCCCAGAAGCCCAGTAACAGTGTTAAATGACAACACACTGTGAATGTGAAGCAGCTGTGAATAGCTGTTTAATACTATGACTCTAGGCAAGCAAACAACATAACAAGAACCAGCTCGACTCAGAAAATGTCCATTGCATTTTCTGTTTATTTTTGTGTCATAAAAAAAAATAGTAGTAAAAGCTCCAATCTCCTCACCTCTCTTCTTGCATTCTGGCATTACAAGGCTTTTGTCATGTGCAGTTTTCATGTTGCAGAAATAATTCATCTTGCTTTTTTACGTCTTGCTGACACAAGCATCAATGTGTGCTACATTATTAAACCGGTTGTCTCACTTGACTGGACTTTAAGACAGAATTCCCTCGTAGCCAAATGAAAAATACTTCTCAGAGGAGAAGACCTGTCCACTTGGTTGTGGGTGAAATATGTGCTGGGATATGTGCAGCTGCTGAGCCTGCCCAGCTGACATTTCTTTGTGCTACTGTGCTGTGCTTGTGATGTCTACCAAAGTACTGGAAACCTTCCTAAGGTCAAACAAGTCCCATGGAAAGCAGAAAAGAGTAAACTTAGATGCTTCTCTCTGAACTGACTTTCAAAGACATTGTCTGTCTATCTAAAAGCTATCTTTTGTTGGCTGCTGTATGCTGCTTAAATGCTTTAAGTGGTTATGCTCAATGAAATATGGTGACAGGAGGAGGATGAATCTCACCAGAGAACTAAGGGCAGGCCAAGGAGATTGCACAGAATCATCCCTCAGATGACTGAAACTATAGGAAGAGTGGGTAGCTGAGAGAGAACTTAGGGCATAAGGGGTACTCACCCTCCATTTCCAGCAAGTTATGTATTTCTTCAATATTAGCTGGAAAACACAATGAGTGTTTCAGAGACAGGTAAAGATTTTGGAGACATATAAATTATTAATTTATATTATTTCCTTGACCACCATAAATTTTACATCTACTTGTTTTGGAAGGGTCACCCTTTTTTGACTTACCAAGTTCTTGCTCTTGAGTTTACTCAGAAGTTTGCATAAATATTTACAAGCTGACTTCTGTGTCCTCTTCATTTCATGTAGTGTAGAAAAATAAAAGGAAGAATAAAACCTGTTTTCTTTCATAATAATGCACTAAAAGAAAATGAGGAGACACACTGCACGTGGAATAGTAAATGCTCCTTCAAGACATCTTATGGCAAGATAACATGAAAGGATAAATAAATACTGAAGTATGAGTTTCCCCTATTTTAATAGAAAGCTGGAGAATTAGTATTGACAGACAGGTGAGCCTTTTCCTATATGTAAGGATTTCAGTAGTTTCTTCTGGTTTTGGATGGCACTGAAAGAATTGCATGCATTTCCATGCTGTTTCATGGCTGCTGCTCCACTGCTCCAGATGTCGTGTATAGGAGCAGATATGGTCCTGCTGTGACAAGAACTGCAGAGAAAAGAAAGCCTAAACAAGTTCCCTGGCTGTACTTTGTCGTGCAACCCATGTGGAAGATAGACAAGATTCCTGCTCTCTCACTGTTTTAGTGATGAGCTAATGTTACATCACTTCTGGTGAAAAGCCTGTTAAACAGAAGGCAAATAATCTCCATGCGTGTGTCAAGATTTATACTGTCAATGGAACTTGGATTTTTTACTGGGAAGCAGGTCCTTGGCCTTATGCAGAAACAGAGAAGTTCATCCCTGTCCTACTTTGAATAAAGCTATGCTGAATTCTGGCTGGCACCAGGGAAGATGCATGTTTGGTTCAATGCAGAACTCAGTGGATTTTGGTTGTGAAGTGCTAGTAAAAAATATGGAGCTTATATGTCTCTCTTCAGCATTCTTGATGTCATCCCTAGCCAGTAGACCCCTTCCCAATAATTCCAAACTCTGCTTTGAGGAGTAAAGAACCAAACAGCACTATACCAATCAAACAGGCTTGATAACACCCCACTGCTGGGACAAGTAAGGACAGGAGCACACTTGAATGCCCCTCTGAAATCTGTTCTTTTGGACAGGCATTAGCATTGCTTTCCACACAAGTAAATTCCTAAGTAGTATGTTGAGTTTCTGGTATTTCTCAGATTTGGGATGGGATTTTTTGGACTTGCTGATGAGCTATTAAATTGTTGTTTTTTTGGGGTTTTTTTGTATTTTTTTTTGTATTTCTTTTCTTTTCTTTTCTTTTCTTTTCTTTTCTTTTCTTTTCTTTTCTTTTCTTTTTTTCAGGTTGTTAAATATGGGATGGAATGTTGCATAGTCTCCAAGAGTGGAGATATGTTTAGGGCCTTCAGTCCCTCACTGTTACCCCTTTTTGATTATTCTGCCTGTATTGAAGGGAGGTTAAAGCAAATGTTAATTCAATGGATCTGCCAGGCATTTAGCATGTGAACCTAGATAAAGAAACCAAATAGCTCTGCTAATCTGGACAGAAAGAATTTCTCTACTGTTCTTCCAAAAGCTTGATTAATTTGCTGTGTGGAAGTGTGGGACATTAAGCTGATGGAAAAGTATTCTTCTTGGACCTACCCTCAAAGAAAATGAAGAATGAAATACTGTAAGTAACAGGGCATGTTTTGGCCCTACAAAATATTCTTTGTAAACCATATCCTGGGTCTAACCCATCACAGGATCTGTGTTGACTGTCAAGAAAAACTGGAAATTACAAACTGGCAATAAAAGCTAAAATAAAGGAGTTTCCACTGCAAGAAATTATGAAAAATAGTGCAATTCACTTGCAGATAGAAGAAGAAGTCCGTGAAAGAGCCGAAAATTCACCACACTTTGCCCTTCCTGAATCTTTTGTCTGTCTTACCAACTGTATGAAGTTTAAAAGGAAGTGGTGGGTTCTGCACCTGGGATGGGACAACTCTAGTTGTGTGTGTAGACTGGGGAATGAGAGTCTGGAGAGAAGCCTTGTGGAAAGGCATCTGGGGCAAAATTGAAAGAGAATATTGAATGTGAGTCAGCAGTGCCCTGGCAGCCATGAGGGCCAACCCTGTCCTGGGGGTTATCAGGCCCAGCAGGGCCAGCCAGGCAAGGGAGGAGATTGTCCTGCTCTGTTCTGCACTGGGGCAGCCTCACCTTGAGTGCTGGGGCAGTTTTGCATGCCACAATATGAAAAAAACCCATTAAACTATTAGAGAATGTCCAAAAGAGGGACATAAGGATGGTGAAGGGTCTGGAGGGGAAGGTGTATGAGCAGCAGCTGAGGTCACTCCGTCAGTTCAGCCAAGAGAAAAGGAGACTGAAGGGAGACCTCTGCAGTTACAACTTCCTTGTGAGGGGAACTGGAGGGGCAGACATTGATCTCTTCCCTCTGGTGACAGTGACAGGACTCGAGGTGTTATGAAGCTGAGTCAGGGGAGGTTTAGGTTGGATATCAGGAAAACGTTTCTCATGAGAGAGTGGTTGGACTCTGGGACAGGCTCCTCAGGGAAGTGGTCACAGCACCAAGGCTGGCAGAGCTGCAGAAGCATTTGGACAATGCTCTCAGGCATATGGTGTGATTTTTGAGGCGTCCTGTGCAGGTCTAGGAGTTGGACTCGATGATACTGATCGGTCCCTTCTAACTCAGCATATTCTATGATTCTTCTCTCTCCCTTCTTTCTTTGTATCCTAATTCTTTGATTTTCTTTCCACTGGCATTCTTCCATCTCATAACCTATCTTCTAAGTTACTTTCAGCCATCAGTATTTTCTTGCTTTCCCAAATGTCTGTGGTGGTGATCCGTGTGCTCTGCTCTGCTCTGTGTCTTGGCAGTAAAGAAGAATTTACTCAAATTTTTCTCACTGATCACTAGCTCCACACAGTATTAGAATCCGAGTTGGTTTCTACTCTTAACTCCCTCCTGGTCTTATGGACAGTTATCATACTATATAGAGCACCAGAATACACTGGAAAAATATCCTGAACTATTAAGCTGCTGAAAGATCAAGACTCTTCATTTTCCTAAACATTTAATTGAATGAATTTAGTTCTTCTTAGGGTAATTTTCATTCTTATTCAGTCCTCAGAGCAGCAGGCATCAGTTCAGTCTGCATTGTAAATTAGAACAGTTTCACAGCATATGGTCACTTGGAGGAAATAAACTCTCCATTGATAGCCCTACAGTTCTCTTGAGCTAAATAATGTTAAATTTGACCTTGCTTAGCATTCTGCAAAATGGGTACAAAGAATGAATATGTTAAAGAAAGACCAGGCTCAAAAGTTAGTAGTCAATAGCTTCTACTCTACCTAAAGGCTGGTTAGAGGTGCAGTTCCCTAGGGTCTATTCTGGTACCTTGTTTGTTTACTATGTTTATAAATTAATGGGAAACAGAATGAAGCCCCATCAAATCTGCAGATGACATTGACACAGAAGGTGCAGTTCACAAGCTTGAGGGCCTAGTTGCCTTTCAGAACCAGACTATACGAAGCCCCAAATTCAATTATTATTATAGTTTGAACAAGGCATCCCAAGGTCCTTTGCAGCCTGAATGATTCTGGGATTCCAATGGCATTTTCCCCAAAGGATGTTGATTATAACTCTTTAAAGAGCAATCAGCAGTGTTGTGAGCTCTTTATCTCACGCAGTTCTTTGCAGTTGCTTCTCAGGATGATTCAGAATGAGACCTTCAGCCTGAGAAACTGATACTTACTGAGTGTGATTCCCTAAGAGATTTCATAAGGAGCTGGGGACACAGTCAGCCCTGGTTCAACCCTGAACTTATATCTTTGGTAAGGTACCTTTATTTTTTAAAAAATTGTGTTAGAGTTGGGATTGATTATGATGATGAGGAAGTTAATGTCAAATAATTTTAACATGCTGACAAATATGTGTGTTTAAATTGTTATTTCTGTTAATAAATGTGGGCAGGTTTTTGGCCTATGACAAAGACAGAACATCTCTGAGAACACTGCCAGTTGGCAGCCCTTTCTGAATTTTTTCAGAATAGCTTAATAATAGAAAACTAAATAATTCACATTCAGATTATGACACTATACCATCATTTGGGTAAACTGTTGCTGACATAAATGGCAGAGCAGCAATGACTTCCCTGCTGTCTACCTGTGATTAGAATTGAGTGAGTAGCAGAAGTTTCAAAGAATATTGATTTGATAATATTAATTTCTATGTTGTGTTCCCTGGATCAGAAGAGTGGTTGTGTACTTACTAGTTTGAATAATTTAAAAATAATGCTGCTTTTCTATAATAATAAGCATACATATTTGCATCTCAGATCCTATTAGATGCTACTTAGCATATAGAAGAATAACTTATAATTAGGCGAAACACTGATGTGAATCTAAAAGAAAAATAACTGTGACAAAGTGTTTATTTGATTTAGGTTCTCTACCCACTTAGGAGAGAATTTGACTATGATGTGTGTGTCTGGGGGCTGAACTTTTGATAGCTAGGGTGCTTAACTAATGGAACAATTTACATGAGTGTGAAGAATGATTATCTGTTATCCCAAGACTTACAAAATAAAAAGATATACGGAAAAGTGTTGCACCGTAGGATGTATTAAAAAATTATCCAAGTAAAGAATGGCTGAGATTCTGCAGGATGTCACGCTGTCTGATCAGACAGAAAACCTATTGCTTTCTATCCTTTGTACAGTGCATTGAAAATACTTATGAATAATAAATGTATTTCTACAATGTTCAGTAGAAATTAATTGTATAGTGAGGTATTTCCCCTGTCTACTTCTAAAGGGAGAACCAGCACACCTTGAGTTAACAGGAGTAAGAAAATACAGGAACATCATAGCTCCCACCAAGTTCTATCCAGCTAATGGATGCTAGCCAGAGAAATACCATGTGCTTTTCAAAAGGAAGACAGCCTGAACATTAGGAAGACTCTTATAACCTTAGACCAAGAAAAATTTACAATGTGTTACATGCCTGACTGATGTATATTATATGAAGCTATGATCTGAGCCTACTCCTGTTGTATCAGTATTCTGATTGCAGAAAATGGTTGTCTTGCATTTGATGAGTGCTCCACTTAAATTTACATCAGAGGTCTTTAGCACTGGGCCCATGTTGTACACAATACTGCTGAAAAGTGTTAGTTCAAATTAGGATATGTCTTATCCCTGGTTAACACTGGTTTTCAGTATGACATTGATGGAAATGTTATGCAGGCATTCATGTCAGAAAAATAAAAGTGGTTATGGTGAGCTCAATGGCAAATTGGGGTAGCTCTGAGCCATTACTTTCTTGTTTACAAGTTCATCCTGCACCATTGTTTTGACAGAGAAAGTATGATGAGGTCAGGAGTGTGGAGGAGGAGGTCAGGAGTGTGATTACGTACACCTTGGAGCTCAGTTTTATTGCATATGTGAAGTGTCCTGGTGTCTGTTGAAATGTCTGTCCTGCCTGTATTGAAGTTATGGTGTATTATGTTTAGCAGAGATTCCACCCAAGCACAGTCTAAGTCTGCTAAATCTGACTGTTTTCCTAGGTGGTTTTTACAGGTTTCACCTACAGTTCTGGCTAAAAATCTAATTTCTGATTTTTGGTATGACAGAGAAAGAGACTTTAGTGAAATAGTGTATTTTGAGCTGTATGTCCGGTTTTGTTGATTTTGTTGCAGTCCTATTTTGGGTTTTTTTAGTTTGGTTTTGATTTTGTTTCTTCCTCCAGCGGTCTTGGATGACAGAAAATTTTGTGGTATGGATGGACCTTCAGTCCAGTATTTCATATCTGTTTTACACAACTGAGGTACCTTAGATTTAGATCTTTCTAGTACAGGGATACTTAGATCTAAGTGGAAAAGGATTTTGAACTTAATTAAAATAAACAAATTTAGGAAGTTATGTGGCAAATAAACAGGTTTTCCGTTTCCATAGATCTATAGGGAAAACATCTATGGGGAGTTACTAAGTTGTAAATAGGCATGTGTCAAGACAGCAATTGACATAAGGAAATGAGACCTACATACACCATGAGGTTTATTATAAGTTTCTTAGTTATGCTCCTTGTTTTGCCTGTGTTGCATGCATACAGGATCTAATAATGATTTCTGATATAAAACTACAGGGTAGTGACATCCCACTATGTTTCAGCAGAATTTCAAGGGTCCAAACAATATAATTTTTCATCTTCTAAATTTTTCTGTTTTTTTATTACATATTTA
The DNA here is from genome assembly GCA_013400315.1 of Bombycilla garrulus. Lineage (NCBI taxonomy): Eukaryota > Metazoa > Chordata > Aves > Passeriformes > Bombycillidae > Bombycilla > Bombycilla garrulus. Next base: position 206,480 of record VXBU01010677.1, read on the forward strand.
AGTGACTTAAATTAGTTGTATTAGCTCAGTATGAATGTAGGAAAAGTGCTTTTAGCACTTAGGTGAGCATACTTACATGCAGTTGCTGAGACTATAAAAATGACAATATGGGAAAATTTTGAATATTTTTTTCAATACATTCTTTGCCTTCTTACTAGAGACCAAATATTCAACAAAAAAAATTTTTTTCATGGTTTCTGCAAGTTTAGACAGTTAATACTGGAGAGGGTACAAATCCCATCATACATTTATGTGAATAATAAATAAAAGGTAATGGTCCATTATCACAAATACAGTTTGAGAACAAAGAATGTTTTATTAGGTTTACCTTGTTGTGTTATTATAGCTTTCTTTTGTGAGAGCCATTCAAGCATGTAACCATTTGTGGCTTTATAAAAGATAATAAAGTTTATTAGTATAATAATGGGCAATGAATAATACTTTAGAAATAGCAAATAGGCTGTAAAAGATTGGATAAGGTCAAAACTGTATTATCAAAAGCTATTGTGTCTTCTTTAAAAAAAAAAAAAGGGATTTGCAGTCCAGTATTCTAACATGTTTAATGGGTGACAAAAATAAAAAAAGCTAGAGAAATTACACGCAATAAAAAAATTAAAGAAATGACATTTGGGTTATTATTCTGTAGGGGTTTTCTGGTGACTTTGTTTCTATGTTTGATGACTTCTTCTGATATCCATGAAAGTAGTCTAGAACTTTTTATGGGGACCAGACAAACAACATTTTTGACACACTAAAAAAATGTTAGCAGCTTTCCTCTTGAGTGTTTCACATTCTTTCACTTGATTCCTTGCCCAATATGAAGCAAGCACACCATAGTCAATGAACAGCATTCTGTAAGATTGGATTCTGTAATTTAATTTTTTTGTGTTGTGAGGTGACTTTGAAGCTAGTGTTGATTCCATCCAGGAGAGAATTCCATGATTTTTGAAGAAGGGTCAGGTGTCACAAAGAACAAATTATCTCTTGATTTCTTTTTTTTTCCTTCTTGTGGGAGAGCTTTCATAGAATATGAACAAGAACTGCAGTGGCCAGACTTAGTAAATTAGTATGAGGGGGCAGTAGCAGAATGCATCTTCACTTCTTTGCTTCTTGCGAAGTCTGTCGTTAGTGACCTGTTTTCAGTAGCTGATCTTGTACTATGGTATACTACCAGATTTCACATATAGACTAACTGTACTTACTACAATTCCCCTTCTTCCGACATGCCATACTGTGGATGCTTTTTGCAAGAGACTGTTTAATGGGTTTCTTGCACCAGTAGGTTTTGCTGTTGTATTGTGGGCTGTCACTTTGCTGTTGCATACATTGTTATCTTTCAAAGCAGTCAGTTTATAAAAACTCTATCCCACACATAAAAAGGAGCAGTGATGATTGAAACAGTAGAAACAGATGAATACCAAAATTATTTTGTTAGAACCATAAAAGGGATACTATGGGAAACAGAGGGAAGAACAGGGTAACAGCTCCTGACTTCCATCCAAGCTCCACTGTGAAATGGGAAGATGTTGTAGTGGGGGGCCCTTGGTGAGATGCCAAAAGCAAGTTCAGCAGTTTCTCTTGGCTCATTTCTTCTCCCAGTATTTATCTAACAGTTTATCCCAGATGTGCAGGTGTCCTTATAGTGGGAGCCTCTTTCACTCTGTTGCCATTGTTCCATGCAGTATGTTGACAGTTTGAGACCTGTTCTCTCCTTATTACATAAGGTAGTAGGAGCAAAGTGAAAATTATGTGGCAACTAGGATGTGTTTTGTCTTATTACGATGAATATATTTTTATATTTTCCAGAACATTTCAGCTATCATAACTGTATTGAGACTTGAGGTTTCCCTGTTACATGAGGTATTATATAAAACATTATTAAGAATGTCGACAATTTCAGGGGAATGGTAATATAATTCTGTTGTAAAAGAATTCTTTTTGATTACCTTTTTTTTTTTCTGGTAAGTTTCTCAACACCAAAAAATAAGTCTGTAATTCAGCTCCCAGCCTGGATAGCAGTAGTACATCTGTCCCCCTTACTGACTTGTTGTATAAATACATTTGATACCATGAGGCACTCAAAAAGTGCTGTGTGAAAAATAAATGGCTGGCTGGTTTGTTGGTTTTGGTTTGTTGTTTTTGTTTGTTTGTTTTTGTGTGTTTGTTTGTTTGGTTTTTTGGTTTTGGTTTTTGTTTTTTTTTTCCCCTTGGCAAAACAAGAGGCTGAGATCTTTTTTGTTTCTTGGAGTACAGTTCTACAATGCCTTGAGATGGAATATCCTGCAGTAGAAGATGTTAGCAAGTAGGACAGAGGGACATTTGTCTCTAAAGCACCTGAAAGTTGTGGTGGGATAGAGAGCTGACCTCAAAAAAGATACAGTGGACATAATGCAATATGTTCTCGTGCTGTAAGCTTTATTTAAATGGGGAAAAATAAACAAACCCAAGAAGTTCATCAATACAGTAAAGTAAAACCAACTTAAACTGATATTTTAATCTCATTTTGATGAGTACTTCTATTAAAAAGACTGTGGTGAATTTTCTACTGGCCATGTACAAGCTTTCATAAAAAATGTATGGAAATTATAATGAAAACACAACCAGATTTCAACCTGTTTCATTAGCAGCCCAGCTCTCGGGAACATTTGACCTAGATCTGCCTACTAATATACAAACTTCATAATGATTCAAGACAAATTTTCATAATGAATGATGTTCACTTTTGCACTGAGGCCTGAACACCACCTGTATTCATCTTAAATTCTGTCTTACTAGACAAATAGTATTTGATTCAAATGCTGGTGCCTGAAGTTGATTCTTTTATACAGAGCTGATTTTTTTTTTATATAAAGAAAGCTGGTGGGATTCTTTTCATTTATTTGTGGGATTCCCTTTGTTTTTCCTGCTTGTTTATTTATTTGTTTTCTCTTTCATATTTGGTAAAGATGCAGTAAACTTTCCATAGTGTGTACCTAGAATTTCTAATAGATGGGGGTTGGGAATGAGAAAAACTTGAACAGATGTTTAGAGATTAGTGTGAACTAAGCTCTTTCAGCCAAACCACATTCTCAACTGGAGACAAAAAAATGGGTTGTGTGGACCTGAATGAATAAACACATATGAATGAATAAACATGCATGGAAACACATGGCAAGGCTGTTTATCACCTATGGAGAGATACTTGTCCTGATGGACATTCCCTTCTGGGTACAAAATTGGGTAGGTGGATGCACTCTAGCTATCCACAGTAGCACTTTGGGAATTAGGTTTAGATGATAAACACTTTAAAAAGAGCTAATTTAAAATTCTTCTGACTTTCTTGTCTGTGGGAGTAGCACACTGTCTACATGTGGGCTGACTGACAGCAGTCAGGGACAGGCTTGGTAATAAAAATAAATTATAATGAAAAATGCATGGGTAACTGGCACAAAACATAGACCTGGGGGAGGGCCTCTCTTGTGTGTACTGGCACCAGAGCACTGCTTCATTACTGCAGTATCTGCAAGTGGAGAGTAATTTCAGCACTGGCATCTTAAAAATGTTTTTAATGAATGCCCATGAAAAAAGTGAGTGCAGAGTTAGTGTTCATCTGTTTTCTTGTCTCAAAGACTACTTTCAAATTTGATATCAGTTTCATGTCAGTGGGACTAAGGAATTTCCTAAAAGTAATGAGTTCCAAATCAGGAATTTTTGAGGGAGATCTGGAGGAAGGCTGGGTATTGGGTTGTGTACAGTGGTGTTCACTCTGTGGATCCTTGGTTTAGGGAAAAGGGCCCTATGGAACTATTAATGTTCAGACAATTTAATGAACCACAGGATCCATGATTTATGTTGAAAGCTATCATGGGGGACAAATAAGCAAACAAAAACCTATATCCCAAATACACATACCTGTCATCAGGGAGAAGAATGAAGATTTAATAAGAAAAGGTGGCAGATTCTAAGTAAATTTAGAAGTAGCTGGAGAGTTGGTGGGATGGAAAGACATGAAGGCTATCTTAGAAATGTGCTATACACAATAGAGCTCTAATTCAAAAAGAGCTATCAGGCAGTTCTAAGTCCAAACAATAGAGAAGAGTAAGCTTGTGTACACATAAGTGCAATCTTATGGAACAAGACAACTAGAGACAAATGAATCATTTTTTCATGGGTAGGGTAGGCTCTATCACACCTAGTGAGCAGTTTTGCACTTTAATTTGCTGTTGTCTCATTGTGTTCTCATGGAGGAAAAAAGCCACACTAAGCCCCCTAAAACAGCCTATCAGCCAATCTATTTAAGTTACAGGCTTGTGCTTGCTCACTCTCTAAACAACATACCTGTTCTTGTATTATAAACCCTCAAGTATATACTAAAAGCTACTTTCTCCCAAGCTCCAGATCTTCCTCAAGAGTGCATCTAGAAAGTTTTGTTTCTTTTCTTAGAACTGTAAAATAAGTGGACAATCTGGGCTAAAAAGGATCCTTGGCAGTCACCCAGCACTGTTGGAAGCAGGTTAATCTAGGTCAGACTTCTTTAGGCCTATCCATCCATTTTCTGAGTAGTATCTTCAAGGATGGAGATTATGACTCTTTTGTGGACAACCTGGTCTAGTACTTGACCACACTCCTGCTGGAAGAGTTTTTCATTACATGTACATAGAATTTCCAGCATGTTTCCTTTGTGTCTTTTCCTATCTCTGGATACTTCAAAAAGATTTTGCCTCTGTCCTTTCTGTGTCCTTCTATTCAATATTTATTGGTGGTTAAGAGCTCCCTTTATCCTTCTCAAGGCTGAAAAAACCCAGTTTTCTTGGCCTCTCCTCATAATTATTGCAGGTCTTTGTCCAGGTTCATGAAGTTTGGACAGATAAGGTGTGACAAAGATCAAGGGCACTACAGCCCAAGCTGCCAGGTTTGTCCTGAGCTCAACTTTACCTAAGTGTAGCAGAAAAAGCTCAAAAGAAGTTAACAGATGAGATGAGCAGTAGTCTATTCCTCCACTCTTTTCCTCGCTTTTATGACATTTCCTTGTCACTGTTTAATTTAATTATATAGACATGCCCGAGGTCTGTCCTCATAACCACAACTTCAATATAAGTACTGTTATATTGCCAGAACATTCCCTAGATAGCTTTGGGCCCAGATCAGCCTTTATACTCTCAAATATTTGCCATGAACCAACTGTTCAGAAGTGAGTCTGTGTCAAGAACCATTATCAAAAGCTAGTCAAGACAGCATTACACATCTTGGAATAGTATTTGACAGGAACTATGTTCTATGCCAGTTGGCCACAGTGTTGGTGAATGGTTTCACACGCAAATAATTTTTGGATGGAGCTGTAATTCTAAACTTGACACTGCTACAGCAATTGAAGGCAGCTTCAGTCCAGTGTAAGACATCTCTGCTGAAAAAGCATTGAAAGAAAGTAGTGAACTGGAGCATGTGGGAGTTGAGTGAAACTGAATGGGTAATACCAGGAAAGTATGCTTTGAAGAGAAGCATATAAATCTTTCTTTAGGATTCTTTTAATGGCTCTTTTTTTTTTTTCTTTTTTTTTTTTTCCACCTTTTTTTTTCCACCAGAAAACTTCTAAGCTGAGCAGGATTCAAGCAAAGGAATGATAGGAACAGTTGAACATTTAAGAGAATTCATGTTTCAGTGGATTTACCACTTTCAACTCAAACTTTTTTCCTTGCAATTGGCTCGTTGGCCACTAGGTTATGTTGTTTTTGTATTTCACCACTACTTTATGAAAAATCATGCACATCAGGCAGAATAACCTTGATTCCCAAAATGTATAAGAGAAAAACAACCTGTGCCTCAGTTCCTTGATTTTTTTCTCTACATTCAGACAATACTTAAATATTGAGAGTATGTGTAATGGAACATTCTAAAACCCAGGCACTGGTTATGGAACCACCCCAGAATTCCATCTGTAAAGAAAGAATACTGGAAATATTATGAGAAATGAGAACATATCAACCACATATCAGAGTTTGGTATCCAGTATTACGATCTGATCAGATCTGATCTGATGGCTTACCCTGCTTGGAGCAGGAGATTGGAGTGGAGACCTTCTGAGGTCCCTTCCACCTGAATGATTCTGTGATTATCATAATTATTAGCTGCAGCCAAGTTCACACAAATAGTGCTACAAAGGGAAATGACAAATCTCTTGGGAGCTGATTTTATGAGCTGTCTGCAAGTGCTAAGTGCTCTTAACTCTTACTGATTTTGACAGGAGGTGTGATAACTGCAAGATAACTGCAAGTTCATAGAACCACAGAATCATAGAATGGTTTGGGTTGTAAAGGCTATTCAAAGGTTATCTAGTCCAACCCCCTGCAACGAGCAGGGACATCTTCAAGTAGATCAAGCTGCTCAGGGCCCTGGCCAGCCTGACCTTAAATGTTTCCAGGGATGGGGCATCCACCACCCTGCTGGACAACCTGTTCCAGTGTTTTGCCACCCTCACCATAAAAAAAATTTCTTGTATCTATTCTAAATCTACCCAATTTTAGTTTAAAACTATTACTTCTTGTCCTACCAAAGCAGACCCTGCTAAAAAGTTTGTCCCCATCTTTCTTTAAAGCCCCCTCTATATACTGGGAATCTGCTAAAAGGTCATCCACAAGCCTCCTCTTCAGCAGGTTGAAAAACATCAACTTTCTCAGCCTTTCTTCACAGGACAAGTGTTCCAGCTCTATGATAATTTTTATGGCCTTTTTCTGGACATCTCAATTCAGTAGACATTTAATTCATGAAGTTGTCTTTCTCTATTTTCAGAATGTCTAAAATTACACTAAATGTAATGAAGTAACAAACTCTCCAACTAAGGATTTTCCTAAAAGCAGTTCTAGCTATGGTAAATGGAGAATGTTCAGATTGATTATGGGAAAAATTACTGATGGGCATTTAATTCTGCATGAATCACCAAGCTGGGGAGGTTTAGGGTTAGTAGAGATAATATAGTTATATAAAATATATATATCATGGGTAGGTACCACCTGATTACCATGAACAAATCTAGCTTTTCTGTGCTTGCTAAATCTTTAGACAGATATTGAGACAACTGAGAACCAGGGGGTTTTGCTGCTTACTGTCTTGTTGAGAGAAGAACCTACCCAGAGAGCATTTTTCTTCAGATATCTTGTGTCATTTTGACTTGGAGCTCTTTACAACCTTGCTGTAGCTTAACCCCAGTCAGCAGCCAAGCCCCATACAGCTACTCACTCACTCCCCCACCAGCAGGATCAGGGAGAAAATTGGAAAGGTAAGAGTTAGAAATTAGTTGAGATAAAGACATTTTAGTGGGGAAAGCAAAAGTCACACACACAAGCAAATCAAAACAAAGAATTATGCCACTGCTTCCTATGAGCAGGCAGATGTTCACCCATCTCCAGGAGAGCAGGGCCACATCACACATAACCATGACTTGAGAAGACAAATGCCACTACTCCAAACATTCCCCCATCCTTTTTCTTCCTCCCACCTTATACACTGAGAGTATGATGTCACATGGTCTGGAACACCCCTTGGGTCAGTTTGGATCACCTGTCCTGGCTGTGTCTCCTCCCACCCTCCCATGCACCCCCAGCTTCCTCACCAGAGTGGCAGTGCAAAAAGGAGAGGAAGCCTTGTCTGTGTGCGAGCTCTGCTCAGCAATAACAAAAACATCTCTATATTATCAGCTCTGTGTTCTGCACAAATCCATAACGCAGCCCCATACCAACCCCTGTGAAGATAATTAATTCTACCCCAGCTGAAACCAGCACAAAGCTGAACCACAGAAAATCTACACAAAATAGCCTGGTCAGTATTATCAGTAATTTAAATTAGTAATATATATTGATGGCAGGAATAAATAAAACAAAGAGTTCACTGGCTGCAGGAGTGTCACACAAAGTTGTTCTCCCAGAGGCTGTAGGCTGACAGCACTTCATTCAGTGGTGTTACGGTCCACTTTCCTTCGTCAGGTTAATTATTCCTGACACTCTTCCTTCTCTTCCAGTTTTGTACCTACCACAATTTCTGCAGCTGCAGTGAACTGTATCAGATGATGAACAGTTAGAACCTTTTTCCTGAGTTTCTCTTAACCAGGCCAGTTCTCTGATTCACTGCTCAAGCTTCACAGATCCTGGTGGGCAGTGCTGAGATAAGGTATGAACATGTCATCAGAGGGGGAAAAGGTGAAGCCATTAAAGCAGAGATACTGTTACAGCTGGTTGAATGACAGCCTGAAAATGTGGTTCAATGACAGTTTAAAGCAATCTGAAGCAGAGCTTGCTTGGTTCTAATGTTTTGTTAACAGAGAAGAAGCATAATTTAGCTTGTGACATGACTTTATTCTGGTGGCTCATGGTGCAGTCATGCAAGGGAGGAGGAAGAATGCTCTGCTTTGGAACAGATGTTATCAGGATAAACTCCCATGGAACCCTGCCTTTAGTCATCAAAATCATCAGGAGGATTGACTAGCTGGTGAAGTACTGGATATATCACTTTTCTCATCCAAAGGGTTGATACAGTCCTTACTTAAAAGGGGGAAATTAAAAATTATCTCCTGTTTAAGTCTGAAGTAACTGTAACCTCTGTTTAGATAGATTCAGATCAGTAAAAGGTATTTCAACTACTGAACAAACTTCTCATCTTCTCAGCACATTGGTCCAGTTTGTCCTCAGGAGAAATGGGGATGCATAAGAAATTGAGTGTGCACTTCTAAAAGCTGGTATCACGGATGCTAGAAAAGAATTAAGAATCTTTCAGTAATCACCCATAACCAGTGCAGGAGAGATAGCAAATCTGACTACGTAGGTAAATAAAGGTATACATCCCAAAAAGCTTCTGGCACTTACTTAGGTCCAGCTGGAAACAAATAGCATGAAAAAATGAAAAGGCTCATTTCCTTCCAGGAAATAAGAATGAGCCATCTCATTTGTTATCACTGAGCAGGAAGTTTTGATTGAATTTGAGGCTGCAATTCATTTTACCACTAAAAAATATGAATGTTAGATGTGATGGTATTAGAAGCCCATACGTTCTGGTTCTGCAGCAAGGAGCAAACAATCTCACAGGGAAAATCAGATCTTTTAAAGATTTGAAGACACACCAGATGCATTACTACAGTTGTTTGGTTTCCGCAAATTAGCATTCTCCAAAGGAAAACCATTGATTCAGAACATTGCTAGCTACCACTAATTAATGAAACACTGTCTTCAAAGTTAGTATTTGCATTTTTAAAGGGAGGTTATCATACCTGAAAGAGCTCAGGAAAGAGCTACACAAATTAGTCAGAGACTGAGGTATTCTGCTTATCTCAAGAGATTTAAACTCAGTCTGACTTGGGAACAAGGGGCTCAAGAGAAGTTTTACTATAAAAGTATGTACATAAGGAAGAAGTTTGAAGCAGATGCTTTTTTAAATTTATCAGACAAAGCAAGTTATTGGACACTAAAGTGAGATAAATTCAAACTATGAACATGATGTGACTTTTTTTTAATGGGCTGAAAAAATAAATCACTGAGCAGCTTAATTTTCTCCATCATTTATGTCCTATTAAGACTGAATCTCTTCCTGATAGATGTTCTTGCACATCCGCTAATGCACTAGAAATACCTCAAAATGAAGATGTCCCCCTTACCCCACTCCCTGTCCCCAAATCCAGCACTGTTTCTAGAATGGGCTGTTTGCTGTGACAGGATTTTTTTTGTTGGGTCTGCTCATATCACAGTTCTGGGTTGGGAACTGAACATAACTGCTGCTGCTTTGCTGGCACAAGAGACTGGCCATGCTCCTCAGCAGCGCTGGGCTGGCTGTGGTAATGTGCTGTGTAGCATGTGCTGAGTACCAAACTGGAACTCTTTGCATGTTCATTCACTTTCTAAGATAAAAGTCAAAGGAAGAGTGTGGCTTTGGGTGACTTCTTATCCCAAGTGATATTATTGTACACTACAGCTTAGCCCTAAAAGCTGGTAGAGAGGGAGAGTATAAAGACAGAGGTGAAACAAAGAATAGAATCAATCTTGCCTTCTTGCATCACAAATGATATTTTGGTGTATACAAAATTACTAGATATTGGAAATCTGTCACCTTAAGTAAGTTTTGCTGATTTAACATAGATTAGGAACTGTCCTTTTTATTTGTGTGTTTGCTTCTGTGATGTGCAGTCTCACTAGAAAAAAAATTTGGAAAAGCAACATGCATGAAAAGTACATTTACAACTGTGTATCAAGTTAGGTGAAAAGACTGACTGGCTGAGATATGAGAGACCAATGGAAGGAAACTATTCTTATTTAAACCTCTATTAATATTTTCAGAACTTGCAGCCTCTTAATGGAACATCCAGGGAATAAATTAAAATCAGTAAGAGAAAGACCACAAAGTAGCAGTAGTCTTTCTAGAATAATGTTCATCCAGGACACTGCTGCCTGAAACTTGCAGGAACACATGGGAATATATTTTGTCAGTGAAAGTGCATCGAATAACAATAAAGATTGTCAACTGACTTGAAAAGGGAATGGGTCAATTAGATTTGACCTTTCAAGTAGCTTGTGGAATCATGGTCTCATTTAGGTTGAAAGAGACCTTTAAGACCATTAAGTCTAACCATTAACCCAGCCCTGCCAGGCCCACCACTAAACCATGTTCCAAAGCATCACATCTACACACTTTTTGAACACTTACAGGGATAGTGATTTCACCACTTCTCTGTGCAACCTATTCCAATACTTGACAACACTTTCTGTGAAGACATTTTCCCTAATACCCAATCTAAACCTCCCCTGCTATTTTCTCTCATCCAGTTACTTGCTACCTGGGAGAAGAGAACCACCCCCACCTCACTACAAGTTTCAGGTAGTTCTAGAGAGGGACAAGGTCTCCCCTTTTTTCCAGGCTGAACAGCCCCAGCTCCCTCAGCTACTCCTCACAGGACTTGTGCTCCAGACACTTCATCAGCTCTGTTCCCTTCTCTGGACATGCTCCAGCACCATAATGTCCTTCTGAATTGAGTGCCCTTGAACTGGACACTGGACAGTGAAGGTGTGGCCTCTCACTAATGCCGAGTACAGGGGGACAATCACTGCCCTGGTCCTGCTGGCCACATTATTCCTGATATAAACCAGGTTGCCATTGGCCTTCTTGGCCACCTGGGCCTTGTTCAGGAGAACACACTGACTCATCTTCAGTCACTGTTATCCAGCACCCCCAGGTCCTTTCCCACCGGGCAGCTTTCCAGCCACTCTGGCCCAGTCTGTGGCACTGCCTGGGGCTGTTGTGACCCAAGGGCAGGGCCTGGCATTTGAACTGTTTGAACCTCATAAACTTGGCCTTGATCCATCAATCTGGCTTGTCCAGATCCCTTTGCAGAGTCTTTCCACTCTTCATCAGATCAATACTTCTGCCCAACTTAGTGTCTTAAGTTGAAAGAAGGTACACTCAATCTGCTTGTTCAGGTTGTCAATATTAAAAAGGCCTGGCCTCAACACTGAGTCTTGGGGAACACCACTGGTTACGTGCCACCAGCTGGATGTAACTCCATCCACTACTACTCTCTGAGCTTGGCCATCCAGCCAATCTGTTACCACTAAACAGTGAGGCTGTCCAAGTCATAACTAGCCTGTTACAGGAGAATGCTGTGGAAAACTGAGTCAAAGACTTTACTAAAGTCCAGGTAGACACATTCACAGCCTTTCCCTCATCCATTAAGTTGGTCACCTGGTCATAGAAGGAGATCAAGTTGGTAAAGAAGGACATGTCTTTCATAAACCAGTGGTGGCTGGGTCTGATCTCCTCTTTTGCCCTGTTATAGCACTCAAGCTGATCTCTTCCCTGCCCTTCCCTGGCACTGAGGTCAGGATGACAGGGCTGTAATTCCTCAGATCCTCCTTCTGCTCTTGTCACTTTTACTGACCTCCATTGAACTTGGACCCTCACAGTTAACCAGGACGACTGGTAGGCGATGGAAAGTGTTCTGGTGAGCACTTCAGCCATGTGGAACATGCGGGTGTGTGCCTTCCAGCCTTCCAGCCTCATGGACTCTGCCAGGCCTAAGTGGCAAAGCAAGACACTGACCATTTCCCCTTGGATTACGGAGGTTTCATTCTGCTCTCTGTTTCTCTCTTCCAGCTCAGAGGGCTGGATACAGGAGAACAATTGGCCTTGCTATTAAGGACTAAGGCAAAGAAAGCATTACGTACCTCACCATTTTCCTCGTTCTTTGACATTATATTTCCCCTTGCATCCAGTAAAGGATAGAGATTGTCCTTAACCCTCCTTTTGTTGCCACTGTATTTATAGGAACCTTTGTATTATCTTTTACAGCAGTTGCCAGGTTTAGTTCTCTTTGGCCTTCATCTTGTAATTTTCTCCCTGCACAACCTCACAACATCCCTGTAGTTCTCCTGCATTTTCTGTCCCTTCTTCCAAAGGTCATACATTCTTTTTTAACCCTGAGTTCCATCCAAAGCTCTGCTCAGAGCTTCTTTTTCTGATCCAGAAGATCAACAGGATCTTCTGGCGGATCTTCTTCCCCAAAGCTCATCTTTTGGCACAAGGGGATGGACTGATACTGCTAGTTTAAGATTTCCTTCTTGAAGACTGTCCAGAATTCCTAGACCCCTTCAGCCCACAGGACTCCCTCCCAATGGAGCTTCTCAACCAGTCAAGAGACCAAAATCTGCCCTCTGGAAAGTCTAAGGTGACAGTTCTGCTGACCCTCCCTCTTTACTTACCCAAGTATCAAAAACTTTAATTTCATGATTGCTGTAGGAATTTTTTTGCTTTCAGATTGTCAGATTGAGTTATTTTGTGTATAATTCTAGTAATGATTATTTCTTTTTTTCCCCCTTCACTCTCCATTCTTCTTTTGACAATGATAAGACTCTTTTCAGAGCCTTGAATTTCCAGCAGATTTTTCACTGGCTATTATGTCTTTCATTTTGTTCTTTCTATATTTCCAGGAAGGTATATCTATATTTGTAATGTTGCATGTATTATTTTATTTGCTGAAGGCAATCATTCTCATGATAAATTTGTATGTGTGGGATGAAAATATGCACATCAGCTTCATCAAGTATTCCATTAAAATTGGACTGCAGAGCTCAGTGACACACAGCAAGATGCGGTGGTGAATTTATGTTGAATTGCACAAATATCTGGATTTAGATGCATATTGGCAAGCAATCAATTAATTTTATAACTGGAAACCTCTCTGTACTAAAGAAATAAGAAAGGGTCTTTCCTCTCAATGTACTGGGGGAAAAATTGTACAGTGAACCTGCTAAAGTGAAAATGGTTTTTCAACTAGTCCAAATAATGTGAGAAGTGGCTAGGGAACAGCAGTACTATCTTATATAAATTTCTTGGATTTAAAATGTTTTTATTCCATGTAAGAATTAAAAAGCTTTTTTGCCTTTTTTTTTTTTTTTTCCAGAAGGAAATGGCACTCAAAATGACATTGAAAAACTGCTTTTTTTAGAGTCAGGGAGGTCAAGTTTTGTCTTGTTTCCTCAGAACTTGAATCACAGAATGTTACAGCTCAGAACTTTGTTGAAACAGATTTGTCAGCTTTCCATATTTCTAGAATGTTCTAGTAGCTTTACTATGTAGGTGTTTAGTTAAATGTACCTTTTCTATACGGATATTCCAAGCAGACTTCAAGAATTCACTTTAAAGGCAGAGTCTCTCTTCTACTGTGTGTTTTTCAGAGAGTGTCATCTTGAGAAAAAGCAACAACTAGATTTACGAAGAGAAATAGAATGGAAGTAAGATGCAGTGATGACCTAAGGCATCAAATTGAAAATTGATTCTTCCCTTATAAAGATAATTATCTTCTCCATTTTGTGTTTGGAAGCTGTGTGTTCATCTGGAGTTGACAGAAAGGTAACAGGACTGTAATATGCAGAACTGTCCTTATTTACACTGACTGAAGTTCCCTACACTTCTATGTCCTGGCTGGTTTTGCTTATTTTTTTTTCTCTGGCCTCAAATTTTCTTCTTACTTAATTTCTTCCTCTGCATAACCCAGCTTTTAAGTTGCCTTTGGCCATCTGTATTTTCTTGCATTCCCAAATGCAGCATTCTCCCTGGAAATACTGCATGTTCTGCTTTGAATGCTGGCAACAAAGAAGACTTTACTCAAATTCTGCTCACTGAACCACCAGCTCCACATGGCCATCAGGATGTGAGTAAATTTCACTTTGCTGCCAGCACTCAGAGCAAAAAGCTGCATCAAGAGAAAACAACAAAATCTGTAAGTTCTAAAAGTATTTTCTGAAAAGAATTATTTCATTTATATGATGTACTTATATAATATCAAAAGAAACAGTGTAGCTGCTGGGCTATTTGGTTCATGATTCTTCTTATTCTTCATCAGCATTGTAGAAGTTACTGCCCTCACTAACTCATGCAATTTTAGTGGCATGAAACAATTCAGGTTATAAAATTAGAGCTTTAAAACCTTTTTCTACTATGGTTTGTCTGTGATACTACATAAGTTAATTAGTGACTTTGCTTCATTTTTTTTTTGTAAGTGAACATACATAATTTTAAACATTGGTAATATTCAAAGTATGTTTAAAGGTTTTTCTGTGCTGGGGAACATGACAGCAGCTTGTATGGATGTGCCAAAAGTGGAACAACCAGCTCTGTTGGCAGCAAAGAGCTCTGGTGTCAGCATAGGCGGCAGTATTATGAATCTCTTTGGAGCCCTGGGAAATATTTGGTGGTGGAAATCTACCTAACATAGCTACAGGGCTGTCAGTATAGGACTGCATTATGAAACTGACCTACCTGAGCTACAAACAAAATGTGGAGCTTACACATGCCTTAGACTCAAATGACAAGTGTAGCCTCCAATTCTGTCTTATAAATCAGGGACCTTTATTTGAATTAGTCATGTCATGCAGATGATATTTTTTTTGTCCTGCAGCTGAATAATTGCAGCTATTTCTGGCACAAATATGGAACCTTTTTGGCTTAACAGGAAATTTGCTGCCCTCTCACACCTAACAGCCTTCTTCAACCTATTCTCCATAAAGAATTTGCATAAACTTCAGCTGTGGAAAGTAAACCACAGCCAAAACAAATTCTTTTCCCAAATGAGATGAAAATTAATGTAAATATTTTTGTGATGTTTGCTAGTCCCTGTCATATTAATGTCTCACTAATGGAGGATATAGTCTGCAACAGGACACTTTGGGAACTTTAGGCATATAGACAGGATAAAAAGTAATTGGCAGAAAGATTCTCTGCAGACTTATGCACAACTTTGGCAGCAGCTTCAATTTTCATCTTACTTTCCCATTCATTGTCTCAAAGCAACAGAAGAAATAACCTCTACTCTTGTCTACTTCCAGTGATATAATTCTGCCATGGTGATAGAAGAGAAGAAAAATCAGACTAGTCTAACCTAGGAAATGCAACTTCTGAATTACTTAATAACTGAATGTGTGGGATCTACTGTGTATCTAAAAGCATTTTTTAACAGTGTAATCTGCAAAACCAAATTTCTAGAGTTTTGAAGCTGAGTCTATTCAGAATCAGTAGCACACAATGCATTCCTACATGTAAAGATGATGAGCCTTAAGAAATAGTTGATGGTGTAAATGATTGTTACTATTCCTAGTACAATAGCTTTCAGAAGACCCTTGCTCTGTCCTCCAGTAGGAAGACTCACTCAACAAGTCACTGCAGTGAAGGAAAAAGTCTTCTAGCAAAATCTAAAATGCTAAAATAAGTAAGTTTTGAATGAAAAGTAAAAGGACTGTCGCTATTTCTTTACAGGGATAAGAGGCACAAGTTCTGTTAACAGTTTAAGAAAAAATATCTAAAACCTCTTCCTTGCCTGTACATAATTCACTGCAGGCATTTAAGCATCTGATGGTATCTACAGTTTCACAGTGTCTTGGCTGAGTGAAGTATGAGTGCCTATGCAGGATCTAGAAAGCTCCGTATGTATAATGAGGATGGATCCTAACCTGTGGTCATCAGTTACTAAGAGCATTAGGAGTTCAAAAGGAACAAAGTGAGTCTTTTGAAGAATCATGTTTTGTGAGTTTATGCCAAATTCAGGATGCCTGAACTGACGCTCCAAGCAGTCCTCCAAGCAGCACACTTCTTTGAGGTTAGAGAAGAAGGTCAGGAGAAGCTCAGCTCTAAGCTGCTGAGGAAGTGGAGAACACTTATGAAAGGTACACTTAATAATACCATACTGTGTGACTGACATATAGTATTGTTCTTGGCATATTTGGACTCACAGATCAGTGCTTGGCCCTGGCCAGGGAAAGAATCTTTTGTACAAAGGATGTTGAAATAGATTCACTTGCACAAGGATTTGTTTGTGGAATCCATGGCATTAACTGAAATGGTGAAAAAAACAAAAAAAACAAAACAAAACCAAAGAGGACTGAGAGGTAATAAAGCTTCCCATCCATTCCTAGGCCATCTAGAATAAGGCAAAAAAGGAAAGAGGGCTAGTCCCAGATATGCATCCTCTTCTGGGTCTTTCACAGTGCAGCCGGGGCCCCTCCACAGTACTTTCCCCATATTTAATGACAATATCTGTCATTAAACACAAAGACTCCCTTTCAGCAGTGCCTGCTCCAACAAAGGCCCATGCTGCACTCTGCTTAATAGCTCAGGGTTTTGCAGGCAATATAATGTGAACTAAAAGGCATAATAAAATGGTAGGAAAACTAGAAGGAAGAAGAGGTGAATGTCAGCCATTGCCAGTTCCTGGTCCAGGGAATCTAAACACCAGGCTTCAGAGCTAGCATCCAGCTTCCTGGCTGCACTGACTCCAGACACCTGCAAGGTTCTATAGTAGAAAATTTGTCTCAAAGAGTCTCTGGAAAATAGACAAAGCTGCCATTTAGGAGTATCTAAAGGAATCATGGCATTTAGCCTTGTTAAATTAACTTATTCCATGCATGCCATGCAAGGCCTCTTTTGCAGAAATATTACTGGAACCTTTCCACAGGAGTTTAAATAAGCAGTGGGTGGACAAGGTACATGCAAGCATTAAGCCACATGAAGGCAAAGAAAGGCACTCATAAATGTACCCAAAATAGTGATAAACTAGGCAGGAATTATTTATTTTCTTTATAAAGTGATTGTGAAAATAATGCTTTCAATAATCCTGACTACATTAAGTTTCTACTTAAATTTCCTTTGAGATTGATCCCTTCTCAGAACCAAATTCATTTAGAACTTTCATTCCCTTATGTTTTAAGCTTTTCTATCTTTAAATTTGCTCAACTACTGAGAAATAGCATCCTTACTACCTTAAAAGCCTCAAAAAATGTGGATAAGGAATCAGAGAAAAATAAAATATTGAATTATTAAACAGGGAAAGTAGCTTATCCCACCTATTAGAAGCAATGGAAAACACTAACAAAAAAAAAAAAAGGAATTTTATTCCATACAAAATGGTATCTGTGTTTTTAGTCTAAACATTCAAAGATACTGTTTTTAGAATGTAAAAAGGAGTGTGAAAACTGCCTTTTTAAAAGGGATATAATTTTTAAAGTTTTTGAAAAGCCTTATTAAGCCATGTCCAATGTATCTTGTCAAATGCCTAATCTTTAGCATCCCATCCTTTACTTAATATCATAAATAGGAACACTTGCACCTATGTAGTTGATTAATGAATCTTAAAGGGAGAAAGTTTTCCTTGAGACACAAGCTAAACTTTCTTTTTTACTGTTTCCTCTCTCTTTTTATGTCCCCAAGCACATCACTTTACATATTTCCTGTGTTATTATGCTAAATAATTCCTTTTCATCCTCATTACATACTTTTCATATTGAAATGCTTTCCTAAACTACACTGAAAATTGTGATTGTGTCATTAAAAATTATAATATTGCTATTCTGCCTCCCCCAAATCTACTTAACAACAAGAGGGATCAAAAGCACTTAACCAATGGGTAAAAGAGCAGAGCCTTTCCAAAAGGCCCAATGTCTGATGTGAACAATTGTCAGGAAGGAGATGTTTTGGAGCCTGCTCTTTCCTCTCAAGAGAGACTTATCAGCTCCATGCCAAGTGCTGCTTTGTGGTGTGAGTTTCCTCCAACCCTTACACTGACCCAAATCCTTAGTGCCACGAGGATCCTGAGACCAAGGTTTTCATACACACAGAGGAAGACATTCTCAGAACTGTTTTTATAGTCCAGTGCTTCTTCCAGTGTTTCCTTGCTCCAGCTGCAGTTATGCTCCTTTTCTCTTTCCCAGCTTTAGCACCACATATTAACACTATAACTAGGATGCTGTTTTATTTTGAGCCCATGTCACAAATCCCTATTTCATTCCAGCTGCACCTCTAGGGTTCTGACTCTATCACACCTCCTGAGATGAAGTTAAGGTAACCTGAGTATTTATTGCGGGGTGAAGAAGAAAGCCTGTAACTTGAATGGGGCTGGGAAGTGACTACCAAAGCAAGTACTGGATTTCAGGACTTTCCTGAGAACCTTTACTTCTTACCATGAATTGTATCTTGAGCTAAGGCCAAGCCTCAGCCTCTGCACTAGGTTTAGGTTTTGGATTCATGCTAAAGCTAGGGTTTGGATCAGGATTGGCATTTTGAGAGAGAGAGAAAGCCCAGAGCAACACCGAATTACAGTATGAAGGAGCTTCCAGGGGATAAGCACATGGAGGGTGTCAGAAATGGTATAAAAAACATGGAGATGGAAGTTTTATTGAAGTTGTAGTTATTTGTACCCCAGGCATTTGGGCTTGCTTCTGGGTTTAGCAACACCTTTTGTGTAACTGAACATACATAATATTTTGACTGAAACATTCATCTTAAATTAAGAGGCATTCCTGCTTATATTCTTGACTGGCAAATATTCCTGTCTCACTAGGAGACTCATAAAGAAACAAACAGGGTGCATATCAATACATATGCTCCTGATAGAAAAATAGTCAATGTAATGGAAGTAGTTTATATCCCAGAAGAGGTCTTTCTGTCTGAGGAATTCTAGAACATGGCACTGGACATTTTTTATCTTTTCAGAAGCTGTGAAATATTTCTTGTTGCCGTAGTCTTTTTTTTTCTTTCCCTGTATTTTTTCCTTTATAATCTCTCCTATTGAATGTGCATCTAACCAGGAAGAGGTTTTGCAATATAACGAGCTGCAGCGCCACCAATAATTAATGCCATTCAACTTTACAGGCATGATTTTCTATTTTCTTTCATCCATGGTAGCTATTTACCCCCGTGCAAAGTGAGTACAACACTAACAAATCAGATTGCTTCTCAATTTACATATATACAATGTCATTACTTAGGAAAACAGTACTTACAGGAGTAAATGAACAGTTAAACAGCTGACTTACCATTTGCATCTGCAATCATAATAATGGCTTGCATAAACTAACTGAGCAATTGTGCATCTCTTTGTATGTAGGCACCTGCTTTATAGCTCTCTTCACCTCTATTGCACATATATTTATGAAAATTTAGCAACTAATGTGTTTTGGTCCCCATTTCTGTTTTTCATTTCAAAGATGGCACCTCTATCAACACCAAATTTGCAATTATCTTGGGTCATTTATTCAATCAATATATAGTCTGAAATAAGGATACTAGATAACAGTTTATCACATCTTTTCTCACCAGATTAAAAAAAATAATAAAAATAAAGAGAGAATTTATTTGGATTTCTCCCAGCCAGTTACTGAAAAAGATCAATGTATGACTACAGGGTAAAGCATAACTAACAGGAAAAATGATACAGTATTGATGGCAAAAGCTTACTCATGAGTGATTTTACACAGTCAAGACCTTAAACACACACNAAAAGCAACTGAAATAACACAGCTTTCTGGACTTATGTGGGGATTATATAGTATTATTATTATTATATAATTATAATTATTATATAATTATATATATTAACTTTCTTCTTATCCTCTGCAGCAAGGTGAATTTAATCCTTTTAGGGTGCATACAGGGGACGCTATTTGATCTGCTGTATGTTGCTTCATTGTTGTTGTTAATAATAATGCTATCTATAGTCGGCAGTTACTAGTTTTATGTTTTCTGCATCCTGTCTGTCTTTACCTGTAGAAAAGCAATTTGAAGATCTCTCTCAGCTATTTTAATTCCCACAAAAATCCACCAAATTCATCTTATTTTGACATTATTTGGGTTCTAGTCATGTGAGTCACTCTACTAATTAAGTTTACATTTTAATAGATCTGGACTTGAAGCACAATTCTACAAACAGAAGTCAAATGTAACACCTGTCAGTCTTCTCTGTTTTGCACGTTACTGTTTAGGTAACTTCAGTAAACGCTGATGTTACCAGACAGTGGCAAAACATAAAACACTAGATGAATCACAAGCTGAATCACAAAATTTCTTTCATATGATAGTGTCCCCTTAAACTACATCTAATTATCTTAACAGTGGTAACAAAAGTTACCAGAAGTTAAATTACATTTTTCATAAAAATATTTCTAAACTGAATGCTAATACAATGTATTTTCTTTTTGCAGATGATACTGAATCTGAATCCTACTTGAATGACATCATGTACTGCATCCACGTTCTGAATAGAGAAACTAATTCCATATGGAGTACACTTACTGCAGATGCCTTCCCATTGAAACTGAAATACTCTGCATTTATAGTTTTGTGAAATGTTCTAGTTTCAAATTAATTATAAAAAGGAACAAAGAAGTCCATCTACAGCAAAAGTAGCCCATTGTTGTGAAGATTCTATCCAATATAGCAGCAGCTCCATTTGAACAAGTAATCACTGATTCCTTTAGGGATACAGCAACTCTTGCCAAGATATGTAGCGGGACTCAAGGAAGCTGACAGGATAAACTGAAATGCAGTGGCTGCTTATATAAATAGAAAAGGATTATGTAAGTGCTAGTGGATACTAAATAGAGTCATGAGCAGCCGATTTTGCCTGCACCTTAGAACACAAACTGACCACATTTGTTGGGGTTTTTGGATCCAAGTAAAAAAACCCCATAAGGCTCATTACTTTATATACAAAATCTGTGAAGTTATACTGGCACGCTTGGAACATACTGCCAGGAATCAGTGTTGATCAGTGGCTTAGTCCGTGGGCTGATATTCAGAGAATCCAGGTCTAAGTCCAAGATAAATTGGTGTCTTGTCTAGTCATTTAGCATCATTGGCTCAGTTTCTTCTGTTTCAAAGAGGGAAATACTACTGTTTATCTTCTACAGTACTTAAAGTACTATGAACCCATGTGAGAAACCAAACTATCCATGAAGCTTAGTACTTTTATTTCATTTTTCAATGCATTTTTAATTTATTTTTTTTTAAACAAGCACAACATGGTAAAATGCTCACTCAGTAAGAAAGTACGTTTAAAGCAG
Organism: Bombycilla garrulus; assembly: GCA_013400315.1. Classification (NCBI taxonomy): domain Eukaryota; kingdom Metazoa; phylum Chordata; class Aves; order Passeriformes; family Bombycillidae; genus Bombycilla; species Bombycilla garrulus. The sequence continues at coordinate 227,815 of VXBU01010677.1, forward strand.
GAGNGAGAGAATTTATTTGGATTTCTCCCAGCCAGTTACTGAAAAAGATCAATGTATGACTACAGGGTAAAGCATAACTAACAGGAAAAATGATACAGTATTGATGGCAAAAGCTTACTCATGAGTGATTTTACACAGTCAAGACCTTAAACACACACACTGTTTATTGTGCAAACCACTTACATAGCTGGCTAAATGCTGTTTCTTTAGTTGGACTTAACAAACACTGTCAGTGGAAGAAGTTGATCCTTTAAGGGGTCCTCAATGTTTCATCTGGGTCTGTTATGCATTGCAAAGCAATTGTAAGGGCGAGTGTTATGTGCTTACCCTGTCTCTAAGCATGCATCCTAAATCAATTAAAAGAGATAAATTATTTTTTCCAAAAGCAGTATCCTTCTTTTGCCTTCCTGTCTGAAAAGCAACTGAAATAACACAGCTTTCTGGACTTATGTGGGGATTATATAGTATTATTATTATTATATAATTATAATTATTATATAATTATATATATTAACTTTCTTCTTATCCTCTGCAGCAAGGTGAATTTAATCCTTTTAGGGTGCATACAGGGGACGCTATTTGATCTGCTGTATGTTGCTTCATTGTTGTTGTTAATAATAATGCTATCTATAGTCGGCAGTTACTAGTTTTATGTTTTCTGCATCCTGTCTGTCTTTACCTGTAGAAAAGAAATTTGAAGATCTCTCTCAGCTATTTTAATTCCCACAAAAATCCACCAAATTCATCTTATTTTGACTTTATTTGGGTTCTAGTCATGTGAGGCACTCTACTAATTAAGTTTACATTTTAATAGATCTGGACTTGAAGCACAATTCTACAAACAGAAGTCAAATGTAACACCTGTCAGTCTTCTCTGTTTTGCACGTTACTGTT
>VXBU01010677.1:228844-269743 GCA_013400315.1 Bombycilla garrulus
TACTGCATCCACGTTCTGAATAGAGAAACTAATTCCATATGGAGTACACTTACTGCAGATGCCTTCCCATTGAAACTGAAATACTCTGCATTTATAGTTTTGTGAAATGTTCTAGTTTCAAATTAATTATAAAAAGGAACAAAGAAGTCCATCTACAGCAAAAGTAGCCCATTGTTGTGAAGATTCTATCCAATATAGCAGCAGCTCCATTTGAACAAGTAATCACTGATTCCTTTAGGGATACAGCAACTCTTGCCAAGATATGTAGCGGGACTCAAGGAAGCTGACAGGATAAACTGAAATGCAGTGGCTGCTTATATAAATAGAAAAGGATTATGTAAGTGCTAGTGGATACTAAATAGAGTCATGAGCAGCCGATTTTGCCTGCACCTTAGAACACAAACTGACCACATTTGTTGGGGTTTTTGGATCCAAGTAAAAAAACCCCATAAGGCTCATTACTTTATATACAAAATCTGTGAAGTTATACTGGCACGCTTGGAACATACTGCCAGGAATCAGTGTTGATCAGTGGCTTAGTCAGTGGGCTGATATTCAGAGAATCCAGGTCTAAGTCCAAGATAAATTGGTGTCTTGTCTAGTCATTTAGCATCATTGGCTCAGTTTCTTCTGTTTCAAAGAGGGAAATACTACTGTTTATCTTCTACAGTACTTAAAGTACTATGAACCCATGTGAGAAACCAAACTATCCATGAAGCTTAGTACTTTTATTTCATTTTTCAATGCATTTTTAATTTATTTTTTTTTAAACAAGCACAACATGGTAAAATGCTCACTCAGTAAGAAAGTACGTTTAAAGCAGGAGGATTTCATCGTTTCATTGTTCCCAAGATCCCAGCAATACAAATTGGTTATTAACATTAGACTGAAGACTGTTCTTATTTGGCATCTGATTTTCCACATCTCAATTTGTGTAGCTTTTAGCAAGGACATTCTTCCCTCCTAGGACAGGCATATTGCTTCAAAGTGAGGCTTTGCAACTTCTCCACTTTTGGATCTTATGTCTTTGCTTGTCTAACTGATATTTGAAAATTGATGCTCTTCAATGATCATTAATCACTTGAAACTTAAAATCTCTCAGCATGAAAATGAGAATTCTAGAAGGGTGTAGTAACAATGCTAGTAAAAACAACCTAATTTGTAATATTTGTTTTTTATTAAACAACAGTTCAAAATTTTAGTGATCTGCTTTTTTTGGCCCTGCTACAATTGTCTGAGAATACAAGATTCTCACTGAGGTAAGAAAGTGTTTCTTGACTCTTTGCATATCTTTGCAAAGGGATTGCATCTCCATCCTCTCTAAATCCTTGCATTAGGCAGTAGTTGTGCATAGCAAGATGTCCCCTAAGCTTTCTCTCTCCAATGCTGAACAAACACAGCTCCTTCAGCTTCTCATAAATCATGGGTTTCAACTCCCTGTCTATTTTAGTGTCTTATCTCCTGTACTAGTTGCAGCATGACAACATCTTTCTTATCTCAAGTAACCCAAAACTCGATTGCAATACTACATATGCAGTCTCACAAGTGTCAGCTAAACGAGAATTGTCAATTCTCAGGACCTGTTGTCCACACGTTTGATAACACAATCTGGTATGTCACTGAGTGTCTTCCCTGCAAGGGCAAATTTTTGTTCCATTTTCATGTCCATGTTATTTATTACAGAACTGAAGTTTAATGAGCCAAACTCACATGACTTGCAGATTTATTTCAGCATTTAAAAAACCAACAAAACCAACTCCTTGACAAAAACACCCTACATAATGATCTTTGATAAGCGCTAGACTGCAGGGTGGCTACTGTATAGGTATTACATATTACCTTGCTATTTGCAGACGTTTAGAGACGAATGGGAAGTAGATGCTGTGTTTTAAAAACAGCAGATGAAATTTGAAGTAACTGAGAGGTTGTGCTTCATGATTCATGTATCAGAAATCTCAAGATAAAATGTCATCTGTTTGTTCATGTCAGCTACTCAAGAATAACTGAATCAGAATCTCTGGGTTAGTCAGTCCAACATGTTATTCTATTCCCGAGCACAGCATTAACAAGTTCAATCCTGAGATGCAAACTGAAACAGAAAACCTGAGATGCTACAACACCACACAAATATTTTTAGCCTTGGATTTTACAGAACTGCTCAAGCTCTTATGACATGAAAATCTCCATTTTTAAGTCAAGCCTGAAGTTGAGAGCTGGTCTTGACATAACTCAAAAAATTTGGCAACCAGCAATAAATTCAGCTTATAGAATGCTGAACTGTACTTAATATATTTAAATTCAGTATCTTAATGACCTTAGAATTTCTTGCTCAACTTCCAGTACAAGTAACATTTAGCATAACTCAAGCTTTTTTATCACAGAGGCTTGATTCACATGGCAACTCTAGTTTACTCCTTAATATCTCTCTGACTATATTCTTGCCCTCTTTTTGCTTATTGTTTAAAATTTGTGCAAGAGACAGTACAACCCTATAATTTCCCCTGTTCTTGTCTGGTAACTTCCTATTAATTTTACCAGCAACACGTTCAGTTGCTCTTGGCTGGGCTCCTGTTGCTCACCAAAGCCCCTCTATTATTGCCTTCATCAGCTGGACAGAGGAGAGAAAATGCAACAAAAAACCTCTTGGGTCAGGACAAAGAGAGTGAATTGTCACTCACCAGGTACTGTCATGGGCAAAACAGACTTGACTTGGGGAAAAAAAAAAAGATTTAATTTTTGGCTAATCAAATCAGAATGGAATAATTCCAATTCCTTTCTTCCTGGGCTCAGCTGCACTCCTGAATTCTCTGTCTCATTCCCTCAGTGGTGCAGGTAGATGGAAATAGGAGCTGTGGTCACCTCATCATAGGCTGTCTGTGCTGCTCCCTCCTCCATAGGGACAAGACTTCTCACAGTGTTCCACTTCTCCACCGTTGGGAACCTTTCCACAAGAGACAGTCCACCATGGACTTCTCCAACATGAGTCCTTTCCATGGGCTGCAGTTCTAGAGGAGCTGCTGCAGTGCGGGTCACTTCCATGGGGTGCAGTCCTTCAGGAACAGGCTGCTCCAGGGGGTGCCCCACACGGTCACAAGTCCTGCCACAAAACCTGCTCCAGCATGGGCTCCCTCTTTGCACGTGGCCACAGGTCGTGTCAGGAGCTTCCTCCAGCACAGGCTTCCCATGGGGTCACAGCCTCCTTCAGGCATCCAGAGTGGGCTCCATGGGCTGCAGGGCCTCACTGTGGTCTTCATCACGGGCTGCAGGAACACCTGTGTTCAGAGCACCTCCTGCCCCTTCTCCACTGACCAGGATATCAACAGGGCTGCTCCTCTCACATATTCTCACTCCCCTCTACAGTTTCAGTTGTGCAGCTTTTCTCCCTTCTTAACTGTGCTGCCAACATCTGCGATGGGCTCAGCCTTGGCCACTGGTGGGTCCATCCCAGAGCCAGCTGGCATTGGCTGTGTCAGACACAGGAGAAACTTCTGTCACCTCGTCACAGAGCTGTAGCCCTCCTGCTACCAAAACTTAACCATATAAATACAATAAAGCCCAAATTGTTATTAAATTTGAGTAAGAAACTGCAAACTTTCCCTAAATGTATTCATAAAATTGGACCAGAAGTCCATTTAATGAAGTATATTTTCCCTTCTTGACTATATATTGCACCAAGAGCTGTAAAAATAAATTATATAGGATATTGTTCTGGTTAAATTGTAACCAGTTAAATCTGGGAAGGTAGCTAAGAGAAAGTTTTTATAGTATCAAGGATTATATAAATGCCATCAAATTTTGAGGTAATATGACTCGGAATCCCTATTGTATTTTGTGCATCTAAATTTTCTTCAGTTTTAACTTGTCTAAACCAAATTAATGCAAATTTTTGTCTTCTACAAGCTTTCTTATTTATTCTTTTTTTACACTATTTTAAAATAAACTGCATCATTGAATCTTTCCCAAACTGTTAACACCTAGTGGGCCAACAACTAACCCTTTTTGCACATTATTTGTCATTAAGTCCCATGGGAAAAATTATTCCATAAGTTTAATGTTCTGAGTATCTTCTTCTAGGCTTTTAAAATATTCAAGTAGATTTTTTTCCATTCCTTTTTGTACTTTCAAATGATAATTTTTCAAAAGTTCTACATAGTTGAGAGGAACATGAGTTTCCCCTAGCAAAGCTCTCTGACTTCAGGAGAAGTTAACCTATTCTGCATATTTAATACTTAGAAACATGATTTAAAAATTTTATACAACCCTGAAGTAACAGACATACTTTTGTTATTCTAGACATCAGTCACATGTCAAAAGTAAGAGAAATGTGACCATACTTATGCTTTGGCACACTGATGTGGTTACAGATTTTCAAAACAGGTCTGATAGCAGGTTTGTGTGTATCACTTAATATATTTAGGGTAGTCAATAAAACTCCATGGGAAAAAATTATTCCATCAATTTTCTTTTTGATTACTCCACTGACTCCAGCAAGGCACAATGTCTGTGTACCTATCCTTCTCCAGTGCTGTATACAAGCACCTACATGTCTCAATCATAGATGCAGCCCAGTAAAAATAATTTTTTTCATTACTAGTAAAAAGTCTATGAATGTGGGATCTTAGAACTTGTCTGGGCCTGTTCTGATTTTAGCTTGTTTTAGAAGTGTGTAGATGTATTTGGTAACAAACACCATCCTCTTCTATTAATTGGGAAAAAAAAAAATTTCTTTCAAGCTCCTTTCAGTAAGGCTCTCTCATGTGGCCCCACTTCTTTCAGAAGCCTCAAACTGTTGATTTTAGGACCTAGAGGAACATTATAAAAGTGCAAGTAACATTAGAGAAAAAGGATAGGTGCTACAAAGACAGTATCTTACTTTCAGTAGAATTAGCCTGTAATACTTATAACTGGATACAGTATTTTGATTAAACACTAAAATATAATTGGATGAACAATAAATTCATAACTCTATATAAAGCATGATTTCTTTTGTGATATCAGTATTTTAGTATAAAACTTGAACAAGCTTTTCAAAAGCTCACTATGTATGTGCTAAACTTTGAAACCTCAAACATTTTCATTGGCACTGAAAGGGACAATCCATGTTCAGTTACACCGGTGCCAAAGTTTGAGTTTTATTTACTGAACCTTAAGGGATGTATCTTCATTCTTGATGATAATTCTTCATGGACAATATATTTTAACCTGTTGCCATTGGCAAATGTTATTGTTCAGAATGCTGGAGTCACCCTAATGAATACCATCTGAGCCTAATCACTTGACAAACTGCAAGTGTTATTTTTCTACTACTGTCCTAACAACTCCGTCAGTGTTGCCTCTTTTATCTTTATTTCTTTATTCTTGTCTTTGTTTCCGTTATGATAGTCTCATTTGCACTCCCTACTCTGACATTCTTTGATGTACAATCATTAAAAATCATGAGCAGTTTTGTAAAGTTCTGAAGTTCTTTTTGCTTTATACTGCAGCTAATATTTTAGTACAAATGTTATGTCAGATCCCTTGTGTTTGCAAAGAATGATTTCATTCAGTGCTGTGGAAATGGTAGGAACAGAAGGGACTTTTCCATCATCAGTCAGGAGTGAAATAAGATTGCATCATAGTATTGAATCAATAAGCAAAACCTGCTTTGCTCTTTTTGTTACTGTGATATTTATTTTGTTGTGGTTACTGAACCCTAGTTGAGAATCAGGTAGGATCAACAGTTACTTGAAGCACCACAACAGGTTACAGCAAATGTTTAGAAATCTCGTATGATGCACCGTGACCCAACAAAATACGTGAAATTTTCCTCTGAAATTGTGGGGAAGTGTCGTGGCCCCTCCAGAGCTGTGGCTAACTCTCTCGGGTGGCGCGGTGTCCTGTGCCACCGACCCAGGTGCCCCAGAAGGGTCACACGACGAGTGGGTCTAGGATAGCGAATTAGCAGCGCTGGCTACCAGGGCTAACAAGCCCCTGCTTGCTGCGAGAGCAAAGAAATCGATGACGAGGCAGAGACAAAAAGGAAAGAAGGGCTCTTTGCTACAAGACACAGTTGAACTATGAGAAGTTTATTTGCAGGACTCCAGGGAACAAACAGGCAGAACAGCTCTTAACAGCACCTTAAATACTAGCCCAGAACAGAGGGTGGGAACAACATAGCAACCAGTCGAAGAGCAGATAGGGAAGAGAAAGGGCGGAGGTTGGGGAATGACAGAAGCCGAGGGGGACCAATGGCTCCTGGGGGGGGAGGAACCTGGGTCACATGAGCCACTGGGGCATCAAGGTTTAGGGTAATTCCAGAGGGGTGGATACATCAAGGATTGGCCCGTGTGGGGAGTGACAGGGAAGGGTCTGGAACAAGGGGAGGAGTTGGGCTTACAGACAATAAGGGGGACGGCACTAAGGGAGGAGTAACTGTAGAGAGAAACCAAATTTGAAAATTAACAGGGAGGTAGGGCACAACCATAACTCAAGGTACAAACAAAATTAGGGGCCTCCACAGGGAAGGAGAAGTTGAAAACATCACTTCTCAATTTTTTTCTTTTGCTACAGAGAGGCATTCCATCAGTGAGTATTTTTCATCCTCAGGATGTTATCTGTTTTACATATGCCCAGTTTCTTCCTTGCTCATGGATTCTTTGCCAGGCAGATGAAAATACTCAAAATAGACAAGAAGGAAATATAGTGATGAAGTTGAAGGTAAGTTACAAAGGCACTGAGAATCTGCACATTGAATTTAGAATCGTTGCACAGTGAGAATGCTGTGGTTGTTGCGGAGGCTTTCTTCTAATTCAAATGCCGCTGCTGTAAGGGAATCCAGTGATGCTGCTGAATATAATGCCCCCTTTCATCAGTACTATGTGCATGTTGTGTTTACACCATGCACAGAGATCATATTGAATTTAAACACAGGAAATATGGCAGCATGCAGAGCGTTGTGTTTAGAAGACTTCTGAATGTTTTTATCTAATTAAGCAGGAACAGCCATTTGTTTTACTGAACTTTTTTCTTGATCTGTTTTAAAAGACTCCTATGAGTACTGAAGTCTGTCTTCCTTTTATGATCAAGGACATCTCATGACTACATCATTGCTGAGCAATTATTTATAAATTCTTCATAATTTGAATGAATCTCTCATTGTTTTAGTACTTGGAATTGTCCAAATGTAAAGAAAAATGTGTTTATGCCTTCAAACTTCCAACCAAATCCAAACTCTCTGTGCAACTTCATTATCAGAGGCAATCCATGTATGCTCTTCCACACAGATGTTAAATCTTGTTTCATCTTCATGCTGTGGTGAAGATTTCTCCTCTTGTTTGGTGGTTTTAAGTTCTCTCCGCTTGCCTAGTGTCTTGGTTTTGAAAGACAGGTGGCTGCCAAGGAAGGCAGGAGCTTCTCTTGGAATAGAAAATGTAAACCCCCTCCCTCCAAATTATTATAATTTCTAAAATTAAAGGGGCTCTCAGGCAAAGATATGAGGATAGGAATAACAGTTCTTTAATATGGATAAACAAAATAAAGTAAAACAAAGATCAACAAACTACAACTTAATGGGAAAATTAGACCAAGATGCAGTATTAAACAAAAAACAAAACCTGACAGTTAGAATACAACCTGACACCCTGTCAGTCAGGGTGTTGGTAGCAGTCCAGTTTGAATGGTGGCTCCAGTAGTGCTCCTGGAGTAACAGATGGTTCTGTTGAAGCAGAGATCCTGTAGAAGGGCGGAGTTTTCCTCCAATTGTCCAGTGGTGATGTAGAAGGATCTGGTTCTTACTCTGGGAATCCAGTGGGAGAGAAGGCTGCTCCTCTGGGAATTCAGTAGAAGGCAGATGCCTGTTCTGTCCGAACTCCCAGATTGTATCCCGGTGGAAATGCTTGGCTCCTCCCCCCCCGGGCGGAGCATCTCACAATGGGCTGACGTCATTCTATGAGACATGTGGTGGGTCCTTAATGGCCCATTAAACAAGAAATGGCTCCCAGAGGGAGTTATCTATGACTCACGGGGCAAGGTGTTAATGGCCCATTAACAGGAGATAGTCTGGGGGAAGAGTTAAGGAAAACACTGCCCCTCCTGGTTTTAACAGTTCATGAAGATGGAGATAGAATACAGACCTTCTGGCATAATTTTACATTGTAACCTAGGACACCTAGTTGTTGGTACGTTTGCTGTGCTCAGTGTGTGTTATTGTCATGTAGTTTATTTACTAATTTCTCCTTAGATAGAGTTTCTGGATTCCAAAAGCCTATGCTCCACAGCATGCTTTTTTATTTTTTTGGTTTTTTTTTAATTGTTGACAGAAGAAAACAAATGGGGTAAAATATCTTTTAAAATGTCACTGATTCATTTACCAAATGCACTCTAGGAACTTAGATTTTAGATTTGCACCAACTAGGCCCCCAGGGGAATTGTATAATAGAAAGTAAGCTGTGAGGAATAAACACCTTCTAACTATGTATTTATTTTTATATCATGGAAAACATCAGTGGATCAATTTTTTGGCCAATTTAGGTAATGGCAGAGCTTGAGTATGTTTGTTGGGCTGCCTAGTTGTATCTGTTTCAGAGTTTAAAATGAAGTTTGAAAGAGAATCAGTAAAACAGATTATATGTCTACTGCAAAGAGCCTTTCTCTTTTTTAATATTCTCCCTAACTTAAGCAGAAAATAAGGAATATGAGATTTCCTGTAGAGTGGAAGTATTTGAAATATTGTACCTTAGGAAACTCCAACATGGAGCTCTTAAAACATTTACGAGCACTCTGTCAGCCTTATTGTGGGTTTCTCTGCAGCATGGCCAGCGTGTGCAGGCAACTCCCACTGGAACCACGGGAAGCATAGCAGGGAAGCCTGGCAGCGCAGTTAAAGGTACAGGTAAAACAGTAGTTAGGGAGAGCTCTGGCTTTTTGGTGGGTTGCCAAAGGAATAGGGAAGTGATATTACAGCAGCACAAATTCCTGAGCTGCCTGCTAGCTGGAATGATGTGAAATGGCATTCTCAGTAGTGGAATGACTTGAACATCTGCAACAAGCTTTTTCTCTAGGTAAATGGCAATGAAACTCCAGTTCTTGGAGGAAGTGTACAGTCTTCAGCAACTTCCTTCCTTGCCTCTCCCATTCCCCAAAAATATTTTTATTCTCCAAGATAAAATGATGTATTAAAAAGCCATATATGTTTTCTTCTATACTCTCAGGTGTGTGAACTACATGCTGATTTATTTAGCCTAATGTACAAGAAATATTTAATTATTTTTATAAAGTGGAAGATCTTCATGTGGAGGTAAAAAAAATGGCATCTCTTGAAATTTCAGCTCCCAGAGAGCTGGAAGGAGAAAGAAGTTCCACGTATGACAGGAAGAATAAGCAGATCATATACATGGAATGAAATATTTTCTGTTCTGTCTAGGCCCTTTGACTTTAATGGTCTGAGGAGTTCTAAAAACTCTTCTTCAATTTCATAAGTTTATCGTATTCAGAGATTTGGGATTTTTCTTTTTTTTTTTTTTTTAGATTTTTTTCCTCAGGGTCTGCTGTTCCTAGCTAACTATTAACTGCAGGACACACAGATGTTAATGAGAGAGATTGATGTTCTGCCTCATGTGCAGTCCCAACACCTTGATTCAGTGCTAGAACTTAGTCTTTGTTGTACAATAGTTCCTGTTGAAACAGTGAAGTTGAATATACGTATTAAATTTTACAGATCAATAATTTGCCTGCTTGTACTTTCCCTGTTTTGTAGAGACCTTTCTCCAATAAAAGGGTAATTTTCTGAAGTAATTTTTGCGCCCAACCTAGCAAAGACATTGAGGCTTCACAGATTCTCAGGATATTTAATGTTATGGTTGGGTGCCCATGTATTGAGGTTCATTGCGATACGTAATTACTTTCAGTAGGAGACAGAGGATTTTAAAAATCTTTCTGTATTTGAACAAATGAAACTCATTTCTCTTAGAAAGGAATGTATTGAACTCTTGTCCTTCTGGTGAAATAAAACCAAAAAGAATCATATATAGATTTCTCAAAAGCAAAATATTGATGAACCTCCTTAAGCTCTCTGGACACCATAGTAGTGGTGGTTTACAAATCCCTAGGCACAAGCAGCCAGCACAGCACACCAAAACATTTCCAACCCCCTTGCAGGGAGCTGAAAAGAGCTGCTACCTGTGGCTTCTTCAGTTGTTATTCTGCAGTTGCCAGAATTGTGGTTGTGTTTAGGTTTTCTGACACACTGCTGAGAAACTGGGTGCTCTCCTCTGTAGGAAGCCTACCTGCTTCTGTCCACACACTGTTCTTCTATAACACTTCTACACTGATGTAACCGTCCAGTGACAAACTTCCTAACTCTACCAGGAATGGAAAATCACTGAAAGCTGTTTTGTCAATGGGATGGTCAGAGCTTCAGCCCAGCTCACTCTTCCAGTAATTTGCAGGGATAGACACTAGGTAAGGTTCCCTCTCTTTTGGCCAAACCAGAAGCAAAAAGGTAAGTCTTCTGGACAAAAGGGCCGTCTCTTTCCAGGTTTAAACAGAATTTAAACCTCTCACACCTGGAGTTTCAAGCTACCACAACACACATCAGTCGCCATGAATTCAGCCAGTGGGAGTTGGATGAGACTGGAGAAATTTATTTAATTGTTGGGGTTAAGATCTTAAAAAAAATGTTCTCCTTCCTGAATATGTTTGTGTTCCTCAGATATCCAGACAGGACTAGTCCTCTCTCAGTGTTTTTATACTCATTGTATGCATATGAAAACTCTAGTGAGATTATTAGCAGTGGCGTTGCTTTTGCAAGGAGAATGAAGAGCTGTTTCTCATAAAAATGAACTTTATTCAATTGCTCTTGTGTCATCTTACACTTTATGAGCTGCAACAGTCAGAGTTATTTTAAGCTTGCCACAAATTAGCAGAGAATTGTGTAACCCCTTGTTAGTATGGGAACTAATGGGTCAGGCCAGGTTTGGTACTGATGTTAATTGCTTCATCTCTATTTGAAGTCAATAGCACTGAATTATTTCCTGATAACAGAGGACTCAACCCTACATTTTTTTTTTTGACACACAAAACATTGGTTCTGCTGAGTGGAAATCTCATTTGTGAAGTTTTATAGACCGGGGCTGAGACACTTTGTATGCTAACACTAGAAAACTTATCTCATATCCTTTTCTGTGGCTTTCAATGCAAAGTATAACCTCCTATTTCTATTATAGCCTCACACAGTTTTTTTGAAAAAAAAAAATCAACAAGTATTTTAGAAAGGAGATGGCATCTCTTTCCCTCATCTTTTGTTTCCATTCTTCACATGTAGTTTTCTTCATCACACCTCTATTTATAGAGTTCAATCTTTTGTACTCCTATTTGAATTTTTCATCTTTATTTTTTTTAAATTCTGTTTCTAGTCTCTTACCGGCAACCCCCTTCTCTGCTTTGCAGCTCAATGATTATAGTTTTATTTCTAGTTATTATCCGGCTATGTGAATTTTCAGAAAGTATCTATCATCTGGAATTGCATCTAGTAATTTAAAATATTTCCATTTATGTGCCTCCCCTTCTACCCTCTCTCTGCCCACCTTTGTCATAAAAATTCAGAAATATTTGTTGACAAGAACTGAATCTTTCTTGTACTTTTACACACACAGTTATTTCCTTTATATAGGTTGGCAATTTCACTGATAACATATTATTGAAGTTATACTTTTTACTTATTATATGGCAATAAATTAATGAAGAATGTGTTATTCTGTTTGGCATTTACATGTGGATTCTTTCTGCCTTCAGAACTGAGATTTAATTGAAATTCAATTTTGTCTGCCAAATTCTTGTAAGTTCTTTGAGTTTTCTTTCAAGATTAATAGTCGAATGATAATTATGATGTTAATACAAGCAGTTTTCTGAAGGAGGTAAAGAGCAGGATTTCTGTAAGAGTTTGGTTAGGGCAGTCTTATCTGGGACACCAGAATAAAATGAAAATATTCTGGGTTTAAAAAACATGATAGAAAAAGTATTCCCAAGAATATATGAAAAATTTTAGATAGTTTTAGTGATCTAATTCATAGAAATGGTCAGGAACCAATTCTACTGGCACATACTATGTGAGGATAAAGGAGAAGGTCCCTGAAGGGACAGTAAACTTCAGTGCAGAGGTAGGGAGGGACAAGAGGCTTAAGGCGCACAGGGCAGCACCGGCATGGAAATTCCTTACATTCACATTGTTTTCAATGCAAAAAATAAACTCATCTTGAATGTGTAAATCTCCTCCCAGCATGTCTGTACCCTCCAGAGCATATGGAGCTTGGCACGCTTAAGCACTGCAGGTAGCTTGGGACACCTTCGTGCGTATCCAGACTGCATGGGAGCAGTGAGCTCCATCATTCACACACACAGCTTTTCAGTTCTGTTTGATGCTTAAACATCAGCTGTTTTGTAATATCCACCTTTGATAATGTGTTCACTACTGAATGAGGCTAACGACAAGGACAACCAAGCGCTTATGGTCTTCCAGTGCCTTCCCATAATGGACACTCAGAGATACAGTTCCCTGCAAGAGTTATGGAGGAATTCAGACTATAAAACTGCAAGAAAATTTAAATTAGGGGCTTGTATATGCTGATACTTACATGATTATGATCACATAAAATTGAGCAACTTCAGTGAAATAAATTTCATTTATTGTGGCTTCTTGCATTTTAACAATGTTTAAATAATAGCTGACTCAGATGAACTAAACATTAAAAATTATCACTGCCAAGTAATCAAACCATAAAAATTATCTGTTCCTTATAACTAGGATTTCTTCAAAGAAAATACTAGTCCATAATCTTTCATTTGCACGTCTCATAAGTTGTGCAAAGAATTTGGAAATCATGTAGGCGAATGCAAACATACTTTTAGAGGCAAATGTGAGGGAATTGTCTTTGGTACTTGACAGCCATGGTTACATGAAGAGGTTAAAAAGTGACAGATCACAGAGAAGAAATAGCACAGTGCATGAAAAAGAGGTAGGCCAGTCCTAGTAATGACAGCCTCATCCTTAGATAAGCATATCTTACTGAGGAAGGCATGCTCGTTTTCCCCTCATATTTTCAAATTTATGAATGTATGAGCTGCCTGTTTATTTCCAAGTAATTGTCACCCAGACTCCTGCTTCAAGCATCACCTTGTCACTTATGTTCTATTTTAGAGGAAAACCGATTTTTTTAACAGTGAATGAAGATTACTCCTTTCTCCAGATTTTATTTTTATCATAGGTTTTCATCCAAGAAAGCTGCAGAATTGATCCTGGATCCCCAATAGGAGGAGAGGTGAATACCTTCCATTTTGTAATCCTAGAAAGTACATGGAGTTGCAAGTAGAGCAGTGAGTTTCTAGAAAGTGAGTTCTGTCTGCTGCACAATGTTGAGAATGGGACAGTCTTCAGTAGTGGAAAGAATAAGTTTATTTTGGAAAAAGTTATACTTCTGCTCTACTTAAATCCCCCCCTTCTTTTTTTTTAAATTTAATTTGTGTTTTTGTGTCTGAGTGGTTGCTAGACATCTTTTCTCCTTTCTTTACTATCTTTTATTGTTCATGCTTTGTTTTTGACATTATTTCTCTCTCTGAAATTCAGTATGTTTAGAGTAGTAGTAAGGGAAATTAGTCCTAATTAAATTAATTTAGTCAATGAGTGGTATGTCATACATTGTTTAATACAGAAGTAATAGAAGGTGGCCAATGTGATGTTAAACTTCCTGAAGGAACAAAAAAGTATCTGAAGAAACCATTGATTAACCTGGCTTTTTTACTAGAGAGGTGTGTACATTCATGCAGCCTTTTTGTCTACTTAGTTGAATAACCATCTAAATGTCCTTTTGCATAATTAATATATGCTAAGGATTCTCTCAGAGAAAATGTAGAAATATTAAATCATTACTTAACGAGGTAAACACACGTTATAGTGAGTGATGAATATCCTGTGTACTAGAGTTACTGGAGAAATGGTGAGAGATTGTCTGAGGGAAGAGTTGCTCTATAGGGGGAACTCCCAATTCACACGTCTGCTAGGGGTCTTCTGAAGTCAACAGCATATCAGTAAGGATGATCAAACCAATATTGCTGGAGAAATGAAGCTGTCACAGGAAATAAAGAAAAGTCCCCTTATAGGTCAGCAACTGTTTAAAAGCTATGAAACAGAAGGTAGAGTATATACTTGGTTGTGGCAATAGAAGGCAGAACTGAGATCCAAGTACTATGTAGCATAATTTTAAAAAATCTGGAAAAAGTATTAATAGGGAAATAAGAGAGTTTGTATATGATTTTTATGATATCATATTTAAACCAGAAACATTTAGGTCAAAAGTTACAGAAAATTCTCATACTAACTAAATGCTACAGTGACAAAAATGCGGTGACATTAACTGTCATAGATGCAAAGAAATGTAAATGAATCATAATAGTCTCTGATAGTACTGAGGTAACTCTGGCTAAAGTTATTATAAATAAAAACGAAAGAGAAATGTTCTTCATATTAAAAAAAAAACTAGAAGAGGGATGACATGAAGCACAGATATCTCATTAAAACTTTCAGTGCTTAAGAGAATCTCAAGTGAAACTCAAATTTTGACTGCATTGTTTTGGATAATCCAGTTACTCTTCACCTGCATGGTCATAAAACTGGAGAGACGTTTTCTCTTTAATAGGAGGTCAACTCCAAGGACAGACAAGAAGCTTTTCAAAGCTGCATAAGCAGAAGTTGGGCTCCAAATTCACTGACTTCCAGTAGAGATGAAGTACCATATAAGTATATGTGTCTTTATCTCCTCCCCATAACCGCCTACACGCACACTAGCCTAATTTCTTATCCACACCGTGTGGGCAGAGAATGGGAAAATAGCTCTTGGGAGATGCTCCTGCTCTCTCCTTGCAGGAAAGAGGGAAGTCTAGGTTGTTCCTAAGTTGCTCTAACTGCAACTGCCCAAACAAACCAGTACTCTAGCTGGGCAAGAGAATTACACATCCCACTCTTGTTACAAGTGAAAACCTGGGTCAAATGTCTGGGTGCCTGCACAGCTAGAAATATCAGCCTCTCCTGACAAGAACTGTTATCTTCACTTAGCTAATGAATATAGCTGAGGTTTAGCATTTTCTCTCTTCCCTCTTTACTCCACACCAAGACTGTCAGACTTTAGATGGCTGAATTAGCTTCCCTAATTAAAAAAATCTCACAATTTTGAGTTAAGCTTTATCAAAACCATATCTTCAAAGACATACCCTAGCTTTCCATAACAGGAAAATATGGTTTTATTCATCAAAATGTATTTATACCTCTCCAAACCTGAATAAAAGTTTTCTTTGGTTATCTAGAGTGCATGGAAAAGAAACATTTCATTTACTATAAAACAATTGTATTGAACAGCAAATACTTCATCTTTATTCCAAGTACTTTTTAAATGAGGAAATTGTATCAGTAGGATCAAAGGATGTTACAATACAAAAACATGAAAATCAGTGATTTAATTTTGAAATTATTTTGCAAGTTTTTTTTCAAGATACCTTAGAGTGTAACATTTGAATGACTACCCAATGTCACCAAATATTTTGCTCAGGAAAAGAAAGCAGTGGTTGTAAAATCTCAATATATTTCAAACAGTCTCTCATCCTTAGAATCTACCATTAATAATAATTTTAAGAAGGTGAGATTTTATTCCAAGTTTCCACCTTGGGGGAATTTTCTTTTTATCTTGGCATTGCAAACCTTTGAAAAGATGCATTTCGAATGGAAGGCATGACAGATCTTTTAAATGGAATATGCAGCTACTGAGCTCCACACTATAATTACTGTCATACTGAAGAAGGTTAAATATTTATGAAGAATGTGCTTTTTATCAGTCAGTCTAATTTTTAAACCTGAATTCTGTAATTGCATAGAAATGCCAATAATCAAAGGGGGGTTCTTTCTTGGCAGGTGTAAGATTTTCACCAGCCTCATTTATTTGTGATGTGTGGCCAATATAAACAAATTCTGTGTAGTTTTTTTCATTTTGGATCAAAATTAAATTGAAACCAATTATGCCAAATAACTTCCTAGGCAATTCCTGACTGTTTTTTTTCTTTTTTTTTCCCTCCAAAGATCAGAAATTTGACTTAATAAATATTGAGGTGTTTTTCGGTCACTTTGAGAATATCTTCCTCCCCAGATTTGGTCAGGCTAAATAGCAAATTTATCTTAGAGTCTTAGTTGCATATTTTGCTGTATTGAAGTCATGCAGTAAACTTCTGAACATTTTCCTGCCAAAATTTACTTCATGACCCAAATTTTCCTGATGCTTGCACTTAATAAAGTTTGTTGAAAGTATGTTCCAAATTCTGGTTTTACCAAGGTTATTACAGGTACCTTTGACCTCATATTGCAATCCTCTAATCAAAATGCTAACAAAACAAAGAGGTGAAAATATTTCTGTTTAATAATGTTATTGATTCGCATCAAGTCCCACTATTTTATGTGACTGTTTTTTTTGTGTGAATTAATTTAGAACAGCGGTCTGAAGAGGCATACTAGAAAAAATTCCCTAAAGGATATACAGACTGTGATTTTTTAGTTAATCAGGCTTTTAAAACTTCTGATGAGGGTTCTCCATCTGGAGAACCAAGGCATGGTGCTGAACCCACTCAGTCTAGAGAAGGTCCTCAGGAGGTACTCATGTTACTGGGAGGAGGTGAGGGGTGCCTCCTTCTGCGATGGAAGCAGGCACCCCTCACCTCTATTTCTACCTCTGCTTTTTAAGCAGCACCTTCAGGATGTGATAAATAGAATAAGAGTAAATGTCTACAGAATGTCAGGTCAGCCAATGAAATGTTGGATTCTTTCATGTTTCCTTCAAATGTTTCTTTCTTTCTATGAGCTGGAAAGGAACAGACACAGCCATGTGAAGTTGTATGAAAAGAATGCTACCCCTTTGTATTCACAGGAATCATGCCATGGCACAGCTTTTTTTCTAAAAGAAAACAAGTCCTCCTCAGCTGTGTGAAAGGTATGCTCTTGTCCTTGGGAGGAGGTCCTGGACCCTGCTTCCAGGAGAGCTGCAAGGACCATCCCCAGAGTAACAGAAGTGAGCACTCCATAGTGCAGTGTTTTCTGATGGGTACTGAGAGCAGCTTCCTATCAGCAGCGCAGGGCAGCCCTTCTGCAGGGTAAGTCTCAGTGTGCACTAGATAGGGAAGGTAAGGGACAAAATTCTGGTGTGAGTTCCATGCAGTGAAGCATTTTTCATCCTATGGAGGCCTGTTTTTTCACAACTTCCAGAAAATATTGCAAGGGCTAAAAGTATCAGTAAAGCTGAGTCATGAAGCATCTTGTACTTAAAATTAATTTGCTCTTTTTAATTTCATTACAATTTAAGTAACAACTTAGCATTTAAAAAAATGGCATTTACAGAATTCATTTTCTTCTATTGAAGCAGTAAGGCTTGGAATATATGCTTTCAGAATTTGTTATAAATTTAGTATTGACTATTTCTGACTCTTTCAAGGTTCAGTTTTGTTTGGTTGCCAATCTGAATGCAAAGAGTTAAATCCTGGGAAATGGCAACAAGTTTGTTAAAGGAGTGCCTTAGAAGGTAGAACAATGACAGATGAGGCAGCCTAAGGTATATAACTTCAAAGAATTTTAGATATGAGTAGCTTCTGGGCTGTTGGGATACAAACTGGCTCCATGTAGGCTGCAATGGGGTACTCTTCCTAGGGCTATGCCTGGGTTCAGCAGAGATCTGAGACTTCAAAGACTTTAGGAAAGGGGAGGGGGTATTAATAGATTAGGAAAGGCTATGAGGGATGAATCAATGGAAAGCTGACAGTCAGATTGCAAGAGACATGGGAAAATACCAAGTGTGGTGAGCTGAGTGGGATGTTGGGGTTTTTTGCTTTGTTTTGTTTTGCTTTACTTCCGGAAATGTAGTTCAGCTCATGAGAAAATAAAAGTTTCACACGTTCTGTGTTTGTTCCTACATTTCCGGAACTGATGTTTCACTTCTTGTTTCCCAGGTGCAATCATATAGCTGTGACTCTGTATGTATGTTTAAGAAACAGTTATGTTCAATGTTTTATTGTTACTCAGATAAATCCTGGGAGAGATTAAGTGGCAAATCCCACTAAAAAAAGATGAAATAAAAGTCTAGAACCTCTGATTTACATTCTTGAAGATCCAAAAGAAAAAGATTTTCATATATCTATTAGCTGTGACATTGATGTTCATAATGGTTTCTCCAACATTACATTAAAACAATTGTATAAATCTGATACTTCTCAATAAAGGCAGACTGATGACAGTCAAGTTCATCAGAGACTATTAAGATTGTGTCTGTTTGGTCCAGAATGACCGTGTACAGAAGTTATCTGTGTTTGTAATGTAGAAAATGAAAACGTTACATCATTTAACTTTCTTTATCTACTCTCTGTTAATTTTATTTTTTTATCTGTTCTCTATGAAATAGAAATGTTTCCTACAAAATAATACTTCTGCATCCTTTACTGCTTTATAGTCACAGACGCATAAAGGATTAATTTTTAACCCCTTTTATCTTGTATTAATAGAATTGCATTTATATATATTGCTGATCAGCTTCTAGAAGGTGCAAATGCTTTTACATATTTTCTTGTGGACTTTTTTTTAAATTTGCTTAGCTTTTAGTTGAAGATGATTTGAAGGGGCAATAAATGTTGAACCAGGCTGTTACATTCAGAAAAGTATAGTCAGAGTAGAAGGGTCTGGAGAGAAAACTGTGAGGAGCAGCTGAGGTCACTTGGTTCGCTCAGCATGGAGAAAAGGAGACTGAGGGGACACCTGCAGTTAGAACTCCCTCCTGCAGTTAGAACTCCCTTGTGAGGGAAAGAGGAGGGGCAGACACTGATCTCTTTGTGGTGACAGAGACAGGACTTCAGGAAATGGCCCGAAGTTGTGTCAGGAGAGCTTTAGGGTTGGATATCAGGAAAAAGATTTTCACCAGATGGTGGTTGGGCGTTGGGACAGGCTCCTCAGGGAAGAGGTCATAGCACCAGCCTGGCAGAGTTCCAGAAGCATTTGAACAATGCTCTCAGGTCTATGGTGTGATTTTTGTGGTGTCCTGTGCAGGTCCAGGAGTTGGACTCAATAATCTTGATGGATCCCTTCCAACTCAGTATATTCTGTGACTCTAGAATTCCATTATGTTAATTCTACTAAGACAATATTAGTTTTGCTTAAAACGTGGTAGCGTGATCTCTTTGTTCTTCAAAACAATTTCAGTGTCTTTGAAAATATAGGGATTATATGAAAAACTATATAATGTTTGAGGAATTCTGAATAGATAAATCATTAAATACAAGTAATAGTATTTACAAGTAATAAGTGGAGTTTCTGTTATACTTCTAGCAAGTAGGTTATCTGAGATCTTTAACTTCATTTCATTCCTTCAAGTATCAGTGATTTGAAAGGCACTGGGAGTCAGGGGCAAATTGCAGTAATGATAAATGTTAGAATGATGTGATTTAGGGGGTATAATTTACAAGTTCCGAAGAAAAGCTGTTTCCAAAAACATCTCTATAGGGATCCTTAGGGGAAATTCTGTTGTTCCCTTTCCAGAATCCTAATCACATTTCATACTTAAGTACTCACACAATTTTAAAGGATGATGGTGAGGTACCTGTAGGTTTTTCATTTCTGTTTTGGAATCTTGCCTGATAACATTCATGGAAGGGTGTTCTAAATTACATTTAACAGAAAACAGCACAGAATAGTCAGCTTTATGTGACTGATTTTGCAGGAAAAGATGTAAAGGTTTTTGTTGTACATCACCTGGATACCTGAGGTAATGTTGTCACAGACATTCAGACGTTGTTTAAATCCTGTTCAAGATTTTTACAACCAATCAGGCAGGACAGCAATAGAACATAATTTTTGCAAACAGTACTGTAAATGGTATAACACATTGCATTGCATACTTTTTGAAAGAAGACATGAGGTACGTCTTACCAGCAGGTGTATAAATTTTTAAACAATTTGCTGCCAGTTTATTTGGGTGAAAAAATAACTTCCATTCTGATATTCACACACAAAATTCAATCAGAAAAAGGCTTTGCTTATTTTATAGGACTGTTAAGAATAGAATGGTAATTTACATTTCCTGTTTTATTCTGCAGAACAGCAAAATGTCTACAGCCAGATATACCCAATTACTCTCAATGATTTAAAGAAACATTGTTGCCTCCTGCGAATGAAACATCTAGATGGGCATCTCAAAAATATTGAAAAGCTTGATTCTATTGTCAGTTTATTAAATTTTTAACAAGCATTTAAAATTTTTTATTTTTTATGTATTTTTTGCCTTCTTTGTTGTGTTTATTAGAAAAGAATTTAGTCCTATATTTAGCTTAATTTAGGTAAGACTATAAATCTAATAGTCATTGACCTCATTGCTGCAGCACCTTTTTCTTTCTGCCTGCAATTTTCTTCCCCTTTTCATAATTTCTACAGAAGTAGGGCAATATAGCCCTTTCCCTGTGACCCAAAATTCATCTAAACCTACACTTTCTTTCATGAATCTTATTTTTTCCCAGATGACAATCAAAACAAATGACCTTAGCACACACTGTGTACAAACAGCACCACTATTTGTCAATCAGACTGTATTCTAATGATTTTGAGGCAGAACATCTATTGAAGTATGAAGTCAATAAAGTTATCTCAAGAAGGGAATTAATTAAAATGTCAGTTTGTAGTGGGAGAGCTACTAATGACCAATTCTGAAGCTTGTGCTTTCACCTTTTCTCCCTAAGCTAACCTCTATTTGATGGTAACATCATGTGCTCTTTTGAGGCCACCTCTTGATCTAGATCCAATTGAGGGAGAATAGTTAGAGATTCCTCTGGGTGTGTTGTAGGCAGAGCTGGTTGTCTTTCTTCTGTGAACATGTACATGAATTATATTAAAAAAGAAGGAAGAAAAATGCTTAGCAGCTTCACATTTCTCTGACCTCTTATCTAAATTACAGCTGACAACTGAGCATAGTCAGGACCTTGCTTTGCAGTTATGAAGATCTTTGTTCACCATGTCCATTGTGTGAGAGACCTCTCTTACCAGATCAGCACGACCCTGCAGATGTTCCATTCAATAAAGACAGTGGTTGTGGCTTCTTCGGCTTTTCAAACTGGCATTTTAGCCTCCACACTCAGACTGCAAGGTACAGCTTTTTTTGATTGTTTGTGGAGGCTAATAAATTGTTAGGAGATGATTAATGATTAATGATTTCAAGGCAATGATGACTGTCCCTATGGTCCACATCTCATAAACTAATCTGCACTTGCCTGCTTTATCTTGTTTTGTTGTCTTGCCTGCATGAGCAATCACAGTAACCACTTCTGCATATTCTTTTCATTTTATTTTGAAGTATTAAATGGAGAGAAGGAAACTGGCATTTCCTTTTCCTGAGGCATTCACTAAATACACTAGAAAAAGCAAAGAAGCCTGGTAACTTCTTTACTGCTATACAAACTCCAAGAAAGCGAGAAGAAAAATCCGTTTTCATTCTCTCCCTTATACTTGAATTACAGGTGTCAAAATATGGGTAATTAGAATTTTCTAGGGATATAAAAGAAACATAGCTTGATCCACCATAAATCTTTAGCTTGAGCTGCAGAATACACTATCAATGAATCATAACTGCTGGGACTGTCTGCATCCTTCTGCTGCATTTAACTTAATTGTCTGTTTTGAGATAAATTGTAAAACAACATATCAAATTAGCAGCTTATCGCTGTCCTGCTGGAAAATATGTAGAGCAGGCATGGTTTTAAATTAACTCTGTAAAAGAGTTAACAAGTCAAGTCTCTACAAGACAAGTTTGCATAGCAAGCATCGAACTGATTTGCAGTAACTCAAAAATGAATTGTGCTTACTTGGGTGGAGGGGATTTTATTAGACATGGGTTGTTTTCAGGAACACTTTATTATAGATAATTTCTACATGATTTCTTGTTCTTTGAAAGATATCTGGCTCTATACAACTGCTTGTAATTTTAAAGATGCCTTTTTTCTTTCATGTCGTTTGGCTAGTTTAAGAAAGACAGCTAAATAACCTTGGTATTGTTTTCTGGGACCAGAGAGGAAGAATTTAATCTCATTTTAATAAAGTCCTTTATTTACAGTTAAATACCTATATTACCATTTCAGAAATGAAGAGTCACAATGTAACAACCACAGGTAATTTTTGTTTTGTTCACCACTTTTCCAGTGGTAAAA
This sequence comes from Bombycilla garrulus, assembly GCA_013400315.1. Classification (NCBI taxonomy): domain Eukaryota; kingdom Metazoa; phylum Chordata; class Aves; order Passeriformes; family Bombycillidae; genus Bombycilla; species Bombycilla garrulus. The sequence goes on from VXBU01010677.1 coordinate 251,081, forward strand.
ATTTTATGATATCAAAGAATGTAGAGTTTAATGAACCTATGTTAATTTAAACAATATGGCAGTTTGGCTTACTACCTGGAAAAGTCTAGTGCATGTCTAATGTTTGTGTATTTTATTTGATAATTTGGGTTTCTTCTATTATTTAACTTGTTATAATGCTAAATTCCTGCCATACATTTGCAACTGTCCAATAAAAAGTAGAGCTGAGGTCGGTCTCCCTTGCCTTCAGAAGAGGTTAGCTAAGCTAAGTGGGATTTATCACTGGAGATGGCATAAACAGAAAAATGACACTAATTGACTTAGATGGTCTTTAGTGTCTTTAACAATGAGAAGATTTTATTTTCATCATTTCAGTGTGTAGACATATAAAATGTTGTGTTTTTTCTTCATTTGTGGACTCCTTGTATTGAGTTTTGGTTTTGTGTGTGTGTGTGGTTTTGGGTTGGTGGGGTTTTTTAGAAAATAGAGGCTATTTCCCTGTGACAATATTCACAAAGCCTTCAGGAGGCTATCAGAGCCGCAGCCCATAAAAAAATCCAGTACTTTTTGAAGTTGCTTTTGAGAATGTGGAAGTTTACCTTTCTGCATTTTCTGCCTAAACTGTAGTTTATGTCCTTGGACCTATGGAATTGTCACTCTTTCCTCAGATGGTTGTATGGAGGACAGCATGTTTAATCAGTGCATCTGAGAGTAGAGCAAGATAACAATCCTGCTGATTAGAATAAAGGTTTTCCCAATTATTGATGTTGTTTAAAAGTGATCAGTAATTGTATAGTCTTTTAGAAAAGGGAAGACCTTTTATTGTCATTCTTTTTTCTGGCTGGTTGCACCCATCAAATATTCAATTATAAATGTACAAAATTGTGGCACAATTCCCTTGTGAAATTGGCTAAGGGTAGTACTAAAAGCCTAGTCTCCTTCAAAACCAGGAATTATCTTAGACCCTCTACCCTTTGTTGGTAGACAGACAAAATGTTAAGTATTGAATGGAAAGGCAAACATTTAATGAAAAACATAACCCATTGAAAGATGAGCATTTTGAGAGGTGTGGGGAATTCTGCACTTCCCCTGTTGCAGTATCCTCACAGACAGGTTTGGGGGTCATTTACCAGCACCTCCTCTTCACCCAGAGTGTTTGAACGCTATTATGTCTAACATCAGTGAGGAGAAAATGAGCCCTTAAATTGAATGCATTCATTCAATTTAAATGTTTTCATCAAAAGCATTTGTCAGTTCACAGATTGGTCTGAACTAGAGAAGTCAGTGGGTGAAGACAGGTCATGCTGAAATGTATGTACAAAGGCTGTGGTGGTACACCACAAACTGTTCTGTGGAACAATTCCTGGCAACCTCCACAATGGCCACTGCATGCCACTTCTCTAGTCCTCTTTGCATGACCAGTGCTTTAAAGAAAGTGTATAAAAATACACATCAGTTCCCTGATCCAGTTCAAAGGATAACTGCCCACAAAGCTGTACCAGTCCTAAGACAGTAAAAATAGAGGGCAGGAATGTACTGTAATACCTGAAGACTTTTGTAGTTTAATGGGCTAATTTTTGGTGGCAGTGTTGTAATCAAAGGCTGTCTCACATTCAGGTCTGCTCAGGGATGCTTCTGTTTGCAGAAATGTGATGACCTGAAACAGGAGACGATGCAGCTGAAAAAACAGGTTTTGTTTGGGTTCCTTTTCAGCTGAATTCACTCTGAATAGCTTTGGCCAGAATAAGCAATATCTCTGAGTGTTCAACCATGGCTTGTATCTGCTGAAATAGCATTCTGAACTACTGGTTTGGGGAACAGGAAATTCAGGGGCATCATTCCCAGCAAGTATTTATTACAAGACAATCAAACACAACATATAATGCGGCCTGTGTGCCAAAGAATTAGATGCAATTTTAAAGGCTGAGGTCCTTCATTTAGTAGGAACAACAACAAACCTGTCTCCTGAATAAGGCAATGAAGAGTTTAGCAGCAATACCAGTGAAATGTAGTCCTTCTGTCTGCACTGGGCATACTCTCCTCCCAGCTGGTTCAGCTGTTTATAAGGCAAGCAGTTATGTGGGTGGAGTAGAGAGCTGCTTCTACTAAGCCACTTTCTCCTTTATGTTTACACTGTTATTTCCAGTATACTCACAGCTAAACAGACCAATTTAAGGCTGGTAATCTGGAACCCAGGAGAAGAAAAGGCATCTTTTTGAGGTGACAGATGAGAGGCAGTAAAACTTTCATGCTTGTGCTAAGGTGGATGGAACATACCAGGACACTGCAAGTCTCCACAGAGGCTCTGACACCCATTTTATCCTTGCTCTGAGAAGAAAGGATTTTCTTTTCACTTTCATGAGCTGTCAATCTCTGTTCAATGACATGAACAGTTAATTCGCTTGCTAAAATCCATTTTTCATGCATTGCCATTTTTAAAGGAGAGTAAATCCTTTCCTTTACTTACCATGCTTGAAATTCAACTTTCTTGCATAAGGCTATAGAAAAAAAAGTTTTTCTGTGAGTCACAAAAAGGAACAGTAGAGGCAGTTCAACTTTAACTTTTTTTTTCCAGTTTATGAGTGTCTGAGAATTAAATGACTCAAGTTTATTATGAAAAAATGGCACTAGGATTTTAATACCATTTGATGTTGATGTTAAATAATTAACTTAGAAAGCTAATGTCAACATCATAAACCCTTACATGCACGATATTCAATATATAGTTACATTCAATAACAAGTATCTTATTGAATTCATATAACTGAAGCCCACACAAGAATAAGGAAGCTGCCAAAATAGTATCATATCCAGTTGGCTTAGTCAGCAAGAAACCAACTGGTCCACAGATGCTCTATTTCCTATGAGAAAATATCCTCTTTTGCAAGTCTCCTGTCTGCAAAATGTTTCATATGAACTCTTCTCCTCCTGCTGGATGTAAATAATTTATTCATCAAACTTTTTTATTTGTAGCAGATGGAAAACTCAGTACAAATTTAAAAACAAAAAAGGGGAAGATTAGAAACTGAGGTGAATAACTCTAATTGCATTATAGTGCACTAACTTGTAAAAAAGGCCTTAAGGCATGGTAATCAATGGACAGACACCCAGATGGATTTGGATGCCTTTTCTCTGGCACAGACAAGAATTGGAAAATAAGTTGTTTTGAGAATTGGGAGTTCAGAGTGCTTGTTCATCATATGTAAGGAATATGAACAGAAGTAATGAGGCTATGACATGTTCACCTGTATCCAGTGTTCCCTTTCTATCTATCCACTTACAGTGTCCTTTATTCATGCAGCTGAGGTCCAGCCAGTGCCACAGTAAACTGGTGTAGGTACTCTGTTTCTGCAGCTTGTCTCCTTTTTTCCCCCTCTGTTATTCCCTTTGCACAGGAACACATGTATTTTGGCAAGAAAATTATAAGGCATTAAAATAGAAAAAACACCTGGTATGGTTCCAATTCCTTTTCTTTCAGAACATGCACGCTTTTGATACCTTTGGTTTAGCAAACCATCACCAAGTGTTGTTAGTTGACTATAAAACAGATCTGGTGGTCCTGCACTTTGTATTTTACATAAGGTCACAGAGGGAACAAAGACCCTATTCCTACACGTATTAAGAGAATGGTTCTCAAAATGCTTCTGTCCCTTCCAAGGAAACACTGCTACCATTTGCATTATGAGCAACAGTCTCATAATATGGCCAATAACATAGTTGCTCCTGTAGCAACAAGAAAGTTTTGTTACTTTGGTTATACATTTAGATTTATAAAATATTATTTACCATTAGATAACTATGTACATGTGATGATGGTATGATAATAGGTCCTCCTGTAATGCAATGACACAGACCAAAAAAGCTGAATTTTATTCAATTAAAGTTTAAAATATATCAAACACATATGTTTTTTGGACTCCAGAATGCTGTGATTTCCCATTCATTTGAACAGTATTCCATAAAATCAACATCAGATAATGGATCTATTTCTTATAGGGTGATAATATAATAATTAATAGCACAGATGTGACAGGTCAGTAGCATGTCTGAAAGTAAAGAAGAATTACACAAATTTTAGTAATAGGAGATACCCTGAAAAGTCTGTTTGGTTAAGAATTACTGCAGGAACTCTTCCTTTTGAGTGTTATCTGGACTGAACTGTGTTGGATCCTGGAAGCTGATCTTTATTGATGAAATACTTCTGACTGATTGATTGGAAACCAAGGAAGGGAGGACATGTTGTTCTGTTTTCTGTGAATGTATAAATGTTCCCGGTTTTGTAATCTTCATCCAAATTAAGAAAAGAAGAATTTTGCCATCAGTTTCAGAATACTCCTTTGTGCAAGGCGATGTGCCTTCGTAATTGAAGCTATGTGTCAGAGTTGTATTACAGTTTTTTTTTCTTATACTAAGGGACGCACCTGCTATCTGAAGTTTGGCTCTTAAAATATGTTTTGGCAGAGAATAATATCAATATTAAGCATAAAGATGATGAAATTATAATAGGATTATTGACTTGGAAGTTAATTGAAGAGATTGCTTTCATAGACAACACAAAGTTGTCTCCAAGCCAAAAATTTCACGTTCCTTACCATTAAAAAAAAGAATAAAAAGGTTTTCTCAGACCTATGAGATCAGATGCTCCTATGCATCCAGCTGCTCCCCACTCTGACTTGCATATTTTATACTTCCCAGAAGGCATTTAAAGTCTGCAGCATCATTGTTGAGTTTATTGCACTATTAACTTAAAAACTGCATCAAATGCTGTGTGGTATTTAAATAGAAAATTTACTGTGGATAGGTTATTGTTGCAGGAAAAGAGTACTGTTCTCTACTAAAATTCTAGGAGACATAAATGCAATTTCATTTATTTTTTGTAAGCAAATTATTAATGATTTTTTTCCATTCACAAGGTATTTGCATGGCTTCCACCAATAACTAGCGTTTTCAATCAATTGATAAATGAAGGAATTAATATTGCTCATACAGTCTTTGAGCATAACTTGGAATTTAGACAGTCATATAAATAAAAGTTGCTGGGTTAAGAATGAGAAAATATTGTTACAGCTGTAGAGGCACATACTTGCAAGTATTTCAGCAGGTATATACCTAGTACCAGGTTCAACACATTTTGTTGACTTAGTTTAGTTTAATTTAATGCTTTTGCTTTATTTTAGTTTTATTACTTTGTTACTGTATTTGAGAACATCTACAAATATACTCCTGCAAAATTTCATTTACAATGTGGTCCTAATTAGGACTTCCAAGTCACAGACTTCAGAAAAAAAAAAGGGAGAAGGAATATTCCTATGAGCAGTAGTTTTGATGTACAATCTTTTACTTATAGAGTACATGTGTGATACTTTTAAAATATACGGTCAGCCATGCTAGAAAAAGCTGAAGAAAGATACATGGCAATATGCCATATTCCAAACCATATTTCTCTTTGGCATTGAAATCTGTTTGAATGACAACAGGGAAGGAAATCCTGGCTTTCTGCAGAAGCTGACTGAAAATGGCAGTAGACAAGGAAACATAAAACTAACAGCTCTGATAACCAAACTAAAAAAGTCTTCCTCTAAAATGTTCTATAGTGTTAAGTTTCACACAGTCATCAATGAATGCAGCAAGATTTAAAAATGGATACATTTTTTTCTGATATGTTCCAAAGAGCTATTGATTTATTCAAGCACAGTAGATATTTTTTTCATCTGTAACAGCAGGAAAAATATACAAGGAAGAGCAAAACACATGTAACAAGATCCTGCAGCATTCAACAGTACATGTAGCAATATTTTTGATGAAGTAATAACTTTGGTGTTCTTCTCCTGTTCCATAATCTTCCAGCAGTGTTCCTGGGATAATCATTATAGTTTAATCTTTGTCCTCTGCAGGTACAATATCTGGCTTTCAAAGTTTCACACTAACCTATGTTGTGACGCAAAGGGCAAGACTTAGTCCTGCAGTGCCACCCTGAATAATTATTTAGTTGGCATTTCCTTTTGTATTCAAGGGGAGTGCCAGGTTTTGAATTCTCACAAAGTTTTGTATTTATTTTAGGTTTGCAAGAGTGATCACAGGCTTGGCTGGGTGCCCTGAGAAAACAGGTCTCTGGAGCAACACCCAAGTGGTTGTACTTTAAACCTGAGCTAGTAGAGCTTTACAGAAATAAGTACCTGTATTGCATAACACTGGAAAGGTATTTCAGGGATTTTTTTCTTTTATGAACAGATATGACATGACTTCAAAGGTCATTATTAATTTTTCTAGAGTCTCAAAAAGAATGTGCTTCTGCCTTCTTTCATTCTCTCTTCACTTTCTGATGGCTTTTGTTATTGTCTAACACTTCATTAGAAACAGCCTAGCAAATATATTTAAGTGCAGTAACTAATGTGGAAAATGAATGTTGCTCTGGTTAAACAGAACATGCACACTCAGAATAGTTTTGAGAATTGTAACACTAGAACCTAAGGCAGGTAAACATTACTGTTATTATTAGTGTGGGTGTGATTTATTGTTCATCGCCATCACAGCTAACAGAGAGCCAGCCATGCAACCTCCAGGATAAGGTATTGTGCAATCATGCCATCCCCGCACAAGGTGTAAGCATTGGGTATGGTAGACTTTCTGTGGGACCCTCTGAGCTAGGTGTCTAGGACCTGAGTCATGTGATATTCTGCTTCAGAATGTCCCCTGAAGTGGTCACTTCACCTCTGCATCCTGCAGACAACACTCTATGGGGTCCCAGCATTACAACAGTAATAGTGATTTAATGGCTCATACTGCACTTCTCTTTCTACAGAGATAAGCCATATTGTCTGTGGGGAAACGTGTGCATGAGTCCTGCTTAGAGGCAGGCAAAATATTGGTATCAAGTAGCACTAGACACTAAAAGGTTCCTCAGTACCAACATCAGCCCTCAGTAAGGCAGAGGCATTTCCAATTCAACACTGATGCCCTACGCTGCCCTGTTCAACCTGCTGCAGGTGGACTTGTTGCAACCCTGCCTTCCTGTACTCCTCCAATTGCAGGTGACACACCTGCAAGTGTATTTTTCCTTTCTCAGCAAAATGTTGGTAAATTTGGTGAGCTTAATCTGAGACTGCAGGAAGGCACTAATGGAAGTCTTTTGTTTGGGCCACTGCTCCAGCTGGCTCCTGTGGAGATAACATTACCAAGGAAATAGGTTAAGTGTAGGAAAAAAAAAATAGTGCCCCAACTTACGCAAAATCCCCTGAATTTCTCTTTCAGGAAATTTTATTGGAAACATGATGGTACTGTGATTCTGTTATTTTTGGCATCTGCCTCACGTAAGATTTGACATTATTGCCACCAGAAATTTTCCCTCCTTGTTATATTTTCTGGGTCAGCAGTGGACCATTCAGGCACAACCCAGCAGCAAACATCTGCTTTCGTATCAATAGCAACAGGCTGCACCTAAGTTCTTAAGTAAAATTTAGCTGAAATATAAACTGGGGTTGAATCCTAAATTCTGGTTCTTCCAAACTAGAGACTGAAGAAAAAAAAAATAACAAAAGGAAAAAATGCAATTCAGAAAATATTTTATTGAGTACAATACCATTTCATCGTAGGCTTTTTAAAACATCACCAACCTCTCTGAGGTTGAATACAGCTTGGGCAGGTGCACAAGGAGTGGGAGAGAGAGGGACAGCATCTGAAAATTTTCATGCAAGAGGCATAATATGGGATATTTGCATCCAGACAATACCTTGTCATAATGCCCAAGCTTGCACTAGCTCACCAGAAAAAAGAAGGAATTAATCTACATTTAAATTTTATAAAGGATTGTAACAATCAGCTACAAGTTCAAATTTACTGGGTGTTTCCATTGTACATTCAACTAAACTCAAGATGATGAAATAAAAATCAGTAGCTGGGATTGCGAGTACCGTAAGAAGCCTTGTGTGGAAACTGGATTAACTCTAACTCCAGAAAATGATGGTTAACAAGACATCATAACCACTGTAGATAAGGACAACTACAGTTTTTACCAATGTACTAACATCAAAATTCCATTTTTAGCAGATGGAAAACAAGGAAAGTTCCTGGAATTTGGGTTAATCCCATAACACACATCTAATCAAGACCTGGCATCATGGTTCTTGGAAGGAGATTAAAGAAACAGTAGTCCCCTATAGTAGGCAATTTTCTGTTGCATGAAGCAACTGAAAACTCATAGAAAACAGCCTTAAGTAGGGGACAAATGTGGTAATATTTATATGAATTAAGTTGATGCTTACTGGAATGTGGACCAACTAATTTCTCTGGTGTGTTTATTTTCAGTGATGGTAAAGCATAAACATGGTATGAAATGTAAGAACAGTCAAAAGCAGCCTTGAAAAAGTCACTATATTGCTTAAATTCTCTCAACCATACCCCTTTACGAAGTATGCATACATTCAGAGACTGGGAGAAGTTTTCAGGTTGACCATATTTCTGCAGCTAACTGTATTTTATGAGCTGGTCCTCACAGAATCTTTAAAAATCTGCCATGAAACCTGCACTGTACTGCCAAAGTATTGAGGAGCACTTGTTATAACAGTGAATATGAAGGTTAAGTATAGCAGTTAATATATCAAATTACACAGATATTTCCATTGTCCTTTGGGTGTGCATTTCCCTACATGTGTAAGTACCACCACTTTGACAGGAAATAATTTCATAAAACAGGATTGAACAATTTTTAACTACAATAATATTTTCAATTGGAAAAGAAATTATTAATCCACACTTTAAACTAAGAAAAATGGAAAGGTACAGTTTAGCACATTCATTAGCAATTAGAGAAAATAGTCCAGGAAGGCCAAAGTATTCAAATAATTCAGAAATGTTCTGTTGAAATGAACTTCTTATTTATTAAAAAGACAACACATTCTCAAGAGAGCACCTTCTGCAATGAAATAATTTAGTTTCTTTATATAGACACATCATACACAATGTTAACAACCATGAAAAACAATACAAAATGCTTTCAAATTTAACAAGTAGAAAAATATAACTAGTATATATGGCAATTGTGAATCTAATACTGTACAGAAGTATTTATGGACTTTACAAATAAATAATAGCTTAAATGCCCTTTTTAAATCTTCTAACTGTACACTAGAACATAGGTTCTGAAGCTTACCACTAGCTTGCCACAAACGTGTGCCAGTCAAATGTTCTGCCCACAAGCTCAAAAAACTTCTTGTTGGGTTCATGGAAATATTCCTGCAGTTTCTCGAGTAAGCGGCTGTCTACTTGTGGGTGCGCTCGTCCTTTGGACTCATGTAAACAGCGCTCTCTACCACTGTCCCTCAGGCAGTAGAATCCCTTAGTTTTATTGAAATAAAAGTTTGAAGCATTTATCTGTGGTGATAACTTCAGAAATCTCTCTACCTTTTCTATTTCTGGAAAGGGATCTTTGATTAGTTTATCCCCATCTACAATGTGGATATGATCTAGAGGAAAATACTTCAGCCAGTTCTGCATGTGAATGTAGTATAAGCTTCTGTTTATTGCCTTGTAGTCCACATTGAGTTCACCATTTTTAATCAGAAATTGTTCAATGGATGGGTACGGCTTGTGCTTCTGCATGTGGTTGTAGAACACTTGGGTGTAATCTGATAGTACTCTCTCGCTTGGGTCTCTTAAAATAAGGAGTAGTCTCATTGATTGGTTCATGTTATAAACTCTTTCAGGCACTTTAGGTGATGTGAAATAAGCTGGAGTTTTTTCCACGGTGATCTGATTGGGATATGAGAATGGCATTTGATTAATATACCACTGCAATCCATTTCTGTAATGATCTTCCCAGTCAAAGAAGTGAACTTCACTTTCTGCTGCTGCGATATCTGGATGGAGACTCAACATCTCTAACAAAGCTCTTGTTCCACCTTTTCTCACTCCAATAATAATAGTCTGTGGCAGCTGCTGACAAGTTCCATTAGAATGAATGTTTTCCTTGAAGTCATTTTTCTGAGATGTTTTCTTTAAAAGCTCTCTCTGAACAGACTGAGAAGTCTCAGCATTTGAATTTATAGCTGGTCTGGAAGGCACTACCTGAGGTTGAACAATAAGCAACACAGCTCCCAGCAGAAAAGCTGCCATGACAGAAGTTCTTAGTCTGGTTTCACTCAAGCAGGTAATAGGGCATAGAGCGATTTCCACCAAGAATAACCCTTAAAAGTGATTTTTGTTTTGCTGAGCGAATGTGTATTTCTCAAGAAAAAACTTCGCTGAAAGAGGGAAAAGAAAAAGCACGTTATCTTACATTCAGCCACACTGCAAATATCTTTTTCTTTTCAAAACTGAACAAACTTTAGGTTTCCCAACTCCAGGCTCACAGATTATTTAGGGTAATTAAATGTTTTAGAAGACAGGCATATGCAACAATGCCATAAGAAAATTATTTCCAGACATCAGGAGACATGAATATCATGAAGCTTTCATTTGCACACAGAGTATTATTTATTATTTTTTAAAAATCCGATTTCCTTGGCATTGAATCACAATCATAAGAGAATTGTTTCTTTAGACTACAAGAATAGGTTTGTCTTAGAAATAAAACATAAAAAGGAAAAGGTGTGGAGGGGACCAAAAGAGCATGCCTAAAAGCTGAGGGTCTTGTACGATGTCTGGGAATTATAGTCTCCCAAAGAACCATGAAACAGCAACCTTAGAAATGAAGCCTCCTTGGAAAAAGGCTCATGCAATATAGATAGAGCTGTCCAACATGAGAAGGAAACATTCTCCTAGGAATGAATTAGGAAGAGCTCTAGGTAAATAGCACACTGAGGAAAAGTTGGATTTGGTGTAATTTTTAAGTTAACTTTTGCTTTGTGCTTACTGTTTCTAAGGATAAAATAGGTGGCTTGCACGCTGGCCCTGCAAAGAGGTAAGATAACGAAACCATAGACTATAGTACGACTGAATCAACAAGACACTAAAAGACCTGTGGTTCCTGTCTCCATACTCAGGAAAGAAAATACAATGGATACTTGTGAAGGTCATTTCAAGAGTTAGCCAGCATGCTGCTGCAATGTAAAGAACTATAGGCTTTATCAAAGACTACTAAATACCACCACTGAACACCCTTTAAAGGTCAGGGTATTTTTAATGCAACGTTTGAAGTGAAATTGTAACGGTTCCACACACAGTAGAGCTATTAGATTGTTGCAGTATGAGCAGGCTGGGTACACAAGCTCCCTGAATTACAATGTCTTCCAAAGACTTTATACCCTCAGTGAAGTGCTGGTGTGGATTTTAATATTGTCTAACTCCACTTAGAAGTAGAAGCCATGACAGCTGAGTACCTGACTGCTTTGCCTTAGCAGGCTACTGTAATTACAAATTTAAGCATAGAAAAGCCAGCTAACAAGGGTTGAAATATGAAATTACATATGAGCAACTTGAGGAAATGCAAGGGCTAAGTTTTGGAAATTCTCCAGAGAATCTGAAAAGAAACTAATGACTTTTCCACAATAACCTAAGTCCCAGTGCAACAAGGACTAATGATGTGTTTCTAAGTAATCTAAAGTTCTGTTTGATAGCTTCGCATTTAGAGGTTGTGACTCCATCCTGAATGGAGTAGGTCTGCTTCCTGATGTTTTCTACTGATTACCACTTTGGTGCTTTCCCTTTTTTCCATGTTTAACGGTCTGTATTGTTAGGAAGCAGAAATTGCGGCTGAGGAAAAAGAGAAGCAAAGTATCCTGATAGATGTGAAGTTGAGAGTGCCCTCTTGTATGCCCATAGGTGTTGAGCTTGTGGGCATACCTTGTCTCAGGCTATTCTGTGATGTCTGATATGAGTCAAGTTTGCAGAGGAATTTGGATTTTTTTCCATCTTTGGCCACTGTTAAGTTTTCTGTCTGAAAGAGTTCCATTTCATCTGCCATCATTAGTCTTCTGCTCTCTTTCCCTGTCCCCACCATTCCTGTTAATCATTCTCAGCTTAATCTATATCACTTTTAACAAGAAATAGTCTTAATAGCCCCACGCTGTGCCTGTTGAAGGGGGAGGTCACTGGGTGACAGAAAAGTCGATATAGGTAAATTCACTGAGCTATGCTGCCACAATATTCAGCAGCAATGGGAGCACAGGATACAGCACCAGCCAGATTGGATCAGTGACTGATGGGCAGCTCAGTACATAAGAACAAGAAAACATCAACTCTGTTGGATTTTAAAGTCACAGATTAAAGGAACAGCCACTTACTTCACAGTATATTTTAAGTCACTGGCTCCATAAATAGTAAGCCAGAGTTGTTTTCTTAACACCTTATTGGAAAAGCATAATAGGATTCCATCGAGGAACAGGTTGAGCTGTGTGGAAAGAAGTGAATTTAAAGTCTACTGGTAGGAACACTTATTTCTTAATTGTCAGACTGAAATATGTTATGCTAACAGCCAAGTTCTGTAACAGACTCTCTCTGGAAAGATTAAATTTTAGCTGCTGGTCCGATAGTGACGACACAACAACACACCCCTGAATTGGGAGGGGAGGAAGTGTTCATTTTTTTTCCTGCTGTTGGGGGTTTCTTAGGTTGTTTTCTTTCTTTCAGAAAGAAAATTAATGCTACATATTAATTCACTGGGATTCTTAACTTGTAACTTATGGTTTGCCTACTAGTCAGTTGCCAATTTTTTTATTCAAGCCTTCCTATGGCTGAATATAACAGAGGATCTTTTGAGAAAAAGACATAGCAAGGTGTCTCTTCACTCTAGTTCTACTCTTGTTTTAACTGGCATCTTTGAAATCAGACCTGTGGGATATTACAGGTGTGGTACCAGGGTCCTCACCCCAGGCAGGTTTTTGAGCCTCAGTGGAGCTCTGCCTCCCTGTCTTCCCATTCTTAAAGACTTGTGGGGCACAGCTTTTTCTAAGTGCACAAAAGCAACTGTTTCCTGTTGCAACATGAAATCTCATAATGACATAGAAATATCTTCTGTTTCAGACATACAGAATTTCATTGTTCCTCCTCAGCTATTTGTTCAGGTGCACATCTCCCACTGCAGGACACCCCTACTGTATTGGTAGCATTTATTTTATGCATTTCCAAAGAACCATATCAGTAATTATGTCATTCAGAGTATCTATGTGCTATTGTTGTTTTGTTTGCAAGCAATAAAGCCTTGTCTGCCTTTTCTTTCCATTCTATTTTGTTTCTCACAGACTGTAAAGGCCTGATATCTGGATCAAATTTTTTTTTTGTTAGACTAATGCAACACAATGCCACAACTGTGCCTCTAAATTCAGCATAAAATATATGATGTGTGAGAAGAGTGGTCTTCAGGAATAAAACAGCATATAAACTGGTTGTCATTCAGCTCTCATCGCTTACATCCTCTCTAATGCTTTAAGTTGATCTGTAGTTTGGTGTCTAGAATTAGTGATTTATATAAAATGATGCAAACATGTATTCCATAACTTTATAATTAGTGGGTCTGAAAAACCCTTTCAACAATAAGAAGCATGCACTAAGGAGTTTAAAGTAGCCACTTTGCCAAGTTACTTTTCTGCTTTAAGAATTCTCTTTACTGCATCCACCTGTCACGCAGAGCATACATGACACCACTTGATGACCTTCTATTCCAAATTAGTTTAAAAAGAATTTAACTGACAGCCATTACTATTGTATTTGCTACAAGTAAATGAGCAAGCTGTAAAAGAAACACAGTTTATGCTAAATGGTGCTTTGAAGATTATACCAAGACTTTTTGAAAAGTCTGATTGCTTTTGCTTAATCTTTTCTTCAGCTTTCTCCAATTAATTAGTGAAATGTGCCATCCTATTTATTTAACCAGATTCAATATGGACTTTATGATTAAAGTCTCTTCAACAGTAATAGTAACTTGGAAATAAATAGAAAATTTAATCAGCAAATACAGAATGAGGGCCAGAAGCTGTCATCTGTCATTTACTTTTAAGCATGTTTCAGTACTCTTCAAAACATGTGTAATTATTTTGTAATTTCTGACTATTTCTTACCATATTACAAAGGTATTTTAATGCCTCCACATGTGTGTTGTCAATGACACTGCCTAAACTACCTAGATTATATACACTTAATTTAATATGCATTAACAAAATCAAGTAGTTTCTTCCTGGAATATCTCTGCACAGCCATCTAAGAAACCAGATTCTAGACTGAATGAGAACTAGACTTCACTTGCTGAAGTTTGTCTGTAGAGGGAGATTAGAGCTGAAAATATGAGTGAGACATTCTGTTCTTATAAACTAAGACATTCTGTCTTAGTTTTGCTGATGTGACAGAACCTCAGGACAGTTTGTGGACTGTTTTCCCTTGTGCTTATTTGGGCATACAGTACTGCAAAATATACGACTAACATTGCTGGTTAAACCTTGCTGTGCAGTACAACCCACACATCTGCTATGCTGGCTTCTTCTCTTGGTGAAAAAATATCCCCTAACTGAGATAACCAACCTCCTAAACTGATAAAGACTCAGTGTTCTGAACATTTCTATTCAGTGATGTGCTTTAAAAAACTGAACTAGAGCAATTGCAGTCTAACTGAAATCCTTCAAGAACTCATTTATGTGAATAGTATATTCCTATCCTCTAAGGGTAGACTCTGTCCACCATAAGATATATTCCTTGGTTGTTTATATTAGCTCAAGTGCCACTTCGTACCCTGATAACATAAAACTTTCTAGTACAGTTATCATTTGAAGCTCAAGAGCAGGAAAGGAAAGAGCATTTTTTCAAAAATTTAATTCAATTTATGAAACATGCTTTTTGTTTAAAGTAGATTCTGCATTTTGTTATTTTTATCTATTAAACTGTATCACAATGCCCTCTCCATGAAGAAATTATTCTCATACTTCTCACTGCATACCCTTGTGTTTTTTAATCCCATTTTGACAAAAGTTTTAAACACTTGCCAATGAAATGCTTGAATTCTAGTTTCCAGTAATTAACTACAAGTATTTTCCTACATTAGTGACTGCTACACAGATAAGCGTAACAAATGAAGTAGAACTCCATACTACTGAAGGTCTCTAGAACCATAAACTATTGATCACCTCATGATATAGCAAAAAAAGTAATTTGCACATTAAGAAGGGACGTGAAACTATATGTAACTGTATGAATCTGCCTTACAGTGCCTAGATGATATGTACATTTCCCAAATTATATTAAAACTGCTGCACAACCAGCAGAGATTAAACCATGGCTTTAACTTTTATAGTCAGATGTTAAGAAATCTAATAATATTTTCAGGGCTGTTAAAATGAGATACTGTCTATCAGCACTAAGACTTCAGAAATACACTTTAAAAGGTCTTTAAATTTTGGGAAGGGGAACCTCACAAGCTGAGAAATGTTGACTTGGTAGGAAGTATTTTTGGCTGAAATCTGCTGTATTTCTGCACCTGCTGTGATAAATACAGTTTATGCAAATTAGATAGGCCACCAGTTCATGACTTCTAAAGGAGTTCAGCTCCAATGTGAGCAGTAAGGTAGCAAATTTACAATAGACTGTGGTTATATATAACATGCAGTCTTTCTTGAGGTCAGAAGGGACCATTCCAGTCTTTCATGCCAAGAGATCATAAAAAATGTTAGAAAATACCCTAGATTTCAGAGAACCTCATGCAGGTAAAAATAAAATGGGACATTACACCAGAACAAAAATAACTGAAAAGATCAGGATGCAAAAATTTTTTTGTGCTGAATAGTAATATGGAATCCCCTTAACACCTTCTAGCAAATTTTTTTAATACCTGTCAGGATTCAATTCTTTTTGTAAAGAGGGTACACTGCACCACTGCCTTCTCTATCCCCCCCCCCAAAGACAAATGCTCAATTTTAAATCCGAAAATTACTCCNAAATGGGTCACATTCTAATTAGGAAGCAGAAATCTATTGCACAGTTAATAGAGTTGCTTCCTAATTCATCAAAGCTGTCCCCAAGAAAACAGCATGTGTGAAAAGACGGCCCTGTCCTGTCTTGCCCCCTTTCGGTACAAAGGCTTACCTTAACTGGATGTATTAAAATAGGGAACACAGGAGACTAAGCAATCCCATTCTCATTTCCTCTGCCAAACAATTTCTTACCACTTAGACAGGGCTGTGCGCCCTGTTTCAAATTTCAATATTTAAAATAAAAACAAAAAAAACCACCTTCACACCTTGAAATAGTAATTTAGTTTATATTCCAAGTAGACTTCTGTCTTCCACTCTCCTGCCTTCAGAAAAACATTGGAGCAGGGTGAATACTGGTGAGGTCATCACTGTATTAGACTTAGCTAAACCAATCAATTTACTAAGCAAAGCACTACACAGTGACCTGGAGGGAACCCTTGTGTTCTGGAGTGACAAATGAGATGACCAGCATGATCTCCCATCTCGGTCTACCTTAGCATATTACAGTTTTGTTTTTCTCATTATCAAAAGTTCTCATGNCCACTGCCTTCTCTATCCCCCCCCCCAAAGACAAATGCTCAATTCTAAATCCAGAAATTACTCCCCACCCCACTTTCCAAGCAAAATGGGTCACATTCTAATTAGGAAGCAGAAATCTATTGCACAGTTAATAGAGTTGCTTCCTAATTCATCAAAGCTGTCCCCAAGAAAACAGCATGTGTGAAAAGACGGCCCTGTCCTGTCTTGCCCCCTTTCGGTACAAAGGCTTACCTTAACTGGATGTATTAAAATAGGGAACACAGGAGACTAAGCAATCCCATTCTCATTTCCTCTGCCAAACAATTTCTTACCACTTAGACAGGGCTGTGCGCCCTGTTTCAAATTTCAATATTTAAAATAAAAACAAAAAAAACCACCTTCACACCTTGAAATAGTAATTTAGTTTATATTCCAAGTAGACTTCTGTCTTCCACTCTCCTGCCTTCAGAAAAACATTGGAGCAGGGTGAATACTGGTGAGGTCATCACTGTATTAGACTTAGCTAAACCAATCAATTTACTAAGCAAAGCACTACACAGTGACCTGGAGGGAACCCTTGTGTTCTGGAGTGACAAATGAGATGACCAGCATGATCTCCCATCTCGGTCTACCTTAGCATATTACAGTTTTGTTTTTCTCATTATCAAAAGTTCTCATGGAAATCCATCAGCTTTGACATATTTTTGGGCTCTGATCTCTTATGTGTTTTGAGTGGCATTTCTAGATGAAGGAAGGGAAAGATTCCAGGTTAGTGAGACTAACAAAAACATTTTTGATTTTCTCTAACGAAAAGCAGAAGAGTTGCATGTATCTATACATACACTATTTTCCACCCATTTTGTTTTTCTGTAATGCTTGTGTAAGCATATGGCTAGTTCAGAACAACCAAGGTAGTATCCTGACAAGGGAAGGAACACAGACAGGAAGCTGGCAATCCTGAGGCTGGAATTTGCTCTGTCAAATTAGGGTCTCTCTGCTGCAAGAGCTGGCCTTGTTTCAGATGTATAACCTTCCTGCTGACCTACCAGAGGTATTTTTTGGCTATGTAGCATCAAAACCCTCTGCATATTTGAAAAAGGATAAAAAAACAGGGTGGGTCCTGAAAGGGTGGATGGCAAGAGATAGCTAAAGTTCCTGTCAGTGCCTGTGCTCTTGCTGAGAGGTGCTCATTTCTGAGCAACATGAGAAATGCACTTATTCAAGAGCGTAAGAAATAATGGCAGATGTAAATTGCAACAGTTATTATATTTATACTTACAAATTAAGTTTGATAGCCAGAGAATATACAGGCATTCACCAAACTGAACGTGTTCTACTATGTTCCATTTGCCATATATACTGCAGAGGCTCTCTCTCTGTGGGAGTGGGCACTGCATGGATCTCTCATGCCAGAAAGATTCTCCCTGCAGACATTCTATCCCCATGCATTCAAGCATGATATTCCTAGAACTTCACAGGTATTTTTTTTCTACATCAAATTCCAAAGAGGAGCAGTCTCAAAACTGGGGAAGCCCTTAACCCACTGCACTAACAGAGAAAGGAAGGAGAATAATGTACTTTAATTCCCAGTCAGCTGAAGTGATTGAACTGCCTGTACTCAGCTGCAAGTCCCCTCCTCATCTTTTAAATGTTTGGCTGGAAGATGACACCAAACCCAAACTCTTCCATCTGAAGGCTACCACCCCTCCCTCTCGGCATCCTTTTACCTCCAAAATATTTGAACTGCACACACCTTTATCCCAGGAAAGCACACCGAGAACTGCAGTAACCAAGCCTTTGCTGAACTACGCTAGGGTGTCAGTCCTTCAGAACAGAAAAGAGCTCAAATTTAGTCTTTGTGCCCTCCTGCAAGCCCCCAAATCCCACTGTGCGCCCAGCCCCATGCAGCTCGCCAGGTTGCAGTTCAGCACACAGCATCCCGCCGGCTCCAGCATTATCCGAAGGAGCAGATCGAAGATGCTCAGCAGAGCTTTTCCAAGTGTTCTCCCGTCAGGCAGAGCCCCGCTTCCAGAGCCCTACCACTCTGCCCTTACTTGTGCTTGTCATTTTGCCACAAGAGAAAGCAGACTAAGAAAATGCCCTGAAGCCGCACCTGGCCAGGTGCTGCCGAACACTTTGCTTCCTCCCCCCCACCCCCCCCCGGACAGCGCTGCCTTCCCAGAGCCTGACTCGGCGAGTCCGGAGGGCTGAGGCAGCGCCGCGCGTCCCTGCCGAGGCTGGGGACAGCTCTCAGGTACCGCCCGGCCGGGCAGAC
>VXBU01010677.1:270232-317070 GCA_013400315.1 Bombycilla garrulus
GGCCCGCGGGCGCTCCGGCGGGGCGCGGGCAGCGGCGGCGGGGCCCCTACGCATGGGTGGGTGTGCCCGCTGGCCAGGAGGTGTGCGAACAGGGTAGTTCGCCCAAACGGTGCCAAAGGTCTGGGGAAACGAATCCGCGGCAAGCGCACCCGCCCTCGCCTCCATAAAATCTTAGAATATCTTGCGTCCAGAAGGGACGCACACGGATCAAGGAGTCCAAGTCCTTTGATTGCCTCCTTCCTGTACTTATAAAAATACCACCCATGCGAGGTTGCATGAATAACAGACTTCTAGTACTTCTATTTACTTCTACTTCTTGTTTACATTCTTGGGACTTTACAAGGTGGCTCTGATTTTTATTTTCTCTCCTGAAATGCTTTCTGTTCAGCTAGATGAATTTGAAGCAGGATGGATGTCTAGAATGACTGAAATACTGCTCCCGAGCAATGAGGAAAAGACCTGGGGATTTAAGTCCTAGAGTTAATTTATTGAAATAGATCTTTATTTACCATGAACTGAACTGTGGAATTTTTTTAAGACAAAATGTATTAAAAACTGGCATTAACATGCTGCATCCATTATTTCAACAGCCAAACTCTTGAAATTTATTGTGAGCAAAATGCAGGCCCAAATAAATTTTTTAAAAAATTCTCAGTAGTTTTTGATCAATTCCTTGTAGTTTAACAGATCTGACAGCGGTAGGATGTTCCCAAAGAAAGTCTATTAGCATTGGTTGTACACAGGTCTTCAGTTTTTTACCTTAAGTGATGTAGTTCAAACAATTCTGTCAGGACTCAGGAATGTATCTCATCAAATTCCACAAAGTTGTAATGCTCAGTTTCTTCAAGTGGTCACAAATGTAATCTGTACTTAGGGAAGTACTTTGTTCCCTCAGTCCCCATCCTGCTGTCCATCCATGATAGAAGTGGGAGAAGAGTGGTTGTCATTGAAGGCTGAGGCAAAAAAAAAAGTGGTTTGGTGCCTCAATTTCCTTATCCATTGACCAGCATTGTTTATCAGGTGGTTACACCTTCCTTGACCCTCTCAGCAGGGCTGTGACCTGCTCATACCTCATTTACTCCTTGAGATCTGGGCTGTGGGAATGCTGGGTCACACTTACTCACCGCACCAAAAACCAACATAATGCACTAGTGTTATCCACAAATAATCATGTTGTATATTTTCTTAAATCTTTTACCTTTAGCCTTGGCCTGCACTGATAGTATAACAGGAGGAAAAGCTACCAATTATGGAACTGTTTTTTAACCATGGCTTCTGTTGAGGGGAACAAAGATGATATGTTTATTAAGTATCACCAGCAATTTCAAATGGATTAGAGGAAGTAGTTGTGTTTGTGGAGTTATTTTGTTTACAACCATTTACCTCCAGCCTTGAATAAGCATACTTTTGTATGACTAAATTAATTAGTAAAATAAATATGTAGTAGAACATCTGAGGAATGAAGAGTACTCGATTATGTTTTAAAAGGATTATCTCCAAGTAGAGTCTTGTCAAAGGTTTTCAAGGAACAAATGTAAGTACTTAAGGAAAAGTAGGATGGTATAACTGTAAATGTATTCTGTTTTATGGTTTTGCATATTTAACATATTTGAGATGTTTTCTGTATTTAAGTGTACTATATCATTGCAGTGTAATTGCTTTAGCAACAATAGATATGTACAAATACTTTACTTCTAATTTTTTGTGGTAGAAATAGAACATTTCACAAGTGTTTACTAAAAAAACCCAAACCAATAATACTGTCTTTTTATTTTGTGTTTTTTACCTTTCTATATGTTTTATTAAAAATCTGAGAATCTAGTAGAGAAATACATTCATTTGTTATTAGCCTTGATGTTTAACCCTGATATTTATGTTATGAGTGTGGGTTTTGATTGTCTTGGAAACAGGTTAAAACCAAAAAGCTTAAACGTTGTTCAGCTGCTATAGACCCACATAGTTCAGTTATAAGGGATCACTCTTTCTTCCATATGATCTATAGATCAGATATCATAATACTCATTTCATGTTTAATACCCAGTCTTGATATAAAAGAATCAAAGGATGAAAAATTCATCATTTCTTTATTGTTCCAATCATGAACTATCTTTGGTGTCAAAATAATAACAGAAAGTCTCTGTGTACCTTTTTATCTGAAAGTATCTAAGTGTAACTTCAACTGCTTTATATTATCACCTTCCCAGGTAGATTAAAGATATGTTTTTCCCAAAAACATACTTTCTTATTCTAATTAGGTCATTTCTCAGTATTCTTTTTCTCTTTTTAATAAGCTAAACAAAGTGATCTCTTGCAGTGTCTCACAGAAAGGCTCAAGAAAGTTTAGATTTAATTACTTTTCTTCACTTTTCACAAGTTCTCATCAGTGACTACAATACTGATGCTTAATATTGACAATAGAAACATTTTCTCAATGCTTTGATTGCCAATAAGGTTTCAAGATTTACTGGTTGCTCAGTTCTTAAGCTATTTCAAGTACCTTTCATTGTCATGTAATCCTTACCTTTTAAATTCAAATGTTCCAAGCTACTATATCTGATGCTTTATGAGAGTATTCTGCCTTCATACTTCTCTTTGTCAAACAAATTTGAAATTTCCTCAAAGCGGATTTATTTGACATGATGGTAGTAGTCTTCAGTTGTGGTAAAGTGGTAAGAGAGAGTGACCCTGAGTCAACAGTGCCATATTTTTATTTATTTATTTTGAGTTATGACTCATTTAGAAAAAGGAAATGACACTTATACCAAAAAATGAGAAAGGAAACAAAAATTATCGATGCAACATTGTTAATACTCATTTATGCTTCCTTCATTAGTCCAAAAATTAAGATGTGAAAAATGGGGTTACCAAAGTTCCAGCATATCCTGAATGACTGACATATGCCATACAGGCAAAAGGAAGAGTTGTTCTGCCCAAAGAGTAAATTAAATGGGAGCCTGCTTAGAGGAAAAATCTCTGCTGCAGGAAATGGCAAATTATTCAGAGCCAAGATCAGATAATTTGGGGATTGAGCGGTGATAGGGCCCATGTTGGGAAGAGGACTGGTGTTGGAAACAGGAGGACAGCAGAGGTGGGATGCCTGCACAGCAGGGAAGGAGAAGGTGGTGACTCATTGAGGCAATGTGGCTCCCAGGACAGACCCCAGTGCCCTCACCCAGCCCTGGAGGTGTCTTTACTGCTGGCTGAAGCAGCTCCCAGTACAGCCTGGAGAGCACTGCGTTGCATTCGTGCTGTTGTAACCATCAGAGGGATCTGAAAACTTTCTTTCAAGCACTGTGCTTCTCACAATAGGTGTTTTGGAGACGCAGAGGTGGAAAGTAACTGAAAGAGCAAAGACTTGAAAATTTCTTGGTTGAAGAAATACTTAGAGCTTTCTGTGTATGGCCTATGTTGGAGCTGCCTGTTACATAAGAAAATCTACATTTTTCAGGTTGAAGTAATGCAGATATGACTTAAGAATTCAGACTCACAGATTTCTATTTTGTTACCAGGAAATGCTCTAGGGAAATCAGGGAGGGATTAGTGAAGTTATCCAGTCAGTTAATGGAATTCAGGTGTAGAATTTTAAAATACAGTTAAACAGGTATATATTGTAATGTTATTTTAAATTCAGGAAATAAAAGGTGTGTTACTTCAGGTCTAAAATTTACAGAATATGTGTCTAACTTAGTGCAAGAGTGTAAAGACATGAGTAAGGCACCATTTTGACTAGAAAAGCAAAGGAAGTGAAAAGGATAGGGAGGTATGGAAAGAGGTGTGTGGTTGGAAGTGTGAGGTTATAAGCCTGCCTTTGCACAGGCAAAGTACATCTGAAGAGAAGAGCTGTCCATGAGGTGGTAAAAGCAGGTTGGCTGCTGACAATAGAAGGCACAGATGAAATAGGGAAATAAACTGTGGGAATGAGACTAATTCTGAATGTGTAGCACATTTAAACAAAAATACAGACGGCTAATCTGTAAATTTTTGACAGCCAAGTTTGTTTGTAGGGTGTCCAGTGCTGTTGATAACCAACTCTGCTTCTCAGAAGCAGTGATGGTGCTTTCAGTACTAGTAATAATATTGAGGAGATACAGTATTGTGCTCCGGGCTGGGAGCCACCACTACCATATATCCTCTCTATGGTCCAGTATATTTTAAAATTAAGTTCACAACATAGATAAGGCAATAAAATGCAGGGAAAAGAACTAAACTGTAGCAGATGGAAAGGAACTGTGTGAGAAGGACCAGACTAGTCTAGGTACAATACTGAAAGAGGTGCAAGGAAAATCTAAAAAGCCTAATCTCCTAAGAATATTTTCAGGGATGATTAAACTGCAGAGAATGAGTGAGAGCTTGCAGTATGGATGAGCTTTGAAAGCAAGGTGGAAGTGAAGCATGCAGAGAGGAACCTTACAGTGAAAAGAGAGGATAAATGATAATTAAGTGATAATATTGAACTTTTCCAGGGAAATAAATAAATTAGTCTGAAGATTCCTCACAGCCCTGCCTCATAGCTCAGTTTAGACTTTTATTTTAAATGATCTCTGTGAAGCATGCAATGGTGCCATGGCCTTCTAATTCATTTTCTTTAGTCAAACATTCTCAGGTTTGTACTTTAAGCTCCAGGAGTTGAATAGTGAGCATGGACATTTATGCTGCTGTAAGAAAGAAGCCTGTCAAAATTCTGTAGTTCAGCATAAAATTTTAAGACTTTTCCTTTCCCTAACTGTAGTGTTGTTTGCAATAAGAAACAGATTATCACTTGGTGATTCAGGACTCTGAATGATGGCTTTTACATGATCTGAAGAATGCTGGTTTTAACAAAGTAAAGGAAGAAAAAGATTAGTAGTAAGTTGACAATGGAGGAGATCTAAGTTCCAGTTCTGTGTCCGACTTGTCATAGCTTTGCAAGCAATTTAGACTCCTTCTTTGAGAGTGTAGGGTACCCCTTTCAAATAAGGTATTGCTATATAAAGATAAGGGGATAGGTACAAAATTAAAATTTTTGCAATGTCAAACAGCTGTGTGAATCCAGCAGAGTTGCAGCTGCACAGGATTTCCCCCCTTTCTGTTCTGGGTGACATCCTAAGTCTAGCAGAGCCTTGCAAAGGCAGCAGAGCTTGCAGGTGCTGAAAAGGCAGGTACATGACTTTTGTCATCTTCACCTTACTTCTGCTGGACCAATTCATTAGGCAGCTGAGTTTGCTAAATCAGGAGAAAACCCCCAGCAAAGAGAATGGTTTCCTGTTTGTTTTGTGCAAGCTGCCCTGGGAAGACTCCCCTGTAGCTGGGAGCTGGTAAGAAAAGATTAGGATCCATATTTTCAGTGGTACTTAGCCACTTGAAATCAGAGGGGGAGAGTCAAATGCTATTATAGCCATTGGAAATTGCTAGCAGCCCACAGACCCTTTCACTCAGAGCAGGTGACAGCAGTCCATGCATCTGTGCCCTGCTCTGGTGTTTCAAATCCAGAAAAAAATGCTAAAGGTGGTGAAAAGAGACAGTGTAAACAATGGGTTGCCTTCCCATTCAAGCATTATTATGCTTCCAGACTTGCAATTTCAGACATCTCTCAGTGTCAAAAAACCTCTTGTATTATTTGGGTTTATTATACCTTCAGCCTGAGAGCTAAAAGATTTTTTTTTCTACTCACAGCCTTGTACAAATGTAAAGAAATAGCCAGAAGGTCTCTATAAGAAAAGTTAGTCCATTGCTCAGTCTTCAGGCTATTCTAAATTAGGAATGATTTGCTTCTGGTTATTTTAAGAGGAAGATATTAATGATAGATATTTGTGATCTTCAGAATTACAGTTTCCATCTCAGTTTTTAGAGGGCATTGCTGTGATTGAAATAACTGTTCTGCATTTGTTCTACCTCTCTGTTTTTCCATACCTGCTACCTGATGGATTATTATATATTATATCAGATGGTATAATATATATACCATATATATTATATTACATATTATACCAGATGGATTTTTTTGTTTTTGTTTAATTGGTTTGTTTGGATTTTTCTTTTTTTGTTTGGTTCGTATTTGGTTTTATATTTTTGTGTGTGTTTATATCTATTGCTTTCTTTAGAAGAAAATTCCTGTTGTGCCAAAGTTGTATGATTTGTGAGGACTTAGTAATAGGGCAGAAATAATCTGCATGCCTTATTCGAACTGTACTCTACTGGCTTTCTTGCTTAGGTGAAGAAACAACTTTCTGTTGAATTTATACTTTGCAACTCACATGAATATCTGCATGAGGTACTAAATATAAACATATTTATTCTAGTACTTCAGTATATTGTTAAGGGCTAGTCTTTACTCAGCCTTTAGTGTGTGACATGGGGAGGGAATGGGAAATCAAAATGTGCTTTACAAAGCTCACTCCGAGACAGAGCCTGGTAGCACTGCAGCTGTCTGGGATGACTGCTGGCTTTAAAGGGATTAAGGAGAGGTAAGGCTATGGCCCACTTTTCTTTCACACAATCAGCAGGAGGTAAATCATACCATGTGTTTTCAGGAGCAGTAAGAAATGATGGGACACTTTGAAGCCCTCCTTCCTATAAGACAGTGTGTTTACCTGCTCAGGGCGAGACTGGGACCCACTGTGTGGTCGTCTGTCCCCTTGGTTTATGCTATAGGAGAAATGCCTTTTGACTGCAGGGTGTTTCCTTATTTCAAATAGAATGTAACATCACTAAATGAATTAGAAGCCTAAAAAAAAAGCTGTCATTGCTCTTAACATCAAAAAATGTTCAAGGTGCTTGTGATAACTCCAGTAGGGGTGTGATTATCTTAGATGAAAAGAACATACCCAGATGCACAGATGCTTTGTAGCCTTGTAGCCAGACACAGAGTTCAGGGTTGAATGCTTTCACCTACCAGATGATATCCAGCATGAATGTGTTCCTTGAAGGCCACTATTGCTTTTAAAAGAATTTCTCGGGGTTTTTTTCTGTGATGGCCTCTGAACCTTAATGCTCAGCTGCAGTACTGTGATTCAAAGTGCTGCCTAAGTTTGCAAGTGATTCTGTGGAAATCACCTGGCCTTGCAGAGCAAAGTACATTTAACAGAGAAAAAGAAAGAGTGATCCAGGCTTTCATCAAATGCCACTTGTGTAATGTGGGCTGGTCTGTGTTTGCCTTTGTTGCATGTAATTGCCAGTAACACCATAAGAATTTCCAGGCCCAGACCAGCTGGGTTGTGAGACCTGAGTTCCAAATACAGAGTGAAGTCCGAGGAAATCAGATGACCCATGTTGCAGACAGAATACAAGTTCAGTGTAAAATATTTATTGCTCCAAATTATCGTTGGAAGAGTAATAAAATGGAGCCATATTTGTAGGCTTCACAGTGATATATTTTTATGAGCTTAGAGCTGCTGCTTGTGTAAATTCAATAGAGAAGCTGTTTGGACTTGTTTCAAATTTCTGTAGCTGTGGGGGAAGAACATTTATTCCCTACTTCACTTTTTAGAAACAATGAAAAGCAAATATTTTATCTGTTTACTAGAATATACCGCTTTAATGAAACTCACTACCTTTCTAAGTCGGGTTCTTTGACTTCTCCAGAGAAGGATCCAGGCTTCCAAGAAATTGAGGGACAGGACTGTCACCCATCCTTTATGGGTCTTTTTAGAAGGTACAAATAAAAACTGTTTAGATAGATTCAGGTGAAGTACTGCTCCAAATCATGTAGTCAGATGAGAGTATTTCAACTGGTTTTGCTGGAGATTGAAGGAAACAATTTGTGAAATTCTGCCTAAATCTTCCTGGTTTCTGGGATTGATTTTTTTCCCCAGGTCCTCAGCATCCTGGGGGTTGGTGGCAATGGTGAGGTCCCTAAATTATCCTGGCTCCCTAGTGGCAAGAGTCTTCATTAGGCAGGAATCCAGCCCTCGGAATTGTTAAATATTGAATGGTAGTTGGTAGAAAATTTTGTTTGGAGATATTAAAATAATCTCAGAAAATGGAGTGACCCTTGTTTGCCCAAGCCTGTAGCAGTATGCATTTCATGGGGCTATCCTGACTGAAAGGCTGACAATGGAGGAGGTGAAAGACTTTTATTATATGCTTAGGGCTAGTGTCATTCAGAGTTTCTTTATGGAGGGGGAAAGGAACCCAAATGCACAACTGCCCCATGCTCAATCCCTTAGGGTAGCACTTGATTTTTCTGGTCTAATTCAGATATTGATCTGATTCTGACTGGGACCAATTTCAATATGGTAAAGGTTGTTAGAGGTGGTAGTGCCCTTGGGTTGTGCACTGGCTGTATAAGGAAGTTGTTCCTGGGGTCCTCATTGGGGGTATCCCTGCATTCCTAGAGAAGCCATATCTTATGATCCAGTTCAATTCTTTCAGTGACAGAAAAGAAGGTTGATCCCAACTTCATAATTAAAAACAAAATCTTACATGATCAAATAGAAAATATGTTTATATATATATATAAAAGCATTTAGTACAAGAATAACCTGCAGCTTTTCCTGAAAAGTCTTTTCCTCCCCTGCCACTGTTGTCCTTGCTTCTCTGTTGGGCAAATGTCTTAGTTTAATGATTAGTATAAAAAAAAGAGGGAAAATGAATTTTAGTTCAAGTAATTCAGTGGGTTTTTTGGACAAAAAATTTTCCAAAGAAAATATAGATAGTTTTTTATTTCTCTCTGTATTTTCTTCCTTCCAACTTCTCTCCCTCAGTGAAAGAGAGGTAAGATGTATTGCACTGATTGTAGAGGTAGGCTTTTCAAATAGCTGTTTGTGTATCAATAGTAACCAGTTTGCTCCAAGACAGTGTTGGATAAGATATGGCAGATTTAATATTCAGCTCCCTTTTTAGGCTCTTGTGTCTTTGTGTAAACACCTGAAAACTCTCATTCCACAAACTTTTCTTCCATTACAGACAGGATAGAAGCATCTCAATCACATAGTTCAGGAAAAGTGACCAGTGGCATAGACTCATCATGAGCCTTCCTCAGCAGCTACTGGCAAATAAAGGTATAATATAAATTTTACATCTCTTAACACAGTTATGGACCTACTGTTTAAAAAATTCTGTGCTAGAATAATTGTTTCATCTGTCTTTTACTCCAGTTTTGCAATTCAAAGAAACTAATTTTGTCCTTAAAATGCAGCAGAGCCCTAATAAAGGAAGAGCGACAAATGAGGTAAACACACCCAAATGTTGTGAATTGCTGCTTCTGTTACGATTTCCTATGAAGAGGAGAGGCTGAATTTCAGAGCTGTGGACTGAGCAGGAGGCAGCACAGCTCAGAGATGCTGAAAGGAGAAAGCACAAGAAGAATGTGGGCATCAGGGGTGCTGAAGGACCAATACTTTTATCCAAATCTTACTATGATCCAAATCGTACTTTTGAGAATACAAAGTTCTACCTCTTCATAATTCATCCTGCTAATCACCAAATCGGTTGATGAAGGGGACTGTATAATAAAAACAATTGAAATTTTATTTATCAGTCATCTTTCTACAAATACTGTGGGTTTGGGACACCATCATTAACATGGATTCCTATCTAGATCAATAGAACCTCAGGTTGAGGGGAATCTTGTGTAATCTAGTGCAGCCTGCCCAAAGCCAGAGCCTGGTCAACTGCCGTGTTCTTCCACTAATTCTTGGGATTTTAGTTGTTTCCATACAAGCTATTTATTCAGTGCAAATCTCTTGGGCAGACTGTGCTGTGTCTACCTTAACTTACTTGGCATTCTGTCACCTCCCTGATTTCTGTGCTTTCCTTTCCATTGACATTTTTCAGGTACAGTCAGTTCTCAGCTTAACCTATTGCTTTACTATAGAATCCTCCTTTCCTTTCTTCCTTTATTGTAGGAACCATTTCTGTCTGCCATAATTCTTTCTTAAACCGGTGCTTAGATTTTTTTCAGCAGAGAAGTATTCTATATTTAAAATATTAATTATAAAGACTGGTAAATTTTTACCCAAAGAGCTAAAACCTATTTTAATTTCTCACTCAAAGCCTCAGATTTTTTTTTAATGGACCTAATCACATAGTTCAGATAAGAATATTTTCTAGTGTTTACATTTTCTAGGTGCTATTTCTGTCCACAAGTCCTGGTGTGTCCTGTAGTATATTTCCTTACTAAAATGTGCCTGGCTAATATATCCATATGTAAATGATTGTGCATATAAATATTTATATTTTATGTAAATCCCTGCATAATGAAAATATTATCAGAAAGACATGGGATTTTTTAAAATATAAAGTCTATTTTTGTTTGTTTGTATATTTGTTTAAAAAGTTGTAAGAAAAGAAACTTCCTGATTTGTGAGCATCAGCTCACATGATCTTTTTTATAAATCAAATGAAGAGAAGAGTAAGCAGAAGTTACCTGGAGTTAATTAAAGTGTACCTTTAAGCAGTCTCACTATAAAAGCTAAAAAAAAAAGAAACCTATTAATGAGGTGCACTTGGTTAGAAAGTTGCTTTAAAACCATTGCCTATTTTCAGTTCTCTGGGAGAACAACAGAAAGAATTGTTGAGTACTATTGTGTAGAACTCATTAATAAAAGAGTGCTAATGCACATTTGCTACCCCGGTAAGCTGTGTCTTATATAAGTCTGATTCAACTAGACAAATGACCTGCTTTTAAAAGGAGATGGAAACATTTGCAGTAAAACTGTGCTGTCAGATGTGCAGAGGGTATATAGCTCCTACAGAAAAGACGTTTATTCAAATTCTTTAGACACAGAAGGTCAAACAAGCCTAGTTAAAAGTCAGGAAAATGAAATCAGCATTTGGGACCAAATCCTTGTCTCAATGCATAGGTTAAATCCACCACCTGTCCTCTTGGGATGTCAGTGGTCTCTGGACTGCATTGCTCAATCATTCCTGGAGTGGTGCAGAAGTAATCTACGGTGACTACACAGCTGCTGTGCAGAAAAGGTTGATCTGTTAGCTCAGGTGTGCGCCATTTCTAGTTCTAGTGGAATTCAGCTCCTTCAGATAGAAATATGTGCCTTTGTTATGAAATAACATAGGAGATAAACAGCACCAGAGAAGGTTCTGTATTTTTTGGGTGGGGTAAATAGTCTCTCAGAACACATCTTTCAGCACTGCCATTGATACTAGAGGAAGAAACCAATTTTATGCATTAAATGCATTTTAATTTTTTAAAAATCTATTTATTTTCATTTATTTATTTATGCATTTAAATGCATTTTTTGCATTTTAAACATGCAAATAGCACTGATCATTTATTCAAGCAATTGCTTTACAATTTTTATTTTTTTTTTTAACTCGGCTACCAGTCTAATATAATGGAACAACAACATGCAGCCTGGTTCTGATCTTTTTTCCCATGTACTTCATTGACTGCAGGGAAATTATGTCTAAATTGCTCCACCAAACCAAGACTGTCAAATTCAGGTTTAAGAAATAGATTTCCTTCTTATTTGTCACAGAATCATAGGATGCTTGAATTTGGAAGGAACCTCTGGTAGTCCTCTGGTCCACATCCCCTGCTCAAGCAGAGCCACTTACAGACAGTTGCCCAGGACCATGTCCAGACAGCTTTTGAGTATCTGCAAGGCTGGGGACTCCACAAGCTCTCTGGGCAACCTGTTCAGTGCTCAGTCACCCTCACAGTAAAAAACTGTTTCCTGATGTTCAGAGAGAACCTCCTGTGTATAATTTATCCTGTCTTAGGGCACCACTGGAAAGAACCTGGTTCTATCTTCTTTTTACCCTCTCTTCAGGTATAATACTTTGACCTGCTGGCACCCCATAATAGGTGTAAACACTTCCTTGCTTACTTTTGGAAAGAGGCATAGAAAAAAATATTTTCAGCCCTTTTGTGCTCAGTTTATGTTCTGCATCTATTGTCTTCCTCATGCTGACATATTCCTTCTGTATCACATCTTTAAACAATGCTGAAGATAGCAGAGTTTCAGGTTTTGCTGAGTCATCCCACATCTAAGGAAAAGCAAAGGAAGTATTTTCTTATAACTTTCTGAAAAATGGAAAAATGACACAGTAGAATAATGGAATCCCTTTCTTCTGCAAATACCTGCCAATATGCCCATTTTCCATATTACACCTATGCTGGAGAGGAGAGACCTATTCTGTGATCTTCACATTTGTGTGGTTCTCCTTCAACTTCAGGCTTCCATACACTCATGCAATTATGCAAGTTCATGACTCTATGAAATCAAACAATTTCATGTACCTTATTAGAATACCTGCAGGAATTGTGCTTATGTAGACTGCATCCTAACAGAAGATGTCACTTTTTTTCCACTCTTATGATTTATTAAGTTGGACAAGTTGAGCTGATTGCATGCCACAGGATGAAGAGTGCTCCACCCACTTGTGACTTTAGGCAGGCCATGCAAAAAATTGCAAAGTGGGTTTTACCTGTACCCAAAGTGATATTCTCAGCTACCTACAAGATCCAGGCAATACAGCTTCAGGCATGTGGTGCAAGATGAAAAGGAGTAGTTCAGCTCTAATGCCCAAAGCAGAACAAAACTGCTGTGAAATGTGAAACACATTTCAATAATCTGATTCTTTATCTGTACCTCCTTAATTACAATCAAGGAATTATGATGACTGGCTAACATTTTCATTTGTGTTTCTGAACTGATGATTCTTCAGTGAAGATATGTAGGTCTGTCTTGTTCAGCTATCTGTATTTGACTCTATTTGACTTAAGAGTTCTCCATGCCTATTTCTCCAGTTCCCAGGTCCTGTAGATTACTTCCACTAGAATACTAGTGGAAAAACATTCTGTCATTTCTGCTGCTAGCTGTATGAATGAGTGCTATTGTTGAGTGATTATGAATTTGACCCAAAGGCAAGTGTCATGTGGACTTTTAGGAATGCAGTGTAAAATGCAAGTATGTGAAGAACTACAGTAGACAGTGCAATTTACTGAAGGGAGATGCCACAAAGTGTTATGATACACTCCCAGCTTAGTTTAATATTTCTTCTGTGTTCTCCTACACAGTGTTTGGAACAAGTTAAATGACATGAAGGATATTGCACATTTTTTGAAACAGATGGAGGACATCATTTTTATGGATTTGAACAATTCATTTAAAGTTAGTTTCTGTTAAGATTCACCATGCTTTGATTTTTCTCACATCTTGTTTGCCTAGACCAGGCTAATCCTAATCTAAGTAGGGGACGAAGGGAGTCCTCTCACTGGTCCACCAGCTGGTGTTTGAACCTCCCCCCTCTTCAGCAGAGAAATAAGACTTTGCAGAAGGAACATAAACTGTGCTCCTGCTGTGCTCAATTCTGCTGTTGATGGAGGAGACATGATGCCGTTGCATGAGGAGATAGGCCACATCCATTCAGGTGTTATAGAAATGTGTTTTTGTCCTCAACATTCCCCACGTTAATGGGGAGATTTGAGCATAATGGGTTAGTGCAGGAATATTTTAGACAATGAGAACTGTCTCTGGACAGACTTAGCAAGGCTCATTCAGGTTTAGGAATGACTGTTGGATGTATAACAACAGGGTGGGAAGCACAGGCCATATGTGCCAGTCCAAGCAGTTTGTTTCTGCCTAGCCTCTTCCATACAATCCTCTCCCCCCAGAGAGTTGTCTTCTTTCCCTGGGTACCCAGTCCTTTCCACTATATGCACAGCTGTGTATCCATAACATGACCAGAATATTATGCTGTGTCCTTGACAAGGCATTCTGTGTGTGCACACATGTAAGGCCAAGTGCCCCAAGGCCACTTGCATGCCCTGTTGTATGAATGGGGACAGGTCTGTCTCACAATAGTGGAACCCATGCTTTTGCAGAAAAACAAGAGGTACATACAAGTGTACACTGTTCATGTGATTTTGCACATGCCTGCAGACTGATTGGGATGATGGCAGGCACCTGCAGTTTGATTACAGGGTGGGTGCACATAGGGATGCACAGGAATCAGCTGTAGGGTACAGGAGTCACACACCTTCATGAGAGCTTTAGTAATATGAAAATCTGGATACCTGTGTTCTAGGTCATGACATACAGTCTCCATATCAGGGCATTTATGTCATAATAATCCTTTCCCTGAAGTGTTGTCTGAGACTATAGATATAATTGATGAAGAAGAAGTACTGTGATTTAAGACCAAAATGACTATTCAGAAACTAAATAGATTGGATGCCAAAACACCTTTATCACAGATGTAAGTAATTTTATATATTATGCAACTTGCCTGTCCCATGGGAAAGACTGTGCAATGGAGGAGCCAGGAAGAAAGTCAAGGTAGTGGTTCCAGCTGTGGGTACATGGTCATGGAACCTGTGAGGTCCCTTTCCATTCTTCAGTAGCTTTGGACCTCAGCAGTTATAGCACTGGATAGAGAAAGTTTTGGTCAACCTTCCTCAATACAAGTCTCTGGTGTTGGTGCTCACAATCGGCCCATCTCAAAGGCTTTCCATAAAGACATGGTCATAGTGCTTGGCATGTATTTTACACTCAATGTACTAATCTATTTCTAGGACTAAGTTATTCCCTTATCCTGTAGGATTAACTGAAGTTCAGATGCCAACAGTTCTGGCCAACAAAGTACCCTATTCCAGTAGCCAAAAGGAGCAACTTCTTAGGCTTGACTTATTTTATGCTGAGGTTGGTGAGTTGCTTCCTTGTCAGATCTAAAGACACAGTGCCAAATTCTAATGCCTTTTAATACTTGCATTGAAACTCAACAGTGTCTGCAAATATTTCCCAGTTTTTTATTTTTATAATATATGAGCTTATGCATGCACCACACATATTTATAGCTTTATAAAGAAATACTTCTGGACAACTTGATTCAATTTGCTTACTTATTTTATTTTCCTGGGACTTCAATGGCATTTAGTTGTGTCTCTGCTGATCAGCTTGATGTTTAGCTCCATGCAGTGTTATGTTTTATCTTGGCTCCAAATATGTTCTCAAATTAACATGATGGTACAGATGGATTCTTGTCTCAGAGCCATATGATTGATTTCATCTCTGATATTCTGTTCCATCAACATGCAAGGAATTAGTCCTGACATCAAAGGGCAATCTGTTTACATTGGAAGTGCAAAATATTTCGCTAAGCAATGCAAAACATTAAAAAAGAGAATGGCACTGCCACTACTTTTTTGAAACAAAACACAAACTTATTAGGAAAGCCATATACTTTCTTCTCTAAAGCAATTATCTTAAACACTGAGAACATAAGAACATCTGTAACAAGTCAAACTAAAGGTCTGTTTGGACTGCTGTGTATGTACACTAGTGGCCAATTTAGGAAGCTAGAGGAATGAATGGGGCAAGCTAATGGTGATATACTTCCCTTCTTGAAGTCTTTCCAAAACAAAAATTCTAGAGGATTTCCAGGAAGTGGACCAGCAATAATCATGGTAAATTTACATGGGTTATATTTTATCAGCTGCTCAGAATAGATTTTAAAATATTTTACACACAATAAGTAGCATTAACAAAAATTGCAGTAGAGCTTGTAAATTAAT
The DNA here is from genome assembly GCA_013400315.1 of Bombycilla garrulus. Classification (NCBI taxonomy): domain Eukaryota; kingdom Metazoa; phylum Chordata; class Aves; order Passeriformes; family Bombycillidae; genus Bombycilla; species Bombycilla garrulus. The sequence continues at coordinate 285,690 of VXBU01010677.1, forward strand.
ACAGATTTAGGGTATATTTGTTCAAATCAGAGAAATTCTGGCAGAAAGAATTTTTATCTTCCATTTTGTTTTGGAACATAAATAGTGTTGCATTCATTTTGATTCAGAAGGTTGTCTTTTGTACTTGTCAATGTAAAGGATGAAAATAAATAACTAAACAAAATTTAATTCTGACCTTGACACTTGCAGTCAAAAAGGGTTTCTTTCATGTTTGGGACAGGAAAGATTTTATTTGATGACATAAATTACTTACTCTCTTACACTCCTCCTTTTAATATAGTTTCTTTTGGTTGATGTAAGATAATTATATTAATAGCATCCATTGAAAAAAGACTGAAATGGTGAACATGAACTAGACTGACAGAGAAAGAATGCAGCAATAGGCTGGACAATGCATAATTCCTTTGGGTAATATATAGCCCTCTGTCATGCCTATCACTTTTTTTGCATTGAAGACCTTTTTTTTGTGTTTTACCTTACTGAAAAATAATTAATTATCTGTTTTAGTCAGCTCTTGGTACTGAGTTCTTAATGAAAATTCAGTTTCAGAAGCAGAAAATGTTGTAGAGGGAAGTATTTGTCTAGTAGAAACCATAGAAGTGTCTTGACAGGCTAAGAGACTTGAAGCTGTTCAGCCTGGAAAAGAGAAGGTTTTGTGGAGACCTTATAGCACCTTCCTTAAAGGTGTCACAAAAGAACTGGTGAGGAAGATTTCACAAGGACATCTAGTCCTTGTGAAGGCACAAGGCTTTAAACTGTATGAGTAGGTTTAGATTAGTTATTAGGAAGATATTATTTACTGTGAGGGTGGTGACATACCGAAATGGGCTGCCCAGAGAAGCTGTGGATGCCTTCTCTCTGGAAATGTTCAAGGCCAGGTTGAATGGAGCTCTGAGCAACCTGGTCCAGTGGAAGGTTGAAAGGTCTGTCCAGAGCAGGGGGGTTGGAACTAGATGACTTTGAGGTTTCTTCCCGTTCAAAGCATTCTATGACAAACTTTGTTTCTTTGTGTGTACTGGCTCCAGCTTCCTTGAGAAGTTAATTCTGTTTTAAGGGCTTTGGGGAAGGCAGTTAGAGAGTGTCCAATGGAGTGCCATGAGGGTGGTGAAGGGCCTTGAGGGAAGCTGTGTGAGGAGCAGCTCAGATCACTTTGTCTGTTGAGCCTGGAGAAGAGGAGACTGAGGGAAGACCTCATTGCAGTCTTCAATATCCGCATGTGGGGAAGAGGAGGGGCAGGTACAGATCTCTTCACTCTCATGACCTGTGACAGGACTTAAGGAAATTGCATGAAGTTCAATTGGGGGAAATTTAGTTTGGATATCAGGAAAAAGTTTTTCACTCAGAGGATGGCTGGGCACTGAAACAGGCTCCCCAGGGAAGTGGGCACAGCACCAAGCCTGACAGAGTTCAAGGAACCTTTGGACAAAACTCCCAGGCACAAATGTGGTATCCTGTGCAGGATCAGGAGTTGGACTTGATTATCCTGATGGATCTCTTCCAACTCAGCATATTCTATGATTCTCTGACATTTAGAAACTGGTGTCTAGATTAAAACCAGAAATAAGAAAAAAACTGCTAAAACCCAGGTTACATCTAAATATATATAGAAATACAAATAATGTTGCATTTAGGTGGACTCACATTAGTTTCAGGTAGTTTCTGCCAGTATGTATTTCCTCTGAAGAGATTTCAATTTGAGTCTGATTTTGAGTGAGGATCTATAAGGCTTTGTCTAAGGAAATAAGGCAATTCTTCCTCAGTAAATCATCACTGCATATACTCTGCAGATGTAGCAAATGTGGGAATGTGCTGCACAGATGCAGTGCAGTCAGGTACAAGGCTGGTCTGCACAAACTTCAGGCACAGCTTATGGGAGTCTCTGGTCACCCTCAGTGTCAGGATATGCTTTCTTGTGTTTAGATGTTCTGTGGCTTTTTTCCAGTGGTAAATTGAGCTTGAACAGACTGCCCACCATGAAATGCCCCCTTCACTTTTCCACAAAATGGTGATTATTTATTTCAAATGCGCAAGAAAAACCTCAGGTTTCTGTCACACCATCCCAGAAAGCCCATCAGGAGCTCTTCCTGCTGGCTGGGACTGTCCCTTCTTAGACCAGGGTCATGAGCAGAGTTTGCAGCAGAAATTCTGGGAGCTGGTGTTGAGAGTGTTTGTGTTTTCCTGAGGCACCTCTCATCTGCCAGAAATACAGCTGTTTTGCAGCACAGTGGTTCCTTCCTTCCAGAAGTGAGCATGTCTAAACTGTACCTTCAAAGCCTTTGCATTAAAACAAGGCCTCCTACTCAGAGTAGCGAATAGTTCAGGTTATAATATGATCAGTCAAACAAAAGATTTTTAAAAGCTTTCCTGTATAATGTGACCTAGGGAAGTGCATTAGCTGTGTAAATATACTGTTGATTTGTTTTTCCATTAGCAATGAGTGATTTCTCTCTAAGTGACCTATAGTACTGCTTTCTGGGAATAAAGCTATATTGATAAAGAGAATAGAATGCAAAGGAAGTATTTTTTGCTTTAGAAAAAACTTGTACACAAAACCAGGGTACACTGGTTTCTCTGGTTTTATATCCTTTGGATATGACATGGCTTTGTTGGTTTTTCTTCCTTTATCTCCAGGTCAAAGGAGTCATGCTGTACATTATAACAGAGGTACTGTTTTCATTTTCTCAGCATCTATACTCAGCTGTGCCTTTAAAAAAGAAAAATTCATCTTGTGACTGTCTGCTGTGTGACATGTTATATAATTTGATGTATATTTATTTATATCCCTCCATTGCAAGGAATGGCAATTTTCACCAAAAGAAAACAAGACATTCATTCTCATTTGTTTGGGGATCCAAGACGTATCTGAGCAAACAGATCCCTCACTGTTTGCTTCAAGATTGAGAACAGGAAATATAGAATTGGGATGAAGAATTTGACAAAGCGTGTGGCACTGTAAGATAATATTTTAGAATTGAGTTTGCCCCATGATAGGCAGTGCCTGAAATTTTCATGCATTTATGCTTTTCTGATATGTTAAGAAGTAAGTATATATGCACTGCAAATTGATATTCAGCAGATTTGTTAGTATGCAGATCTTCGCCAGATAATCAAGAGAGCGCTTAGAAAGTATTGCGATAATAAATTTCTTAGAGCAGATGTTCCTTAGCAGATTTTATCTATGTCATTTCAATGATAAATCCTTCTGACTTCTTAACCTTTAACTACAGTTGCACACTTACATTTGATGCTGAGAAACAAAATAAACTGAAAATAATTTTATAAAATGAGTGTAATTTTTCTGGAGGTCACTGAGTCTATGATAATGAAAAATAATTGCCCCTAAAACTTACTATTAGGAGGAAATAAAGGTTAGAAACTGTGCAAAAGTGTTAGTGAAATGATTGCATCTTACATTTTGAATTATAGAAGTTCTTGTTAAAATTTCTTATAACTTATTAAGCCAAAGATCTAAATCTAACCTTCCTAAGTTATATTGCCTCCTATACACTGTTTATTGAGTTTTGATTTTTGTTTCAGAGATGGATTTGGTGTGGGATTCTTCTCTCATTTTAACTTTATAAAATTAAGCTATGTATACCAATATAGTCATCAAGGCTGTCTTCATAATTAGTAGAGACAACTTAAACTAAAGGAAAACTTTTTGTACTTTAGAGAGCTGTCTTAGCATGGGATTAGTCATCTCTGGAGTTGCTTAGGTATCCCTTTTGCTGTGGTTTAGTGTTGGCACAACCATAGGCATTAATCAGTTTTGGCATTAATCCTAGCTAAAAGATTTGTGCTCAGGAAGAAAATTTTTTCATTTTGCTTGGATTCTGAGCTATGGTAGGTTCAAATCCCTTTCTGCCCATGAATGTCCTTGGTGAATAAAGTTAGAACTACCTCGATCTTTGAAGATATGAGAATTACTTCCCAAATACTATTGGGAAAGCAAGCATTATTGTCCTTGTGCCTTTGCCAAGTGCAAATTGTAACAATATTTATTCCCTTCCTCCCACCTTAAACTGAAGCTCAGTAGATTAAGTATTGAGAGTTACCTAGACACCGTTACTACATATTTGCTAGAAAATTAAACAATGTCAGGGAATATTATTAGCATTCATGTCAAGTGGTCTGGTCTGATCATGAACTTTAGGTTAAACTACTTCCCTCTTAAACAGAATGGCAAATGGCCTGTCCTTGGCTTGTGTTACCCAGCATTTGCTGAGAATTCCTTGAGACACTGTAGCTGGACCTGGAAAAACCATGCTAGAGATGATTCAAGTGGTGTGAAAAATGGTATTTTTCATGTCAGGAACATTCCCTAGGGAAGTGGATTAGCCCCAAACAGCAACTCAGACCCACAGAGCTGCTCACTCACTGCACCCTGGTGGGATGGGGGAGAGAACTGGAAGAATAAAAGTATGGAAATTCATGAGTTGAGATAAAGACAGTTTAATAGGGAAAGCACAAGCTGTGCACGCAAACAAAGCAAATCAAGGAATTAATTTACCACTTTCCATGGGCAGGCAGATGTTCAGCCATCACCAGGAAAACATGGCCCCGTCACATTTAACAGTGACTTGGGAAGACAAATACCATCATTCCGAATATTCTCCCCTTCCTCTTCATCCCTCAGTTTTATATTCTGAGCATGATGCCACGTGGTGTGGGATATCCCTGCGGTCAGGTGACGTCAGCTGTGCCCCCGCCTAGCTCCTTGTTCACCCCCACCCTCTTCACTGGTGAGGTGGGTAAAAAGCAGGAAAGAACTGGACTCTGTGTAAGCACTGCCCAGCAATAACTAAAACATCCATGTTTAATCAGCACTTTCTAACACAATTCCAAATCACAGCCGCATACTAACTACTGTGAAGAAAATTAACTCTACCCCAGCCAAAATCAGCAGATTTGGTGTTGTTTTATTCAAACAGTTGATTGTGGTGATGGAGGACCTATAAGTCCTTAAAAAAGAGGAGCATGTTTATACTCCTATTGGCAAGTAAAGCTATGGGGGCTTTTTATTTGAAAAATAAAACTGAGGAGCATTGTCTAAATGATGAGATATTGATGAAACTTTGTTCAGTCTTTTCTGTGACACCAGGAGTCATTAAGTATAGCTTGGAGTGCTCTACAGTCTAGGAGCTTTTTCCACTGTGAAAAGCGAAAAATGGAAAAATAAGCAGAAAGATGTGCGGTGTTACTTCTTAACTTCACTTCAAGATAATGATGGAGAAAGAAGAAACAGTAGGAGATTAGGTAGAAAATTTTAGGGTTTTCCAGGGTTCTGCCTCTCTTTAGCTTAGAAAATCCTTGGCATGAGCAAGAACTGGACTATAGCCATTATACATTGGTTGCAGTGATGTTGCTAAAACAATATATAGCTGCTAAGCCACTGAAAATTTTGAAATTTTCAATGAAAATTCAGTGAAATTTTCCACTGAAATTTTCTCTTCTGCATGCCACAGCTGAGCTAATGTGAAATATATACTTTATAGTCTCTGTTCTTTCCCAGCAAATGCATATATCAGGAAATGTAGGACTGGGAAATAGGGTTTTCTTAGGGAAATTAATTTGAAACCATGGTGGCTATTCATTAACAATGCTGGAAGAAAAGGGTACTTGTAAAGAGACGGAGAATGAGGACAAGTTTGTATCTGCCCCATCCTCAGAAGGTGTTTCAGACAACCAAGGTTGATAAGAATATAGACATGCCTGAAGTTATTTGGTGTCTCTCACTGGATATTTCTAGGTTTCACTCTGAATGAACCCGAAATGCAGTCAAAACTTGTTTACCATCAAACCCAGAAACAAACCCTGTCAACAGCCTGAGCTGCCTCAAACAAACAGCACCAGTTTATAGGTTCATAAATATCAGATGCAGTGCTTTGAAAATTGAATTGAGCAGTCCCAAATGCCATGGTGGCAGCTGAGCAAAGATAGATGAGTAGTGGGGAAAATTCCATGTGCTTGTGTTTATGGGGAGAAATCCCTTGGGCAGCAAAACCAGAAGACAATGTAAGCATAATTTGTCCATAGTATGTTAAGGAACAATTTAACCTACACCTAGATTTCTTTTTGTTCTGAGAGGTGAGTCCTTGATAATAAAGCTCCTGAAATAGAGGAGACAGCCAACACATTAGGGTGTCAATAAGTGCTCATCCAAAGAATTAATACATTTTTCTAAGCTTCGGGGCTTATTTTCAGTCTTGTTAATAACATAAGCAATATGCTTCTTCTTTTGGCTGTGCAGCAGAGCTGAAAACAAGAGCAAATTGTACATCAAGATACAATCCAAGTTAGGATAAGTGCAGGAATGGTTGGATTGTGCCTGTTCCTGAGCAGTGCTTTAGCAGGCTATGCTTCTATATTCTTCTGTGCTTCTATGCTGCACCCACTGCCATGTGACCTTTTCTTCTGGCTTGATACTTGAGATAGTAGATCAGGCTATCTGAAGTCCAGGAAGAACCTTCCTTCTCTGACATGACCATGCTGAATTATAGTTATTTGGCTACTTCCATATCCAACAGCTTTCACAACATAATTTTTTGTAGGTAGATATTTTACAAGCTCTTCTAAGAAAAGTTTAGAATCTGGAGAGGATTTTTTTGGCTGCTATAAGGTAACTTGAATTTCATGCCATAGTTTTCACTGGTTTTATTGTCTGTGATTCATTGTAGCTTGCATTCTCAATGTAAATCCATCTGTCTTCAAATAAACACTTTCTTGGTCACCTTTGCAGTAGAAGATATGAAGGAACAGAAAATATTGCTAAATTGAAAACATGAGGTCTTTCAGATGCAAATGTCTTTGACCTCCTGTTAGTTTTAAGATGACTTATGTATGGGCTTGTAGTAGGAGCCTGAACTGAGGCTGGAGTTCAAGGATTTGATTTGATTTGATTTGATTCTGATGGATTTCTTGAATAGTAGTCCACACTTTTTGGAGGAGAGTCTGGGGTGCAGGGGTGGGGTGGGGGAGAACAGTGTTTGTTTTTAAATTTAAATTTTTTTTTAAAACTTTACTTGCACATTAAATGTTTATTGCACAGCTTGCCCAGGTTTTGTAGCTATGACAGTAGAACTTGGGGGTAGACTTGGATCTTGGGTTAACTTAAGAGACAGAGAGTCTGGGGAAGGGTGAGGTAGAAGCCATGTCCTGTTTTTCAGACCTTGGAAGTTACTCTCTGAATTACTTCGCCTGTTAAAGTTCTTCAGTCTGGTGAGATTCATGGATGTCATAAACTGAAGTATGCTGCACTCAGCATGCTTTCACTGTAGTCTACGGGGCTATTCAGTATGAATAAAGGCAACTGACTGATTTTGTGTAATTCATAAGCAATTATAGCAGTGAAGGTAAGAGTGGGGCTGTAAATAATCAAAGTAAACGAGAAGGCAAAATGCTCTAGAGCATTTCTCACCTAACAACACAGAAGTGAAGGACAAGGGTAAAGCAGTTTGCTCTACTTGTGGAAACTTATTAACTTATTCATCGAGAAGCAAAAGCAAGTGAAAGGGCACCTTCCACATCAGTATTTGAAGCAGGCTGTAAAAGCATTTTTAATGAGAATGAGACCTAGGTAGAAATAAGGCCTCATTTTTCTTGAGAAATCATCAAGCAGGATTGCACGGCTCATCACATAGTGCAGAGAGAGTTCTTTAGGTAGGAGGCAAGTTTGCATGACTCCTTGCAGAGATGCAGACACGAGCCAGGCACAGTTTTGTCACTGTGCTGCATGTCACAGCCTCCTTTTAATGAGCTGGTCTTAGCAGGAAAAAAATGTTTGTCCATCTAAAGCAGGACTGCTATTTTGGGCAGCACTTGAACCCTACCCAGGGTCGTGTAGTTGTGTTGTGGTCTAGCGTGCCAGCTGTAATGCTGTCCTGCCAATGTCTTTTAGTGTGATCCAAGAGCACTTTGGCATCCTGCTTGAGCTCTGACCTGATTGTAAACTAGAGATAAAATAGTGTACCCTCTGTGCAGTAAATCATTCATGTTGTTAAAAGATTGTTTAAAAATTGCTAGGGGCAGTATATAGGCAAAATTATGATTAAAAATCATCTCGTGATAACTACCAGTTCCTGTTCTAGTAGTGGCTGCAAACTTCAGTATTGTTAATCTGTTTGAAAATATTTGTTTGCATTCCTGTGTGAGTCAGAATAGAGCAAGGGTGAGGGTTTGGCTCAGAAGCTTGCTTTTCCTCATGCATGAATAAGGAAGGATGTCAGGAGAAAGGGAGAGAGGGAGATTGTAAGTTAGGAAGATAACTACCAACACGTCACATGGGTAGTTCAGAGGTTCCTAAGCTATACTGCCTCAGTCATGATTGGACTTTGAATCAATTATATATATTTCAGCCTCAGCTGTGTTGCTTATAATTTGTTTTGGAAAATATTTGATATTCCAGCCTCACAGTGATCTGTGAGAATTTTGCTATAGTCTGAGAAAAACTGATACATGACAAAAGTCTGTTACCGAACTGCACCATATTTGAAATTCCTGGTCTTCTGTAGACATTTTCCTTGCTGTTATTAGTGTGTGCTGAAAATCATTGTACAGACCTGTTTCTTTATGGAGTACAGTGTCAAAACCACATTTAAATTGTAGTCCCCAAGTCATCTAATTTTGAAGTATTCAGATGTTGTTTTGTTTCACTTTAAAAGTTTAGCACCAAATTTTTAACATTTTTAGAAGCAAAATAATCAGTGTATGTAAAAAGTGAAATTTCTTTTTTGCAAGTGCTCTGTGATAAATCACCTGCTGTTACTCAGCTACCACAGCACAACTTGCTCATTCCTGTTCTATTTTTTCACATTTTTTCCCCAGCCAACATTATGCAACAATCAAGTATCTAACAAATAAAGTGACTGATTCAGGGTTTATGAGTGAATTAGAGCCTGTGTGGCCTCAACTTCACATCTGCAATTGCTTCAAACTTTTCACTGGTAGTGCAAACATGTCCCAGGAAGAGATTTGTTCAACTTGTCATTCATGTAAGCTTCCAGAGCCAGTGCACGCCAGGAGTCACAGGCATTTATCATTTCCTGTAGACCTTAAGCCATGATAATGCAATATAGCTAAGGATTGTTGATTGTACATCAAACATTCCAGCTTGCACTGAGTCAGATTAGCCTATACAGTTTCACTAGATTTCAAACTGGTTTTCTTGCATAATGAAAAAATATTGCTCAATGAATTAATCCAGTGGTGTATCTGTGTATGCCCAAATTAATTTCTGATTTAATTCCACTGACATTGCCAGGCTCACACTATAGAATAATTTGGCTTTTTCTGTGTAGTCTATCTCTATTTTCTAGATAAATTTTAATGGAATTCCATGATATCTTGCTTTGTCTTCTTGCATTATAGCGATGCACTCAAGGAATAAAATATAGCATTGCAGGGATAAACAACTGGGATTTTTATTTGTATCCAGTGTATGCAGAAAATGCATTTCACTGTGATTGCACAGGAAAATAATTTATAATATATAAGTGCAGAATTTCATTCTTTAATTTTGCTTTTGGCTTTTTGTATGGTATCATGTAAAAAAAGTTTAAAAGTTTAAATCTGTACTCCAGGAAGAACCTGGGTCTACAGACTTGAGCCAATTTAGAATGCAAAAGGGAAAGTAATGTTAATATTTATATTAAAATCAGTGTTTTGGGGGAGGTAAAAAAATATGAAGAGTTGCCAGACTGAGTTCTATGAATTCTTTCATTTGAAAAAAAACAGAGTTTTATGCTTGCTCAAAATTAAATGTACAGCGTTGGTAAAACTGTGACTCCCACTGTGAGCACTGCAAGGTAACATCTCTTACAGATCACGAAGGCGTGGAGAACAGGAAGAAAACTAGTGCAGACGCTTAGGTTTCCCTCAGTTCAGGGGTTAAATGTGAGCTTTATGCTCAGCCGTGCCTTTTTGAATCATTACTCATACTGACAGCATTTTATACTCTTAGCAGAGGAGTAAATGGAAGGCAATAAATATTCTGGCCAGTTTTCTGTAATCTTTAATCAATACTGGAGTCAGATAGACTGTGAGGACCTGTTTCATGGACATGGTGCTTTCTCACCCATAGGACAGCAACAGCTATCATGTCTCCACCATTTTCATTCACTAGCTAGGTAATGGTCTCTGTCATTAGAACTGTCCATTTCTTACTAAATCAGTTTTGGAACTTCATCTCCTCTTATTCATTCCATGAAAATGTAAAGCAGTTTAGCTGCAGCAGCTTGCAAAGGTAATCAGGGTCATCTGGCAGTCAGTGAGTCCAAAATTTCTCTGTCAGGGCTGTTGGCTACCAAGTGCTGCAAATTACCCTGTATTAGAGAAATACACGTTTAGCTTTGAGACCTTTTAAAGTACAAATTTTATCAGTTGTTTATTTAATTCTTCTTCCATAGAGTTCATACAAATGTTGGCAAAAGGCCAAGGTAGGACATGAGCGTAGGGAGGATAACTTAATTATTTGAATTAAGAAGTATGAATGTTTTTATGCAGCCATATGTATTATATCATCCTCCTCATGAAAAGGATGCAATAGTAGAGAATGATTAATCACAGGGAAAACAGCATTCCATCATCCTTCTCTCAGGAGGTACTTTACAGAGTTTGTGCAATACAGCATTCAAAACCAAACCATCAGTATTTATTTTCTGGTATCTCACCTAACGACAGAATGAATAACCATCACATGAGCAAAGAGCAATCTGTTTGCTTTAGAAACGACATAGTTTCAGCTACCTATGAAATAAGGAAATCTAACACCTAACAGTAACATTAGTGAATATGACAACCTACATTTTTGAGCAGTGTGTGAGAAGGAACAAGTAAACTGTAGATTGCACGTCAATTCCTATTGTAAAGATGAATACTGTTTGCTTCCTAGTGATGAATCATGAGACCCTAGAGTTGTATGCACCTGGGATGTGTGATGCTTGTAGTTTCTGTGCTCCAGTCAATTAAGGCACGAGTATGCCCTCTTCACTCTGTTTTTATGTGTCTGGTCTGTTTTTTTCTTGTTCACAAAGGCAGCTCACACTGTATGCCATCCTGTGGGCTCACATACTGTGCAAAATAACACAGACTGAATTTGTATCAAACTTGTTTTTCCCTCTCCAAATAAGTACTCACATAGCTGCTCTTACTGCAGGTTCTTCTTCCTTTGTGCATGTGTGAGTAATGAGATTCTTACGGACACCTTGTTGATGTTTCTTACAGTAAGTCTTGTGCCTTCCTCTGTTTTTCATGCAGGGTATTACTGTGCTCATTCCCATTTCTTCCTCTATTGCAACTCTAAAAATAATCAGCCATGAAAGTAGCTATTGAGCTTTCTGGTTAGCAGCACAGTGAGATTAATAAGTGGTGAATGTACTGTACCTCACTAAAAGGATGCCTTAAATTGACACATCTCCCAGGACAGTCAGGGAGTTCTGAGAAACCCCAATGTTTCCTGTTACTCTTTCCATGGCAGTATGGGTCTGCATTGATTTTTCCAGTAGTCTGTGCCAAACAGGAACAATTTACCTCATAGGGAGGTAATAAAATAATCTTTACAAGCAGTTAATAGAATAAAGCAGGTCAGAAACTGAATTTGTGTTTGTGAGAGAGAGAGGATATAATAGTAGAGAATCTTTCAGTGAAATTCTACATTAAAAAAAAAATTACTGTCATTTTGGACAACTGAAGGATTTAATTTTTGTTTATCCCCTGCTTTCCTTTCAAGAAGTTATTTATTATTATTTCAAAATAGTAAAAATATTTCAATTCAATGTTTTCCTTCACTTGTCTCTGATTTTTAATATAATAGAACACAGCCTAATATAAATTAAGAATGAAAACAGCATGAAATATTTTTAACATTGTTAAAATAAAATTGTTTCCTATTTCTGTTGTGTTTTGGGAAGATTTAGATAGTTTTTTTCAACTTCTTACTAAACATGTAATTGAGAAAAATCCATTCTTATGAAAATGATCAGACTGTTAGTTTTCTGAGTAGAATTAATTCTCAGTGGCTGTGATCCACACTAGACACAATCCAAGGAATCTATATTTTGATATCTATCTCCAATCTATCTGAAAAGGCTATGCTACTTTTTTCCAGTCATAATATTAATCTTAAATTAGGCGTACATGCCATCACAATAATTTTTGCTCTCAACCTTTAAAAAAAATGGACAGAGGAAAGATAGCAGGTATGACCTAGGTTTCTATCAATTTTCCAGTGGCTATGTGAGTAGCTGCTCTATTTCTTTTTCCTGCTTTGTCAAGAAAAACTGCATCAAAATTGCAACTAAGTGAAGAGTTTTTCTTCCATTCCAGAGCTGCTTTTTCTTTTCTTTTGTTTGTGAAGGTTAAACTCTTCTAAAAATCATTTTAGGAGACTTCAAAGTGGAGACTAAGTGAAAAGTGTTGAGATGAACAATTAATTTTGTAAGAAAATATTAACACAGGAGCATTTTCAGACATTAACTAATATGAGCAATAAACCTTTCTATTTGCTCAAGATATGGTTAAATCTAATTTTATTGACAATGATAGCAGTATTATTAAATGAGAGCTATGACTTTTTTCTTAATGTGTTCCTGGAGTTGGATTAATTCCTTTGCTGTCATAAAAGTATATTTAAATGAGAGGAGACTGTGTTAGTGTCATTGTCATATGGAAAGAAGTAAGAAAGTCAGTCAGCTCAAGAAGTCTCACTGTGAAGAAGAAACGGAACATTAATCAATTTTCTGATTTTTTTTTTAATCCAGTAGAAAATACTCTTTGAATGCCATGCCTAGAAAGCAGTATGTCAAACCTCCCAAAAGAAAAGTATGTATGGCATCTTATCCACATCTAATGTCTTATTAGGATGGGAAACCATGAAAAGATACAATTTGCTAGATTTCTTTCATGGACTCTTGGAGTTGCTTTTTCTGTTTGTTTGTGGGTTTTTAAAAAGCAACTTAGTTTATGTGTCCTCCCTTGAATGGATGCATTAGCTTTGTTACTAAGTTGGATAACTCTAGACCAGATTGCAGCTGGACTTAAAGGTATGGCTGAGAAATCATATTGCTCTTGTGATTTATTACAAGTCATGTGCAATTGCAGTGCACTCAGTACCTTAACTTTTCATGTAAATTGAACACATTTTGCCTCTATTTCAGGAATGAAGGGTATTAAGAGACAAGATATGTGTGAAAGGTAGTACTCATATGAACATTCCAGTACTACTGGCATGGTTTTTTCATTTGGACGCAAAATCCTTCTATAGCACAAAGTCTCTGCAGGTCAATATAATCGTAGAAACTATTAAGCAAAATAATTTTTCCCCCTCCTAGTATATGTCAAACACCTGATTACAGAAAATTACTTGTATTAAGTGGTCCATGGTCACGATGCCAAATGTTCAGCTAAAAATCAGAGCTTCACTTGTATGTGTAGACATGACTACATTTAATCTACTGAATATGTATAACTTTACTTTAGTAGAGGCTGCTACAAGTATCTATAAGCACACTCGATCCTGAAGAAGAGGCATTTATTAGTTTTCCTTCCATAAGGCATTTTCTGATAAATTGCAGTCTGAGACCTGTGAAGCACTGTTAAGTTTTTCATAATGACCTTGTCCATGCTATTCTCACTGTGCCCAAGTTTGGACAAAGCGTTTGGGACAGGTTGTAAACATTTTTTATAGTTGTGAGTATTATTGTGTTGTACAAGTAACAAGGCGTTAAAAGAACCAGTTCATCAAGAATTTCCATGAAGCTGGTGTTCCTTCTCAGCTGAAGGGAGGATTCTGTCCAAATGCTTCTGAGGAAAAAGAAATTATGTTCAAGTCAAATTTTCCCACAACTAGATCATACCCCGCTGGGTTAGGTGGCAGTGATTCATAGGTTGCTGGTGGTGTATGACAGTAAAGTCTATTACAGTCCTCAGTAGTAGGAGAAATGCAAATAATGATGATGATGATAGAATTCATGGATGGCTTTTTATCAAAGAACCTCTATACATTTGCAAATGTTGTGTCAAACCTTAAGACGAATTGGCTGCATATGGACAAGCCATAATAAAAGGGAAGGGACACAGGAGGTTGGCAGCATGCTGCAAGAGTCTTCAGCTGTTTGAACTTGCAGCCCTCATTTCCAAAGTCTACATCCAGCACTATGACAGCTGAAAGAAAACTTCCTGTATCTTCAGGCCTTATTGTACAACAAGGCCTGCCCTTAGCTTATTGTTCAAAGGATGGATAGAAAATGAGATTTTAAATGCCTGTAAAATATCTTAATACCTCAACACCTTTGTTAAAAGAAAGGTGTATATATGTGTGTAGGCAGTTGTGCACATATTCTGATATGAAGTCATGCATGGGCTTTTTGGCTTTATTCTAGAGTAATTAATAATTATTCTGGAGAACAGAAACCTCTTGCAGGAATCCATTCAGAGTTAGTTCTTCTGATCAAACAGAATTCACGGAAGTCTTTTAGAAGAAACAATAGAAATTTAAAGACAATAATAGGCATAACAGAAAGTTGATAACAGAAACAAAATCTTGATTGAGGACTGTCATCTAGCAAATAAACTGATGAAATCAGCAGTCACTGAGCTTATCAAGCAGCAGGTTCTAAAACACATCAGATATTTTTCTGTTAAAATGTACACGTATTTTGCCCATGTAAAGAAAACTTGATGGATGTAAAATTAAGTATTTCCGTGGAAATCCACTTAAATGCCACCATGGATATCAGATCAATGTTTCAACTTTTACAAGAAGATATAGGCTGCAAAGAATCTTCTTACCTTGCCATGGATGACACTAAACAAGTTTCAGTCTAATATGTATTTCTATTAATGTCTCCTTTCTAACCATCACCTTGACCTCCAATACTTGGCCTGTGACTCTGAAGAGGAGTTTTTTGAGGGAGTGTTATGTGGGAAATGTGCTTGAGTGATATATTCCTGCATTTCAAATTTCAAAAATCTATTCTATGTCCCAGTTGCCAGTAGAGTTTGCCACTGCTTTAAATCTTAGTTCTCGTTGAGCTCAGGAAATGTTAGCTGATGTGGAACTGACATTCCTGACAGAAAGAACAACAGAGCTGTGGGAAGGCCCATTCTGGGCTGCTGCCAGAAACAATATAGCCACATTACTGCTGCACTCTGTACAGATTAATTAGCTCTGTCGAGGAGCAAGTGTCACACTGTGCTAACATGGCTACCTCTGCTCTGCTTAAACTAACTCGTTTAGATCTGATGTAGGTACCTTTAGATAAAGTGTGGTTTCTTTATCTTTGGTCTACATCAAGGTAAAATGACTCATTCTACAGTACTAATTTTTTTCTGGCAAGTTATGGTCAGTGACACATAGCAGATGCTTTGTGATGATATCATCTTGCTCTTACTTGTATCCACCTGTTCAGAGGAAAACAGCTGACCTGTAAAGTCATTTCCCAGCTCTGCTAATGCAAATATGGAGCATTGCTACTCATTTCTCAACTCCAATAGTGGCGTAAGCCTTTCAGTCTCAGGAGTTGCAAAGAGCCAGATAACTGCTAAGTCACTGATCCAACCAAGAGCTCTGGTCAGGTCCTGCTCTCTTCTCCTTGAGGACATGTATTCTTGTATATATTCTTTTCAACTTGCACAGTAAATTGAGACTATTTACTCACTTTGTTGTTTCTTCAATTGTCTTCTTTCTACTACCAGGAGGACTATTACAGCCGTTTAAATATTTGGCTTCAGAACTTAGCTGATTTTGGACACAATCACTGTGGAATCCAGAGTTTCTCTGTGATGCTTGCATGATGAAGCTTATTAAGTATTTGTATTGTTGTACATATACCAAGCCTGTACATATAATCCTGATACAAGGACCAACTTTGTGCTGCTGTGCCAGAAAAAGCCAGCGATATCTGTAAAGCAGGGAGAGTGAGAGCACATCCCCCAGCAAGTCACAGATAAGAATGAACTCTGATGGTACAATGGTAACTGCTAATTGGATGTTAAGAGGTAAATGCCTAAGGGAAGAGCTGCCCTCACCAAACAAGTAAGTCAAGAGGCCAATCCTTGTTGGCAGGGAGATTCTAAGTATTAGTACTCGTGTGAAACAGCCATAGGGAAATGAATCATGCAGCTGAAGGTTGCTTAAAAATGTCCTGTCACTGGGTGCACTACTCTGAGTTTGTGTGCAGCACAGTGAGCAAATTTCATTTCAATTTACTGGAGTAAGAGGAAATTTTTGAATAATCATCACTGTATAATGACCTAGATGACAATGGGTAGGTTAAAAATAAGAAATGCCTTTTTGGATTTAAGGGAAATGAGAGTGGCCTTTCTCTGGGAATCAGGGAAAAAATTGAATGTGAGGAAGAGAATGTCCAATTTTAGACCTGATTATCCTCTCCTCTTGCAGCCTTGCATAGTGACTAACACATTTTCAAAGGGATGTGAAGGGCTATCATTCAGATTTTTTAAGGCTTCTACTCATCCCCTGACTTCCCTGGTGTGAGTACCCCCAGGTCAACATAAGAGAGACTCCAGTATTGACCTTTCTGGCTTTAGATTTCCTTTAACATCACCATTTTAGGAGAGACGAGGAGCAGCCAGTGGCAAACTGACCACAATTTCACAGCTGACAAGTGTTGCAAGGTGGAGAACTGGATTAATTGTGTTTCCATAATGCTATTTTCAGAGACTCTTTGAAATATTTGCAAGGAAAGCCACTTATGAATTGGAAAGCATAAATGACAGTTCCCAGGATATTTTATGTTCTCTCTGTCTCAATGAATGATACTGGAAGATACCATTTTCCCAGACAAATTACATTAGAAGTACTCTGAGAGAAGTGTCTGGGCAGTAGGAATATGTGAAGTTACAAGGAGTCATGATTTTTTTTCTCATGACCTCACAACTCTCTGTACATTCAGAGAAAGTGAGAGAGACTGAGCCAGCAAGAGGCTCTCTGGGCTCCCTGGTGGTTCCTATTATCCTGACAGTTCAAAGACAGTCCCTGGTCTGCAGTCTGATGAAAGAAGTGAATTTTCTTCTACAAATTATATAATTGCACTTGCTGATTGATTATATTAGAACATTTCATTCCAGTAATTTTTATATAAAAATATCTGCAGTTAACATGCTTATCCAAAGCAGCACATTTCATTTGTCACTTTCTTGCATTCTGTTCACAGGAATGGATATCCCACTGAAATGTGTCTACAGTCTTAAGTGCATTAAGATAAACATTCTTTTGGACATTGAAATAATACAGACTTTTTCTTCTGTCACTTGCTGAAAGTTGGTTTTATTTCAAAAACTGAGGCTTGAGTGGGCTGCTGTGACTCTGTCTTTTGTGAAGTCTCCAGTACAGCTGATATCACACAGTCTGGTAAACTAGAGAATATTTACCAAAATAGAAACTGGAGGTGAAAAAGTAGTGCCTTTGAAGATTTTGGTGTGTTTTGCCTCTAGCATTACTTCTGTAGGGTTGAGAGGTTCCCACCTCATAATGGGAAAATTGAACAGTTTTGAAATAACCACAGAACAAAATAATAAAAAATGGAGGATTAAATTTCTTCAAAAGTATTTCTATCAGTGACCCTGAAGAATATGACCCAAAGCTTTTAAAATGCTCCCCTAATTAAAAAAAAAAAAAAAGTTAAAAAATATTGTTAAAATCTGCAAGCTATAAATGTATATCTTTCCTTCTGAGCTGCGTCCTCAAATTTCACAGTAGCACAAATAATTCCCCTTTTTGTTTTCTTTTGCTGTGTTTCTATTTTCTGATTTTCAAAGGGCATTCCCCACCCAGTCTTTGTTATTTACGGAGATTGATCATGTTTATTTTCTGTACTTAGCTTAATGACACTAGCACATTTAACCTGTGAACCCAGGCTGTTTTGGCTGGATGGTAATTTGGCTGAAATTGTCGTTAAGCTTTCAGAGAGGATGTGGGACAGCAAATTGTCAGCGCTCTGCTGGCACTGCTGGAAGCTGAGGGAGGGTCCTTGCAGCCGTCTGTCACTTGGGAGAAAGCTGCTACTCAGGCGTAGGAATAGCTGCCCTATAGCTCACATTTCCTCCTCCTTTAGCTTTCTCTATGGAAATATTGGTTTCACCCAATTGCAATCCCTTATATTTCTCTTTCTCGGATTGTGCCATGCCTTCTTCCAGACATACCTAAATCTTTTGTCCAGGCATACTTTAAACTGGATAATTCCATTTTATCTCTACCTTCATATGTGCCCATCAAGCACAGCTGTTCTGTAATGAGGTTTGAAGTAATATACATGGGAACTGTGTCCTTCAAGGGATGAATTTAAAATTCACAGTTATGTCAGGAAAACTTCAAGCTCAGCAAGGGTCGCATCTGACACCTTCAAGAACCTGCTACATCCCTGCCTGACTGTGAGCCTGTGATGTGATTTATTTGATTAACATAACTGAGAGAGAAAGCCATTGAGAGAAAAGACTTCTCTTATATTGTGAACAGGCTGAATTGAACACAAAATATTTGAAAGTCCAACTGTTATTTGAGTAATTAGAACAATCTCAGCTGTGCTAATATCGATGCACTTACTTTAAAGGGGCCTGGTTTTCACCCAATGTCTGCCAAAGACCTTTTAAACTAACATTGCATTTGTCCCATGCAGTGCTAGGACAAGTGTGCCTGTCCAATACAGATCCTGGGAAAGACATACTGTGATAATTCATCTGCAGTTGATTTCCTACAGAAAAAACAATTTTCCCTGAATCCATATGGTTAGCAAAATACATTGTTAGCAGAATTACTGTATACTGCGGCTGTGATAACACATGCTACAAGTTGTCATTTTAATCATCACTGTTTCAACTGACTGTCTGCTCCTAGTTCAACTGTTGAAAGAGGGTCAGGAAAAAAACATTCCATGTTGTCTTGCTTTAATCTGAAAAAGACAAGTTGGTACCATCCAGCAATTACAGGGGTTTGTCTTCTTTCCTACTGTAAGCAACTTCTGTAAAGTTTAAAACCAACTAATGTATGAGTGAGAAAAATATAAATGCAGAATTATAAAACAGCAAAATAATTGAAAACCAATACCTCTTCAAGAAATGTGGAGAGGTGACATTTATCTACAAATTCATAAATTCCAAAATTAATACTGCATGTTGAATATTTAATATCTAATAAGAGATTTGTCCTGAATAGATATTTTGATGTATTTATTGCCTTAAGAAAAAGAAGGTTATAAGTGAAAGAAATGGTTATCCATTGCAAGCATCTGCTCTCCTTTTACACATCCCTTCCTTTTCTTTGAACAGCTCCTCTCTCCTTCTGCTTCATCACAGTCCATCAGAAGCTATTCGCTTTCAAAAGGACTAGACACTGTTTACCTGTCACAGCAGATGGAAGCATCACCACCTGAGGATAAATACTGTACTTGTGTCCCTTTCTTTTCCTGGTCATGGATAACAGAGGTAATGGGGGCTGCAGAATGTGGCATGAGGGCTATGTGATATTGGGTACCCTCCCATAGTCAAGTCAGTGTTTAAACCACACAGGTATATTTATTCGTATAATAGACATAAAGTAGGCCATTTTCCCTAAATCAAATTACAGGAAAAGATTAAGTATTATATAATAAACATACATAAAAATATTTCTTTTCAGTGCTGTTTACTAGTTTGCAGATAATTCCAAATCCAATTCATATCTTAGCTCTTTTATATCCTCCAGTGTAAACATATTTATCAAAATAAATGCATTTATGCTGTAAGGCCATGTTTATAGCAGTGTATAATTTTGCTAAATTTAATGTGTTTGGGCACACATTTGTCATGTTGAATGTTTGACTTGGGAAATTATTTATTTAACAGTTTGGCCATTTCTAAAAATGAAGTTAAGGAAAAATATTGTTGTTCCTTCTTTGCATCTGACTAAAAGAGCACTGGACTTTCTTCAGGTGTTTGAATACTGTCAATCATTTTAACTATTCAGGATATTTGTTATGGTAGTAGACAGATGTGTTTACAGTTTTTGAAAAAATCATCTTGGTTTTGCTGCTTTCCAAAAACCTTAAGAGTTTGATTTCAAACATACCAAGTAGAGTCCAGGACAACAGATCAATGGGCTGTTTTGAATACTCCCCTAGGACTGAGCAGACTTTAAGCTCATATAACTCCTGCATGGTGACTGGATAGGATGTGTGGAATCCCTAAAGCAGAGCAGATTATTTTTATTATTGTTATATTTCAAAACCAGTTCTAAAATACTGTGAGAACAGCACAGTCTGTAGAGGAAAATAATACTTGTCATTCAGTGCATTTAAGATCAGCAATACTCACCTACCCAATGATGAATACCAAAAGAGAAGGGCAGAGTTTGCCCATTACTGTGCAAACAAGCAGAACCCATGTGAGGAAGCCCCAGCATTCCCGTGGTTTTCGTGTGAAGATCTTTTAGAAGATCACAGTCTTTGATCATGTCACTCAACACTGTATCTTAAAGTGTGTGAATAAGTTAGAAAAATGCTCAAATTGCCTTTTGTTGCATTGCTTGACTGTACAGACTTACCTTTACAGCCTTACAGCAGTGATTCATTATTTTACCATTGTTTCTGTATGAGTGTAATGTAAATAGCAAAATGTTCATTTTTTAAAAATATTGATAAATTGCAATATTAAATGTCAGCATTTTCAATTTGTATGAGTCATCATTTCTCAGGAAATTCAAAGAAGATTTTTTTTTTTCTGATAACAAACATTTATGTGTTTCCTTTATATTTAGGTCTTTATCAGTTTCCCAGAATCTAATTTTCTTTGTAATTCTGAAAGCCTTTATGACAGAGGAAAAAATAATTTTCTTACATAAGTAAGAAACTTCTTTAGAGATAAGAATGGATAAATCTTCAGGTTATTTATGTTGATAAACACTGCACAAGTACTTTGCAGCTAAAAGTTGAAAGAAAACCTCTGAAAATTGGATGATGGTAAAGTGGGTAGACACCTCTGCACACCTCTGCAAGTGCTTATATTACTGTAAATGAAAGCAATTGTGGTGCTTCAGAACTTGGTGAGAAAACTGAAATTTTATTATTTTATCATAGAGTGCCAAATGTTGACTTGCTTCCACAGACACTCTAAATTCTTCCACTGACTTTAGTGTGGTTGCTCCATGTTCACACTAATGTGGTGTGAGCTCTCATTCCCTGACAGTGAAGTTAAAGAAAAAGTTACTGACTGCAGCCTGGATTACATGCTTGGGACAAGGCAGGCTCCTTGTCTTTGTAGAAAAATGTGCAAAAAGACCCATATCTTTGAGACCAAGTATGAACATGGCAGCAATGAATGAAAATCTTTCACAGTCTTCTTTCATTGTCCTATGATAGTCTTATTTATTTTTGTATCCATAGACTGAAGCCGAAAATGAAGTAGCTTCTCGTGCCTAAATCAGATTCTGCTTCTGTCTCAGACTTGCAGTAAGAAATTCAATATACAAAAATGCTATGGGTTTGCATACTTTATAATTTTATAGCTTTTTTTTTTTTTTCTGGTAACAGAGGTAAGAGAAAACTATATCAGCCACAAGAACAACCCAAAATCTGTTATAAGACTTAGCAAATGCAGGCTTTGTGGGGGCCTTCTTGCTGGTTTATGTAATACAAATCTGTATGCAGATAAGTAATATACCATATGACATACAATTGATCTATGCTAACTGCTACAGAAAAGTAGGCATATTTTAAGGTGTAGAATTAGTACAGCATACAGGCCAAGCCATAACAAATGAGAAGCAGAACTGCAATAATGCCATAGCAATGCCTCAGGAACTCACTGGCGTAGATGGACTTAGATGTAAATTACTCCAACAGTTAATTTACAGAGCACTGTAAATAGGATGATTAAGTACAGGCCATGCTTTTGAAATTAGAATGCTGATAAAATTAGTTTAACAGTGTATTTGAGAACTTATAAATGCATTTTTTAGGAGGGAAAAACCCCATGAACCATACTTCCCTGAACTGTAGTTGCTTGGTTTCAGATTTCTGTTTAATCAGTTAAAGATGAAAGTTAAAAGTCAGGAAGAGAGAACCGCAACTGGTCTGCATCTATGTCTTCTGTCTCCCTCTGATTGTAGTGGTCATCTTTATAAATGAATGTTATTATCTCTGTAGGAAAGATTGTCATGGGCCTGTGAGCTTCTGTTTCAGTTATCTGAGAGTGACTAATTTGAAAGTTGAGCTGTTACACGTTATAATTCACTTGAATAAGGCAAAATTAATTACATACCAGTATTGTTTATTCTATTCTCTGTTCTACCAGAAGAAAAAAAATTCAAGCAGGAAAATTAACAAATACATTTGCTGCACTTTTAGTAATATCAAAAAGCATGTTCACACTCATTGTTCTTATGATGCATTGTTCTGAGATTCATATTTACACGTCAGCAAAATTTGTATAAAATAAATTCTCTTTCTTACATTAATTTCACTTAATGTAAGGGGGAGAGTTACACATACTTGAGATGTGTTTCCCTGAATCTCAGCAGGAAATGGCTAGTACCAAATCTATTGTTCTTTGTGAATAAAGCCAGGTAAATAAATAATAATTGTGGCTTTAATCATGCTTAAAGAATTCAGGTAAAGAAGGAAGTCATGCCTTAGGAAAAAGCAGAGAAATTTCCAAAGCACTTTACTGACAAGGTGGATGAATGATTGGAGAAATAAATATTAATAGCCACTTT
Organism: Bombycilla garrulus; assembly: GCA_013400315.1. Taxonomy (NCBI): domain Eukaryota; kingdom Metazoa; phylum Chordata; class Aves; order Passeriformes; family Bombycillidae; genus Bombycilla; species Bombycilla garrulus. The sequence continues at coordinate 308,392 of VXBU01010677.1, forward strand.
TGGAAAGGATTGAAAATCACTTTTCAGGGTCAAAATCTGCTGCAACTTTTGTTGTTAGATCATCAGATTACTGGACTCATGCCAGTACTGCAGGAATGTAGCCAACTAAAAATCACACGGCAATCAGATGTTGATACTTGGCACAAGGAAATGGCTGTGCAGGGCAGGCAGTGCTGGCAGTTATAGCTGAAAGATGTAAATCGCCTTTCAGTCCACATGGAGGACTGCAGATATATATATGTAACACTTTCTCTTACAGAAAGTCATACAAAGAGAAGGGATCCACTGTTCTAGTGCTGTGTGAAGGCAGAGCTGAAAGAGTTGGCTCTCAGTAAAATGAGACTGCTGACTGAGCAGGTAGTTATGCAGAACTAGCCATAGCGTGGCTGTATTTTCTTCTCTTGCAGGTAGTAAATTTAGGATTTATTCTAATAATGGCAAAAGGTACTGAACAAAATACAAATTCTGGTTTCTCTTACATTAGTGCAAGTCTGCAGTAACTTGGTAATTGTTTAAAGTATTTGGCTCAGGAGTGTTTCTGAAGGGCTGGTTAAGGCATGCACATAACTTCAGATCTCATTCCACAAACCACAAGAAGGGATGTGTGGTGAATTTGTTTCCATAGAAAGGAGATCTGTATGTATATGCCAGAAAGGACCATGATTCACTCGCAGTCAGCTTCTTATCTGGACAGCTGGGGATAAGGATCTGCAGGACTCTGGAACGTATAGTGATGCCTTTGCTACATAAAGTGATGCTTAGCATCACCAAGGACTCTATTTCTATCATTATCAGCTTTTCCTGTATAGGTCAATGTGAGGTCTACAGTTTACTGGGATCCTTCTGAGGATTTAAATAGCAAGATTGGTTTGATTACAAGACTTCTGATGAAATTTCCTCTCTGTAAAACCATTTTAATATTCTTTGACTTAACCACCAGTGCCTTAGGTTCAGCCTCCATAGTATGAATTTTACAGAAAAAGGTACTACATGGTAGAGTTAAAATAGAGGGTTAAAAACCCCCCAAAATCCCACCAAGATGATCGTCATCTTAGATTAAGTAAATCTCATCTGGTCTAAGTAAAAGAAGAGCTCTCTGAATGTGGGCTGTTTTACAACAGCTGAAAATTTGGATTTATGCAGCTTTTTATAATGAAAAACTTAGTCTGCTTTCTCACAATAATTTTTTTGTCCTCCCTCAGATACCTGCTTTTGACAAAACTGCATTTTCTTAGTTTTTTGATTTTTGTCTATTGCATTTTTACTCATCACGGTTCACTGTGCTGTCATTCCTCCCACACTGTGTTAAACTGATGAATTAAATTGTGTTTCACTTTCTTGTTCTTTTCAAGTGGTCTCTGCTAATCCTTTCTGGTCATGACTGTTGCCTTTGAGACACCCACTTTTGCTATATATTTTGGTTTTGGCTTAGTTTGCAGTTCCTTCACTGGACACTCCTGCTTTTCAAGTAGGGCAAGCATAACACCTACAACAGGTTACAACAATTCCCTGGCTTTGGTTTTCTGCCTGATTTGGTTGTGAGCTGGCTTTGTACCAACAGACATGGATCACATCACCCACTGTCAGTGGAAGCTATGCAATACCTGAGCTTTTAGCTCTTGTACCTGGCAATTGATCAAGAAGAGTTAACAAGATTCTCTCCATGACTCTGATCTGAGTTTGTAATTGTTTATGTCTAAAAGTTTAATGCCTTAATTAAACATAGTCTAAATTATTCCATCTTTCATGGGCTTGCTGTTTCATTGGCTTGGCTGCTATTTACCCAGTATGTTACCCAACTTCTGCTTCATGTGAAATTACAAGTGCTTTTCCAAGGTTGGCTTCTAGCTGCAAGGCTGCAATGTCATTGAAGCTTTGAATTTATTTTGTCTTCCTGACCTCACTGGCTTTGTTTGGGGATTTTTGTTCTTCCTCTTTCACACATTCATAGTGGTACAAAACCTCAGTATATCCTTTCTGCTGACCTCATCAGCTCATGCTATTATGGCATGTTAAACACTCAAGTTTCTAGATTTTATAACATTTCCCAAACTATTAAATGGATGGTTTCTAAGTATCTGCTTTTCAGTATTTTTACATCTCTAGGAGATATAATTTGGCCAATATTAAGGTATTTTACTACCAATAAAGTTACTTTTATCCTAATATTTACAGTAAAACTTTATGCAGTAATGCAACCGGTTGGGTTCCTGTTATTTCATTTTCATAGATTGGACGCAAAATATATCTGTAACTACAGATCTCTGTTTCTATTTTACTTTTTTAATAACAATAATAAAAAAAATCTGAAACAATATCAGTCCAAACTTAAACACCCAGTAATTGTTTCTAGTGGAGGTCTCCATCTCCGGCCAACCACACTTCTATTTCTTTCATCCAAAAACACTAACTACTTTTGAGTTAATATCACCTTCCTGGAAACAAAAATTTCTACATATATATGCATAAATATTGATGTAAGCACTGGTCTAAAAGAACATTTATTATTTTAAATTTACTTCTATTCAATTTTTAAGTACTTGAATAGAAGCAAAACAAAGGGTGCTAGAGAAGAACAGTTGTTATATTTATTCTTTTAATAGATTTTATACATTTATTCACTCATATTAGTTTTATTATGATAAATCTGAAGGCTTTCTAAGAATTAAATGTTTCCTACGGTTCAGCTTGCTATTTCTGTCACATTTTGAAGTTGGCCTTTGTAATAGAGTCATACTTACTGTTAGTCTTTTTTCTACTTTCAAAAAGAGAAACAAAAATAATTCACTATGATTTGTCAAAAGCTTGGAACCCTTCATTGACACTGCTTATGAAGTACTTTACAACTTGGTATGAGAAAGAATTACAAAATAGCTTTGAATGTTTTTCTGCATTGTTGCATTTTATCTGAAGGGAACTGTCTTGGTGTTTTGTGCAGTCTTTGAGGGAGCAAAAATTATTGACTTGAACTGAGATTTTGGTCATACAAAATAATTTATCTAGTGAAGAACTGAAATGATCTTTCATACTCTAGCAGATAGCTATAACTGCACTACATTTGCAGCAAAAGGATATCTTAATTCATTATTTTGTGTTTTAAGATATTTTGTTGAACAAAGCTGGTTTTTGATATAAATTATATAGGTGCCTTTTTTTAGTAGATGCTCCATTTAGTTAAGGGGAGAAACCTCTGAATGAAGGGTCAAAGAGCAGAGAAATTTAAAACGAGGCTGTTTAGACACAGATGCACTAATTAGTTGGGCAGTTCTAAGCATTGGTACATTGTTTGTGCTATCATTGCCCGTCTCAGCAACAGAGATGGTGACTTTTGTGCCTCTTCCCAAGATGTCCAGTTCATGTGAGGGTGTGACTCCAGTTCATTGTCTGCCTCTCAGTGCTGTAAACATCTACCTTTTAGGAGCAGAAACATTTCTTGGCATTTCCTCTAATGCATGTTTTAACTGGAGACTCTGTAGGTGGCTGTTTTTCAATGTGAAAATCTGATCAATTCCTTATTGCTTTGGTGCTGCAATAACTTTAGGAACTATCAGTGATTTTTGAGCATCCACTGAAAGATTCAGGAATTAACAAAGTTACCTAGGTGCTGGGGTCAAAAAAAAAAAAAAAGGAAGATGGTATGGAACAGGAGAAGAGAAAGTTTGCAGTCAAAAACTTTAAAGCATTAAGGTTAAGTCTGTCATTCAATGGAAGGACTGTATAATATTAGATTTAGGTTAAGAAAGTTCTTTCTTTGTTTGCCTCAGGTCAAAACAAACCAAGAACACCCTAGAATACAAATACATTCTTGTTTTTATATAACATGAAGGGGTCTAGAAACAGGAAATAAATCAGTTGTGTTTTGAATTCTACAATGAATGGAAAAAAAATGCAACATAAGACAAAGGAATGGTAAGGAAAGTTAAGGTTTGATAAGCTGCTAAAGAAAACACAATTTTTTAACTCTCTGTCCACATTATATATAAGCTTTCAGATGCTTGACAACTTTTCTTGCTGTAATTAAAACTCACTAATATTTTTGTAGGAAGTTATCTAGCAGGACTGAGAGGACTGTAGTATTGGAAAGGCTTTTTTAACATTTGTGAGAAATGGGAGGTGTTAATGCAAAAGCAACACCCATCTGAGGCATTTAAAAATAAAATGAAAAAAATTCAGTTTATATTCACTCTATCAATGAGTTGATTTAATTTAANGAAAAAATGCCATTGCTTGGAAAATACCTTGATTTAGTCTTCTTGCTTTTCACAGGTTTTGAGGTTTCCCCAGGAGTGCTGTGTTTGAGAGTTTAAAAGCCTTTTCAAGTTGTTCTAGAATGGTGAAAAAGCTGAACCCTTAGCGCTGAAGTGATGTTCACCCGTAGCTTCACTCCAGGTGATGATGAGACATAGACCTGCAAAAGTCCTTCTGCAAACTTTTGTTTTGTGGTTTTCGCAGAAGGAAAGTCGGGTGTCTGCTTCACGTGTATCCTCCAACAGCCTGCTGACCTGAAGTATTAAAAGATCAGGAGTCTGGGGTAGCTGGCTCTCCATACAGGAGTCTGGGGTAGCTGGCTCTCCATACAGGCACTCTTTCTGCAGAGCACCAAACAATTCCACTGTGCCTCGCAGAACTGACAGCCCATCAGTTTCTATATATTGCTTGTATATAAGGAAATTCCAGCATGTAACCCAAATCTAACAATTAGGTGTAAAAATTAAGACCTCTTCATGTTATATGATGTGTTTATATCAAATACAGGTTTTTTGTTAGTATGAAATGCATATTGTGTCATTATTCACAGTCTTCCTCGGCCACTGGTGTATTATTATTCACCTTCAAAGTGTGCCTTTATTTTCGAAGAGCTACATATAAATGTGTATTTGTAGATGGCAACCACAATCAAAACATTCTTTGCTGATATCTTATCAGCATTTTAATGATGGATTACTATTTTCTTAGCCAGAAATAATAATGTTAACATCCTGAAAATGAAATTTCTCTTGCCAGTAGCTCAGGAAATGAAGGGAAAAGAACTTTGTTGACTGTATGTTCACGTGGGCTGGAAAGATCCTATTGTGATATGCTATGATTAAAATCTGGAACACGTTTGGCACAATTTTAGAGAATTACAGTCAGAAAACAGATAACTGTGGAACTGAATAGAAGTAAGCAAAAGTAAAACAAAATCAGCAGTATTTGAGAGTTTTTTTATCTTGAGTTTTTTTATTGCTGCTAGATTAACTTGTTGAAGTAATATGTTCCCTATTATGTATGACACTTGGTTCAGCTGGAGTACAAGTGATGTGAAACAGTGTTCAAGAGCAATGGACTTGAGGTCCACAACTGCATCTGCTTTTGCTTCCCAGGCAGAGATGGCTAAAATTTTCTGATCACATCTGTACATACACACACAGACACAAACACACACACACACACATACTTCTCCCTCTATCTCTATGTGCATACAAAAGTTCTTTTCTCACTTCAGAACCTTTCCTTATTTTTAAAAATATTTATAGAAGTTTTATAATCTTTATATTATTTCTTTTTTATATTCTCGAAAATAGAAAATGTGTCAAAAGAAAATATTTCTGGTTAGGACAGGTCAGAAGTTTCATATGAGTCTATTCTGTCTACAATATATCTTTGAGAATTAGATGCATTTTTCTTGTCTAGAAAATAGATATCCTATTTTCCACTTTTTTTTCTGAAGCAGAATTTACATGCAAAAATCAGTATTTTGATCAAAGTCTGTTTTGAGCTTCTTTACTTCTGATTAGCAGCTGATCAAATATAGTTGCCAAGTCAAACAATAGACTACTGATTTTCTCACTCTCCTACTGTTTTGCTGGATCTGAAAGCATCTTGGGAATACTCTGACCTTTGTTCAGAAGCCTGTAACCTGGTAGGAGAGGCTAAATAGATTTGGATAGCCTCTGAGTGCACAGAGTTCTGAACATAGAACTGTAACTTTTCCAGCAGTAAGAAATCACGCACGACAAGAGACCCACCTCTCGCTCCTTCAGCCTTGTGTTGACTGTGTCTGGCAGTTGAATGCTTTTGGGACATGTTAGCCCTTCTCAGAACAGGTCTGAGTGTCTGTGGCAACCTGGGTGTGAAGAGACTGTGTAGGTTGCAAACAGCTTTACTCGCCTACATGTTCATCACCCTTTAGGTGGTGACAATTTTTGTTTAAGTCAATAGTAAAACTATGGGTCGTAAAAGTTTTCAGATCAAGTCTAGTTCATTGGAAAAATAATCTGTGCAATTCGTAAAATAATCTGTGTCTCTTGTATTCAATACCTTAATTACACCCAAGGGACAAAGTAGCAAAAATTTATTTTAGACCTCTTTTGATACCTGCCTGAAGTCTGGCAATTCCATTGATGTTAGGGGCAGAGTTAATGCATGTAGCAAGGTGAAGATGTTACAGCCATAGTCAGTCATGGCTCTGAGATGCTCTGCAGAAACTGAATCTGCATTTGCAATTGTAGCTTTCAAGGCTTGTTGGCTGAGCAACTTTCCATGCTGAGCATCACATCCTTAAGAGGTTTTGTCTTGCTTTAGAAATAACTCTTTCTCCAGTAAAGGGACTTGCATAAACTAAATGCAGAAGCAACTCTGCATTGGAAATGTTAAATTTTGAAGATCTAAGAGACTGGGGAATATATTGTCACACTCCCGTGTTATAAAGCCCTGGGGTTGTGGTTACAAATAGACACCTGCTGTCACTTTGGAACAACAGTTGTTGTCAGGCCATCATTCTATAATTTATTCCATCCTCCTCAGTTTTTCAGTTCCTCAAGTACCATAATAACAGAAGTTCTCAGCCCCTGTGCAGAGTACTCTCTTCTATGGCATTGCACAAAAGGGGCTGGTTTTCATTTCCCACTTTCCTCCTTTCCTCTTGTTCTCAGGTCACGTCAAGCTGCTCACTCCCAGATTGCAATCCACCACTGGTGCCAATTTCCTTTGCCCACTTGTTGCATTTTCAAGCATGAATGTATTCTAGGACAACCATCCCCCCTTCTTGAACATTGACAAAAATGCCTCTTTTTCATGTCTCAGATCTCTCCTTCAGCACTCTGTGTTCATCATAGAAAATCTGTGATGCTTAAAAGCTTGTGAGCAATTGGCTAAACATGCACTGCTTATCAATTTAACCACCATTATTTCCACATTATCTCCATGCTTCCTGGGACCTGGTCATCCAGCCCCATCTTATCTGCTTTATTTGCTTGACTGTCATCCCCTACGAACAGGACACACTGTTCTGTTTTTGTACAGTGTGAAAAGAGCTCAGAAGAAATGTTGCAGAACTGGGCCTACACTAAATTATTATTATTTAAGTAATAAGTACAGGACTGACCTTACTTATTCTAGCCCATATTTTTTATCAGTCTATGAATGCTGAGTAAAGAGAATGAGTGACTGGGAGCGTTTTTTAGGGGCGTGGGCCATAAAAATGGACGGGTAAAGTTGATCAAGTAGTGTGTTTGATGCCAAGTGTGAATTTCCTTTGTGCACTCGTGTGCAGGATAAACCTGTGGCCCTGACACTTCTGGTAATTTACAGCCTTCTGGCAGATTCCCCATTACATACTCAATGATATAATATTTTCTCACCCTTTGGCATGTACACAAAGAAATTTGTGATACTCATTTTAACACCATTACTATATACTTGCATTGTAATAGCAAACTTTTGAGATTTCCAACTTAGATTTAGATCCTGAACATTAATGGTAGTAAAACTCCACCTCCAGTAAGATTAACATATAGTAAAACCATAATAACATATTGTATGAGAGAGGTCTGCTAATGCTCAGACTGCTTGAAAAATGCAAAGCATGGGGAATTACTGATTCTGAGCCTCTGAAACTCCTGGCTGATGCTGTAACCATTACCTTGCCTCTCCGACTAACACCCAGGGAGTTTTAGTCTGATACTTGATATGAATTTTCCTTCCTATTTTTCTATTCCAAAAATTTGTTCTTTTTTCAGAGTGAAAACAGATGATTTTAAATGCTTATCACTGATGTTGAACTACACTGCATATGTGAAATACATTTCTGTGAGTACTATGATCGGTTTCTTATGTTTGAGTCAGATATAATCGTGGATGAATATACTGACTAAAGAATTAAACAAAAGACCTCTGTAATTCAACAGGAGATTACATGTGATAATGTTGATGTCTAAGCAGGTGACACAGTTTATTTTCTGAAGCTCCTGACAAACACGGATGACTGTTTGTCACAGGTCAGGGTGTGGGTCCCACCGTGCTGTCATGCTGGGGAGGTGTCACAGGCCCTGCCCTTTTCCTGGAGGGAGCTACTCCCACAGCACTACTGATGAGTGGAGCTGGGAAGCAGCTCCTGAACCACCACAGTTTGCACCCAGCAATGGATCCACCAAGGCAGTTCAGCTGATACCCTGTTCAGCTTCTGTCCTGAAGCACATGCACAGCTGGGTACCCTCAGCCCTAGTCTAGCTGTGCTTCTTTGCTCCACTGTGACAGTTCTGCAGGGATGAATGTACCTCTGCTTCATTTTAAAGTCTGCATTCAGACTTTAGAAAATTCAACAAATACCTGAAACGTTATCCAGTTGGAAAAATGGGATAGCCCTTGATTTAGGTTTTGTTTTTTTGGTTTTTTTTTTTTGTTTTTTTTTTTTTTGTT
>VXBU01010677.1:317077-333255 GCA_013400315.1 Bombycilla garrulus
TTTTTTTTTTTTTTTTTCCTGAGACCTGAGCAAATCAGGACATGATACATTTATTTCAGATGATTAAAGACTCCTAGATGCAGCTCTGTGGAGGTCTGGCATACCACTTTTGGTCTCAAGATCAGCTTGAGTTTATTATCATTCTGTCTTGAAATCACATAGCTTTCACATGTTCTTAAAATTTACATTAAAATATCTTTTGAAAATACCAGTTATGTTCCATGGAGCACTATTCACAAAAAAAAACCAAAAACTCACTAATCTCTGTAAATAAGTGTTGCCAATAAAGATGAGGATGAACACTAAAATAAGATGTGGTTTGTCACTGAGTGTTCAGATGGATGATGGAAAGAGTAAGATATCTGCCAGCTGAAGCCAGCAAAGGATCATGTGCTAATCATAATGTTAAAATCACCAATGTGATTTTAACTGAACCATTAGAAATAGGAGTGGAGTTTAACACCATTAATATTACCCTGTATTTCATAAACTGATAGGATGTAGCCTAGAAGAAAGCAGGTATTGCAGCTGAGGTTTTCAGTACAATTTCAAGATATAGATACCTAAAGAATATTGAAATCCTAAATATTTTAAATTTATCACTTTAAGTGTCTGAAAATTGTGGTCTAAGACCTTCTCTTTTGGATTATAATTTTATGTATGTGACTTTTTTTATTCCCACAGAACAGTTAGTAGATAACAAAGGTGACTTGCATAGTTGTTTGTATGAAATGCAATGAGTGCACGAAAGATCTATCATCATCATGACATTAATTAAGGCCTGAAGACTTTGGCCTGTCACTGAATTCCGCCCTCTCAAAAATTTACTAGAACTCTAGAACTCTGACCTAAAATGCAGGAATACTTGGATTATTTTCTATGGTTTTTTTTCTTCTATTCAGTGTTTTATTATTTTAATTTACAACGTCATTATCAGAATATCATGTACATTTAAAATTAATTACAAAAAGAAATTATATACAATGTGGTCTAAATGTGTGAACCTGGTTGCAGCGTGTTTTCTTAACTGTGTTCAGAATGCATGTACATACAGACATAGTAAATGCATATACAAATATATTTACAAATGAATAGTATTTATGAGATCTAACACTCCTGTGAGCAGAACTCAGGACTGGACTCAGTCGCTGCACTCAAATCTGTCCAATTTTGCTGCTACTGAGCCTTACTAGTAATGATAAACAAGGAAAAAAAAACTGAGGAGGCAGGTTGGGTTGGATTGTTGCTGCCTTAAATTTCATGTATGAAGCCAGGAAAATTGTTCATATGGGAAATACTTGTGTGGCAGATGATGCACCAAACCTCTCCTATTCCTAGAGAGAACTCCATGAGCAGAGTTTGAGACCAGAGGCTTTGAAGAGTGTCTTAACATTCAGCTACAGATCTGGAATGCTCTTTTTCTGGGAATTTCACTAAGAAATTGTGCATCTCTACACTAAACCGCTCCTGAATTGGTCTGACTATTGCACCAAAATCTTGGAAGCAGTACTTGTAAAGCTCAAAATATCACAGAGTGATTAATGGGTAAGGATTTACCATGGGCATATTAGTGTACATTAAAGGTAATTTTTCATTTTTGTTGGGTTGATTTTCTTGTAAGTCCTTCAAAATACTTATAAATTAATTACCAGCACCTCCTTTCATGTGGTAAAATTCTGCTTTTCTGCTAAACATTTAAATAGATAGTGATTAGTTGTTAGCACTAGATGTAGTAAAGTCTTGTTTTAATTAAAAATATTTATTCTCTCCTGTGTAAATATATTTTCACATGTTTGCCAGTCTGCTAGATTTAGTTTAATATAGCCAAGGAGGGCTACGTCACTGATGAAAGGACTCTTGTTTTAGAGATTATTCCAATTTAATTAAGTCAGTAAGAGAGAATCCTTTAAAATACAAATCTGACCAAGAAAAATTATACAGAAAAATAGTTGAGAACAGCTGCTTTTAAGAAGTAAATTTCAACGTAATGCAGAAGTGGAAATTTAATGTTATGAATGAATACACTATTCTTCATTCTGCAATCCAAAGGCGAAATCAGTGATTTATGCTGGGAAAAGAATGCAGATAAACTTGGATGAGAACCACAAGCCAGATCCATTTACAATTTTGGTGGTAAAAAGTCAGGGTTTTTTTTCTTCCACAGTGCTTGAAGCATAAATCAAAATGACACTGCTCCTTAGGAAAATTAGGTTCTTGGAGTTCAGTGGACCTGCTTCATATGAGATGGAAACAAATTTCAGAGTTAAGAATGCTGTTTCAGAAGCATATAGGTCTAAGCATTTTTACTGCAGATTCCCAGGCTGATTACTACTTTTGTCACAAATTCTAATCCATTTTATTTCACGATCTAGCTTGACTTCTGTTTACTAGCATGTTTTATCTCCTGCCTACAAAGTTTTTCCACTCCTGTTCAGACAAAATCTTCTTCAAAGCAAAACCAGATATCCTAGGAGATGTCTCCCTATAATTTTGGTTTTATTTTCCACCAGATCAGTATCTTCTGGGTTCAGTAGTATGTTTGTCTTGAGTGTGTATTTTTTATGATTTCAAAGATTGATATTTTTACTTATTTCCTTTTGTTCTGTTCTTGCAGTCTTCTCTTCTGATCATTATCCATCAAAGGGTACCAGTTCATCCTGATTTGAATTAATGAGAATTTGCACAGAGATTTTTTGATCTCCATCTGTCTTAGCATACAAATGGCTTAGCTCATTTTTTGCTTTCAGTTTTCTTTAGCAGTCTAAATATTCTTAGATCAAACGTGTATGGCTAAAATTGCTTTTTATACTTAACCAAAAATTTTCTATATGTATTCACAACTTTACCTGATTATCTCCTTGTATGTTTTAGCATAAGAGGCCAAATAATCCCATTCTATTAACAAAGCGAAGTATTGTCAGAGTTATGTCAAAAATAAGAAATTACTTTATCTAATTATACATCATTCCAGGCTCACTGTTCTTGTAATTCTCCTATTAGAGATCTGTTGGAAAATCACTATAGTATATACTGTGAGTTTAAATTAGCATTTCCAGTCTGATAACCAGGACCTTGGCAGACGCAAACAGAAACTTAAAAGATTACAATCTGAGTGGATTACTCAGGTGCCAGGAAGGAAATTGGATCAACCTTCTGCAAGCAGGAATGTTTTTAATATGCATGAGTTTTGTCCTTTTGTAATGTTTAACACGATGATTGTAACAAGAGATTATTAACAGTATGGAATAGTATATAAGTTTTGGCAAAATTCAGTAAAGGGAATTCTGATCAATGAATCAGGGTTCATGCGTCTCTCTCAATCACTGACAGAGATCGTCCAAAAACTGCATGGAATTTTTTAGAAAAACTACTGTGTCATTCAGCTAAGATTTTTTTTACTAAAACTTAAAGCAGGAAAAAAAATTACTTTTCTACTGTAACGTATGAGTCACATAAATGCTTATATTATGTGCATAGTTGCCTAAAAGCAAAAATGCATCTTTTAAGGTTTTTTTTTTCATTTATTGATAAAAAATATTTTTAGGAATTCTAGAAACACTCCATTCCCTCTCCTCAAAAAAATTTTCTTAAGAATTAAGCAAATTTCATTGTGCAATCTCGTTTCAGTAGCTGAGGTTGCCTGGTTTCTCCTTAATTCAGTACAGGACTATTCATTTAGTGAAGGATTGTGTGGATGGAAGTGTGGATGGATGCCAGATTCTGGCAATTTTGGTTGAAAGTTCAAATAAACTCATTTCTACTCCTAACCCCTGCCCCGCTCTTGCCCTGCCATTTTTTTGCTTCTGGATGGTGAACTTCCAGTCTTTATCCTAGAAAATGCTCATTCTACTCCCCAAATTTACTTTAAAATGTAAATCCATTTACTCACCTTATTTGAAGAGAAAGGAATGGAAAAAGCCCCTTTTTTACAGAGAATACTATTCCTTTCTCCTTGTGATTTCTTTCTTAAGAATAAAATAAAATAGTATTGTGTTAGGAAAACTAATCCCAGTTTCAATTTCTGACTGAGGAAAAGGAGTTTTCTGTCTCCCAGCTCCTTGCTCTACCCCCCTGGACAAACTGGAGGTCTGACTTTGATCAAACTGCTGGTCTCCTGTCTCAATTCTGCATGAGATTTATTATTCAAAGAAAAAATAAAGTGGTTGTAGATTCCAATTCAATTATAAGACAGCTTTCTTTTTTAATTTCTTTTTCTTTCTTTTTCTTTTTCTTTTTCTTTTTCTTTTTCTTTTTCTTTTTCTTTTCCTTTTTCTTTTTCTTTTTCTTTTTCTTTTTCTTTTTCTTTTTCTTTTTCTTTTTCTTTTTCTTTTTCTTTTTCTTTTTCTTTTTCTTTTTCTTTTTCTTTTTCTTTTTCTTTCTTTTTTTCTTTCTTTTTCCTTTTTTTTTCTAATTTTTTTTTAACACTTTTCTCCTAAAGCAGTACGACTGTGTTTGTTCTGTGGCCATTTTAAGACTGGGGATTTATACAACTCCTCTTGGAAACACTCTTGCAGGCAAAACTGTGACATTTCTGCTCTTGTTCTGTGTAAAGGGCAGTTTCCATGTTCATGATCTTTGGGTGGGGGATTTGCACTTGGCTGCTGCTTCTTTCAGTTTTGCTGTAGTGCTGAGGGAAGGTTTTCCTGTCGGTCAGTGCCTACCATGTAGTGAGTTTCACCTTGACCCCCTCTGTACTTGATGCTCTCGGGGAGAAAGGTGAGGTAGGAGGTGAATGTTTCCTCCCTTGTTCTCTGGTAGTACAAGAAGTGTCTGTGGAAGAGACTATTTGTAAATGAGCCAGAGAACTCCTTCCCTGACAGCACTACATCAGTTCTTAACTGAATCTTTACCTGAAGACTTCAAGGACTTTTTCTATAATTCTCAGGAATTTAGAGTGGAAGGAATGTTAAATTGGTTTTCTTTACATTTACATGGAATGCTCAGATGTGAGTTTATTTTGATTCCCACTCTGTTATGATTATATTTATAGAGTACTTTGCCCAACTTCTTAACCTCATTCTGGAAATCTCTGCAGCATTTTTAATGTAACCTAAGGTGCCTTACAGTGTTTTGAAATGTAAAATGTAAATGTAGTTACAATATATATATTTGAAAATGTATCCTCTTGAAATCATGGTAGGTTGTCATAACTGCATTTTTACATTTCAACATCAACAAAACCACGCTGTGGCTCTAATGAATGTAGAAATATTTATTTTCTGTTCATACTGAGAAATGCACTCTTAAGTATCCTCTTTTAATAACTGTTCTCTCTCTCATTGATCTCTGTGCAATGACTATCAGTGAGATCAGGTAATCCCAAATCTCAGGAACATGGAAGTTTCTAAAACCTTTATCCAAGTTTTTCTTGAGGAAAATCAAACATAATGAAAAAGGAATGTCAGCAGAATGCAAGCATAGTTCTACAAATGCAAAGGGCCATTCTGGCCTGTGTCAGGGGATGATTTTGCTCTTTGGAGATATTTAGCCATCTTCTTTTCATTTCATTTTTTCTTCTTCATGTTGGTTTTCTTCCCTGAATTTCTGTCCACAGTTCCTAAATTTATTGTCCCAAGCTCTCAAAGCTTTGCTGGTCTGCAATGTGCTGACATGGGGTAATGCAGGGTGAGGTTAATGCCATCTCCAGAGGACTGGCCATCCCCCGTGACTCTGTCCTCATTACAGTCTTTGATCCCTATGGAGCTGCTTTAAGTTACTAACAGCTAGTCATGAAAAAATGGTGCTGCTTCATTTCCATGCTTACATGCCTGAAATTGTATCTACTCTAAGTCACACAGTGTTGTCTTGAAATATATTCCCAATTTGTTTCTGAGTGTGTTGAGCTTTTAAGTCAGAAAAAACATGAAGCATTAAAGAAAGATAATACAGCTACTAAAAAAGTGTCTCAGCAACTGATTTGTAATTGTGGCTCTTGTTTCTGAAGAGCTTTCAAAAAGATATTGCAGGGCCAAAATCACAGCTTGCTGAAGAACAGTAAATATAATCATTATCCTGTTCAAGCTCTTGACCTAAGTTAGGAATTTGATGTCTCTGATTGCCATACAGAGCAGCATCACCCAGGGGGTGGCACTTGAAACTTTACAAATGTGTAATATAATTTAAAAATTCTATAATTTCCTTCTGTATGTTCTGTCCTGAATCTCTATCTCCCCCCTCTTTTTGCCTTTTTTCTTTTTTTTCTCTAGTCATGTGTGCTATAGACTGTCATGGTCCTTTAACAAAGAAAAAAAATTGTTATAGCCATGACCTGATGATCTGAAAATTTTCTTTAGTTTCCCATCCTTTCTTATTCTTTTTCATTCTGTTAATTCAGCAGTAATCTCTATTTAAAGATATAATGTCTATTTAAAAATATAATCTCTAGCACATCGCTGTTAGTTCTCTTCATTTCTTATATTACTCCAGCAGGTCTGGAGACATTGCCTGTTTCCTTTTCCTTTCTTTCCTGGGATAAGCATCTAAACACAACATTTCCTGACTATTTCTCACCATTATTATGAAATAAAATTAGATTCCTGGTTTTATCTAGGCAACTAGCTTTTAGATATCTGAGCCATTGTGTATAACTGGGAGTGAAGGCCTCAAGCTGTGTTCTCTTGGCTAGTAAAACATTTCACCAGCAGCTGGTTTATATATATGTCTAAAGTGGCTTGCTGTCATTGGTGAAGAGACCTTTCATGAATTTACAGAGCCAAATCCTCAGTGAGCAGCAATCATGTAATGACAAGATATCAGTTTGTTACAGTTGAGGATACAGACAAAAAAAAAAAAAAGATATAAACCATTCACAGAGTTTTAAAAAATAATCTGTTACAGTCAAGGTAGATCAATGCAAATTCATAGAAATCACATAATATGAACTGCTAAAATAATTACATTGGGTGAAAATGAATAATATTCTTCTGAACCATACTCTTCACATTTATTTAAACAAAATCAGATTCTTTCTTCTTTGAAAATAAATTCATACAGGAAATAAGATTAAAGAAAAAATAGGAAAAAAAAAGGATGTGAACACCCTAGGTCTAATTCAGTAATTCTTTACATGTTGTGCAATTGTAGACACCCATATGTATGTATGGAAATAAAATCTTTTCACATCAAGATGAGAAAGCATTTTGCATCAATCTTGCCTCCATAAATGACAGTAAAATTAGGAGAACAATGGCAGTGCCTTCAGGAATTCTGACAGCTTGTCAGGATGGCTCCTAGAAGGCAAAGCAACATGGTAGGTCTCAGACCAGAGTTGCCTTTGTTGCTAACTAGCTAAAAAAGGGTAAAATAGATTAGGAGGTTAATATAATCTTCTTTATTTACTGAAGGGAAGATAAATAACTGTATGCTTTCAAGACCATATATCAAGCTCAAAGTGCAAGTGGAAGTCCGTTATCCATTGCTCAGAGACAGCAGGTAGGAGTGTCTTCCCAAGGAGCCTGGGAGGACAGGGCTGCTCTCCCTAGTTGAGAGAAGAGGAATGGGAACAGCTAGGAGAGCCAGAGAGGTTCACAAGTGAGGTCCAGAGACTTATCCCTGCTTCCCCCTAGCCTTGCCACTGAGGAGCATGCAAGTCTCAGGGTAAGACGGCTCTTGAATAAGATCCAGCACCCAGCTGGTGCCATGGTGTCTGTGCTGAGGGATCTTCAGAGCTGGGAGAAGCAGGTGGTGGAGTAGTATTCTTTGTTTCATAGGCATGTGGACAGCCGAGCTTGTGGCACTGGAGAGGATCACACAGAATTTTGAAGTGTAGTACAAAAGCAGCAGACCTCAGAAGGTCTTAGTTTTCTTTGATTGTTTGGTTCGAGGAGCAGGGAAAGAGCTGCTGATCTTGGTCCATGTTGCTGCCACCAACGTGTGGAAGTACAGGAGAAACAGCTTTCATGGCAAATGCAAGGACACTGGCCTCTGTGACCTCTTTGCTGTGAAATACAGCCAATTCCGGTGTAAAGTCCATGGGGTGGGAAGAGGTCTAGAGCCTCAGGGCAGGGTTGATTCAAAGATAAAGAACAGAGGGGTTTCTTTGTATTAAGAACTGATTAATATTTGGGGAATGTAGTATACTAGCAACATAGGCTTTGTGTTAACCTAAGCTAGTGGCAGTGGAAGTTAAAATAATCATAGAGGATTGTTTACACTAGAAGAAAGAGAAAGCTGGCAGGCATTGAGGAACATTTGGTTCAGTTCAATGCAATCCTCAAAGAGGGTGTGGCAATGTCCAGTGCACCTCCAGAAAGGTCAGGAGGGACTTGAATAGAGAACTGTGATGAAAGGAGAATGGTAATCAGTCTGCCTGGAGTGCCAGTTCAGTAGCATTTGCAACTCTGAGCAAGACCAAAAAATACAGATGCTTCTGCAGCAATAGAAGTCTAAAAATGATAGAAAAATTAGAAGGGTTGGCATCAGCAGCAAATCTGACAGAAAACACATCACAGAGACTGTTGAAGGGAGGTAAACAAGATTATTATGGTGCTAGGACATCAATTTCATAAAAAGTAAAGAGGAGATAAGAGGAGATAAGAGGGTGTGAAAGAGGCACAATACAGGAGGTATAATGCTAAGTTAAAATATATTATTGTGGGAAGATCAAGAATAATATTGTAGGAAAAGAAGAGCACTGGGAAGTATGTTGGTGAAATCCGGCACTTTGATAGTAAAAATATAGCATTTTCCTCATCAAAACTGAAGGAGCTGCAGTTAAGATAGATTAAAAAATAGAAGATTTAAATTGTGTAGATAAAGTTCAGTGCCTCATAAGCATGTGACAAAGAAAGTTTTTTTAATGCAGTGTGAAGTTCCTTCCTACTTTAGGCTCAGAAGGAACTCAGACATTTCAGTGAGGGCACAGGATCTCATTCAAAAGTTACTAGTGGGTGAGCCACTCTGTAACTTAGATCACAATATATTTGAAGTGAATTTTGTATCACGAGAGAAAGACACATCCTGCAGAGAGATATTCAGTTTCAAGAAAGAGCACTAAATGAAAAAAAGAGACATTAAAAATAAAATAAACGAAAATGAAAAATTCAACCGGCCAACAAAAATGTCCTCTAAGAAATAGTTCTACAAGCAAGATCCTGTAGTATGTATTGCAAGCCCAGTTAAACTGTGTACTGCAGTTCCAGGAGAAAATGAAGTTATCAAATGCAATCTCTTCAAGGCTCAGGAGAAAAGCTCTCATAGCAAAGGATGGGAAATGAAAAAATTTACTATCTTAGAGAAAAAATTGGCAGTTAAAAAATGGGAGATGTGCACAAAGGAGAAGAAAGAAAAGCCTATAATACATGACACATAAAAACATTAACAGGAATAAGAAAATTTGAAGAGTACCTTTAAAAAATTGTAGTCTCTTGTACCAGAGAAGTGGTGTTTAAGTAATCCCATCTTTAAAGGGAGGTGTGGATGGGCAGGTCCGGGGACCTACAATCTGGTGAATCTGCTCTCCCCCCATAACAATGCCACCGAGTCTGTGATGAATAAAAGGTCCCTGAGCATACTAAGAAAGTGAGTTCCTGGGAGGATTAGAGTAAGGGTAATTCCTGCTTCTCTGGTGGATTTTTCATCAGTCTGGCTTACCAGCTGTGTCACTGAATGTGTGGACAAAGGGGCTAAAGTGGCCTGAACACATTTACTTTCTGAAACCTTTTGACAGTTTTTTTAAAAACTCCTGCTTTAAAGTTGATTAAAAAGTCCTTTTGTAGATTTAAAGATGGTTAGATAGGAAGCAACTGGAAGGATTCAATAGTCACTTTTGAAGAGTTCAAGAGTTGGCAGAGGGGTCATAAATGAATCTGTATTCAGACCAGTTTGGTTCAAGATCTTCATCAGTAATCTGGAAAAGGGAGTGAATTGTGAAATTTCCAATTTCACAGATGATAGTAAGTTATTTTGGGAAATCAAATACCATCCTGCTGGTAAGGATCTTCAAAAGAACCACAGCAAGTAAATAGGAAAAACTCAACAGATAATCTTGAGAGTAGATAACTTTAAGGCAGAAAAAAAATAATCCAAATCATGTTTATATGAAGCTATGCTCAGAAATGAGAGGTACAACTCAGAGGAGTGATTTAATTCATTACAGTCAGCTGAGTGGAATTATCTGCATGACAAGAAGTGGCATCATCAGGAACAGTACTGAGAAAAAACAAAGGAGTATTGTAGCAAAAAAGAAAATAAGTATATTGCTACTATCTGAAACATTAATATGCCCATATCTTGAATACTGTGCGTATGTGTAATTTTGGCATCTCAAAAAAGCCAGTGGAGTTTGAGAAAGTACAGAGAAGAGCAACTAAAATGAGTAAGGAGGTAAAGCCATTGCATTACAAGGAGACACTAAGGAGTCTGTGACTCTCCAGGTTCAAGAGAAGACAACAGAGTATGGCAAAGGTTTGCAATATCTACAAGTTTATGAATAAGGTATATGTGAACTGTTATTCACCAACCCCACTCTACCAGCTGATTGAGCAGTAAGTAAAGTCAGCGGAAGGTAAGTTCAAACCAGACAATGAAAAGTACTTTTTTACACAGTGGATATAGGACTTCTTGAAACTTTTGCAACAAGAGGTATAAGAAGACAAATAATATCAGCAGAATCATAAGGAATAATAGGGAAAGTTGTGGAAATCCTGTGTGGGAGAAACAGATACCAAACAGAATAGTCAAGGATGTGCTCTCTTAATCTCACACAAAGATTTTGGATGCTCCGAAAGGAGGGGACTGCTGCTAATCACAATTAGTCTCCAAAATAGCAGCTCCTATTACTTTTGTTAGAGATAGATTACTGTTCTTAATGGGCTAGTGTTCTGTGTCAGTATGTCATTTCTTTCTTGTAAATGCACCACAGTTTGAAGTGAAGCTTCTTTCAAAAAAATCTTCTTGATCTTTCTATTTTTTTATTTTCCTTATTTTCAATAACTGACTGAAAACTTCACTAACAGAACCTGAGCCAAGAACAGAAATATATTTCCACATAATAATATATCAAATAAGAGCTGTAATTTATATTAATGAAGAAGGAAGGAAGGAAGGAAGGAAGGAAGGAAGGAAGGAAGGAAGGAAGGAAGGAAGGAAGGAAGGAACTTCCTACATATTTTACAAGCATTAGTCAAATTCTGCGGTTATTTGATCATGCTGTAAATATTGTGCTATATAACACAATATTTTCAATAGGCTCAGTAAGATGGTACCAAGAGTACCTCTTCTTATTAACTGTCCTCCCTTCCTGCTAACAGGTTTCCATCCAAACTCTGCACATTATGAGAGCCTGTGTCTTTGTGTTTGACCAGCATAGGAAGGTTTTGGCATTTCCTCATTCAGTTGTCAGATTAATAATAGAAAAATCAAAAAATGCAAGTAAACTCTCCACTAGCAAGTCAAAGTATATTTTGAGATAGGCTTAAAAATTATTTCAAAACTAATGAGCCAGTTTAAAAAGTTGTGAGATTTTTAGCGGAAGCAAATACCATTGTTCTTATGTCTTGATGTTGGGGGTGTTGAATCCAGTTAGGTCTTTAAACTTTTCCACAATCCTTGCAGCACTGGACAATTCATTTTTAAGGAAAATGAAGCTTCTCATTGCACCAAGAAGTAGGGCTATGAATATGTCAAAATCCTAGGGATGTGGTAGCAAGATAGCTTCTACATGCACCCCAAAAGAGTAAAAAGTGAGGACCTGCTTCCAGCCAGCCAGTGAGGAGCTTTGAGTTTTTAAATAAGATGATCTGTGTTAATAACTTATCCATAGACCTGCAGGACAGCAGAAGGAACAGGGGCTGTACAGCCTGAATTTCTAGTTAGCCTACATGCTAATGCTTCACGCTTTAATGCAAACCTGCACAGACTCCTCACAGCCTGTGCATAATTGCATATGCAAACTCTTAAGCTCATAGCTGTATTTTTTGTTTCCTTATTTGCACACATATGCTCAGTTCGCATGTTTTATACTTCTTCTGTGCAGTTTTCTTACATCTTATTAGTGATTTTGAATCATCTGTAGACAAAAAAAAGAGCAGGAAATATGTTTTGAAATAGGGCAGACTGGTATGACCTTCAGCAGCACAGGTACAATTCCCACCTTTCACAAATATATTAGCAAGCGAAATGTTGCAATTTACTTTTTCACCTCACTGATTTCACAGGGATGTGAAACTATGAATGAAGTAACTCATCATGACCTAACGGAAAACAATCATGACTTTTACTTATTCTTCTACTTGCACTAAACCCCAGAATAGGATTTAAACAAAGAAAGCCTTATTTCTTAAAGCAACCCCATTCCTCTCCTCCAGACAAGTTTATACATGCATAAAATCTCCCTAGGGAATTATTTACTACCTTTCTTGCCTTTAATCACACAATCTGCAGATTAAAGGGAAGAATGTTGTCCGGAAGTGTACCTTATTATTCCACGGTGACTAAGGGCCGTTTCAGTGAAACCTGAAGTTCCAAGAACAAATTAAAGAATAACATCAAAATGGATAGTGTTTTCTCCTATTAGTGGGTTCAGGAAGACAAATCAGTATCTAGTGTTTATGAAAAATGTTTTTAGAAATAACTGTAAGAAATTAAATTGCTTAATATCTGCATAAGTTTTCATTTACATGATAAAAATAACAATATGCAAGGTGTGTTTTTCTTTATTTTATTTTTATTTATTTTAATGCTTGAACATTAAAGGGTTGTCACCACTGTGAAACATCTAAAGTGGGAGGAGAATCGAAGTTTTTGTCTTTACACTCTGTAAGGGAGAAGCTGGAGTTACACTTGATTTTTTATACAAACATCCTTTAAATACTAATTGCAAACATTGCCACTCAATAAATATGATGTACAGACTGGACTAGCAGATGCTGAGTCTTAAAAGTCCTGTTGAAGTCAGTGATATTTACACATGCTCAAGAATTCAACCTCATGTTGAGGTCTGGATGTATACTCTTTTCTTTCCGTGCTGATTGTTGTGAATAGCTGATAAACACTTTTATTTTGTAGAACATTACCTCAATCACATTTTGAAAATGAGTTCCATTTATCAGAAGTACTGTCTTGATAGAGTGTATAAATTAGGGGAAAAAAGGACGCACATAAGCATATTTAAGCGTGACTCAGAAACTTGTAATTAAAATGAGAGACATTTATAGGTAAAAAAGAATTAATTATATTTTTCAATTACTATCCCACAAGATGGCTTCCATTCTGGGCTACATTACTGGAAATCTCCTAAATGAAATACCACAAAAGTGAATGCAAAACAAAGTATATCTATATAAAGAAATCATATTTGTCTTTAGGGAAACCCAGGACATGTGGGTGGGAAATGGGTATTATTAACCCAGCCCAGTGTTTGACAGGGGAGGAGACAGAACAGATGGTACTCGGGGACAGAAGAGCTCAATCAAGATAAGAGTTCTGGCATAATGCAAGCACCAGGGACAGGGTCAAGAAGGTGTTCAGAGTCAGGTTAGGTGGAGCTTTGAACAGCTTAATCTAGTGGAAGATGCCCCTGCCCACAGGTGGGGGGTTGGAACTGTAGGTATTTGTAGGTCCCTTTCAACCCCAACCATTCTGTACTATTCTATTCCAAGTCACATGCCACAGCTATCCATTTAAAAATGGTGAGAGCTTAAGAGAAACAGGAGTCACAGCAGTCACAGCTGTCAGCCTGAGAAAAAGTCACTAGAGAAATAGTGAAAGATGTCACAGAGAATTTCATATGCAAATATTCCTATTAGAAAGTTTTCATCACAAGCCAGTAACAACATGTTTCACAAGCATCAGTCATACTATGATCAAATACCGTGGGCAGTATAACCTGTTACTGATTTTATGAGAAAAGAAATCAGATAGACCTGAAAAATAGGGATAGATTCTGAAACAGACTTTCTGACTAAGGATCATAAGTTTATCCTAAATATTACAATATCTGCAGTGGTCATATTCTTATTTTGATAATTAAGTGAGGACTAAAGTATACATATACATTTGTAAGAGCAATCACATACTTTCAAAGTACCAACTAGGTAAGTATTGTATTTCATGTATACCTTTTTTCTCTTGATTGGATAGAATGACATGTAGTAATCACAGAATCTGTTAGGTTGGAAAAGACCTCTGAGATCATGGCGTCCAGACTGTGACTGAGCACCACCTTGTCAACCAGACCATGGTACTGAGTTCTGGGTCCAGTCTTTCCTTAAAAACCTCCAGAGACTCCACTGCTTCCCTGGGCAGCCAATTCCAGTATCTAATCACCTAAGCCTCCCCTAGCACAGCTTTAACACTATGTCCTCTTGTCCTGCTGCTGGTTGCCTGGGAGAATAGGCCAACTCCCCCCTGGCTACAACCTTCTTACGGGAAGTTGTAGAGAGCAATAAGATTGCCCCTGAGTCTCCTCATCTTCTTCATCATCTCCCATTTTCACATGTATAGAAAAACAAAATTCCACTTTTAACAATATTTCATGAAAAAATTACAACTCAGTTAAAAGAAGTAACCCAGAGGCAGTAGCCAGAAATTTGTAATGACATTTTCAGAAGGATCATACTGTTTTTTCTGCTCCCTCTAGAAATTGTTCTGCATATGTAATTGATTGCCCTCTTAGATCAGTGCATGCAGGAGTTATGCCCATGGAGTTACACATCTGTAAGTGAGCACAACAAGCTCAGCTGACTCTATGAATAGCCAGATTTACATTTACATGAAATAAAAATCTCCAGTCTATAGGGAAACTACAGCATTTCAGCACTCACTGTCATAGCAGATTAATATAATCAAAAGATTATAGTACTTTTGATTGAAAACTCTTCTAAATATTTCTAAAAACTAGTGTCCCAATACTAGGAGATGCAAGTTGAAAACTTGAAAAGCTGGCCCCTGTTTTGATACCGTGATGAAAGTAAGAGTTTGGGAAAAATCTGGCCTATGCTGTCATTCTGAATACTAAAAATACAGCTTCATACATGCAACTCACATCATTTCTGTATTTAACTGTACCCAATGCAGCAATGCCACCATATGGTGTAGTCCTCTTAGCTATATCAGTATTTAATTGACAACACCGATGGGAGCCCATGGAAGTACAGTGATTATGAGTCAGTATGTGGATAACAATGCCAGGTACAGACATACTCAGAGGGAGAGTGGGAAATGCCTGAGGGAATTCATTAGCTTCTAACATCCTTTCCCATTACTTTCAAGTCCCTAATTTCTGTCAGCAGGACTCACCAGCAGGTTCATGTCTCCTATTTTTTGAAAACTGCAGGATGAAATTTCCCCACGCAGAGCTTAGAATAAAACAGACCATGTGCAGTTGAGCAGGTAAGAAATGTGTAAGACTAAATGTAGTTTGCACTGAGTTTTTTTCTGCTCAGGCATTGTACCTCTTAGGGGAGTATATTATGCAGTGAGTACAAAAACTGTCATCTGTTGTGCTGGAATCCTCATCCAAGTACATTGGAGGTTTGTACTAAATGTTGGTTTGCTTTTTTTTTAGTGGAACATTCATGAAAAATATAGATTTTTTAAAATCAATTTACAATAAAAGAAAACCCCAAATCTCCTATAGAATATTTTCCTTCTTATATATCTTATAATTTCTGAAAAAGATTTGAGACCTGGATTTAAACTTGTTCCACTCTGTTTCTTAAAAATCTGCTCTGACACTACTTGCTGTTCACAAAAGATCATAGAAATCATAGAAATCATAGAATATAATGAGTTGGAAGGGACCCATCAATATCATAGGGTTCAACTCCTGGCCCTGCACAGGACCATCCCCACACGGGGATGTGACTCTCAGTCACAGCATGTGCCTGAGAGTATTGTCTAAAAGCTTCTTTAACTCTGTTGGCCGTAACCTTTTCCTGATATCCAACCTAAACCTCCCCTGATTCAACTTCATGTCATTTCCTTAAGTGCTGTCACTGATCACAAGAGTGAAGAGGTGCCCTGATTCCCTCACAAGGAAGTTGTAGACCACAATGAGGTTTCCCCTGAGTCGCCTCTTCTCCAGGCTGACCAGACAAGGTGCCCTCAGGTACGCCTCATTATAGCCTTCCCTCCAGACCCTTCACCATCTCTGTGGCCATCCTCTGGACTATTTCTAACAGCTTTATGTCTTTTTTATACTGTGACACCCCAAACTGCACACAGGACTCAAGGTGAGG
>VXBU01010677.1:341962-406948 GCA_013400315.1 Bombycilla garrulus
TTTTTTTTTTTTTTTTTTCCAGGAACAAAAAAACCCCAATATCTCCTCATCCCTAAAAATGTACAAAATAAATATAATGGAGTCAATCCATTATGATACCAATTACATGCTATATAGCTAATAATAGTGGATGTGTGATAAAAACAGTTTCTTCATCTTAGAAGAATTATTTAAATTTTTTAAAAGCAAAGAAATAAAATTAAAAAGTAATAATATTTAATGAAAAAGACCAGGAAAATATTTAATATTTTTATTGTAGTAAAAGAAGACTTCTAAATATTAAAAAGGTCTAATATTCATCAAGGTTTTTGTAGTTGCTTTCTGCTTTTAAATAGGACTGCATGCACTATGCTAGTTAAAACAAAAGTAAGAGGAATTATTCAGAAGGGGAAGTGTCAGTTTGGAAACAAAAGGAGGTCATAAACCTGGAAAGGCTCTGTCCTCCGTGCCGGGTGTCGTGGCACCGGGGGGGCGTTCCCTTTGTCCAGCCCCTCAGAGCCGGTGCAGCTCGGATGGGAAATGTGTCTGACAGCAGGGACTGAGTGACTGAACTTCGTACAAAACCAAAAAGATGCCAATGACAGGGCCAGGAGGAAGATTATGCAGCTGGAACTGCACAAAGAGGAATTTTATCCTCTGTAGCATTAGGAGTCCTGGTTGCATCTATCTATGCAGCCAACACGGCTGCTGTTATCTTTGCCCTGCATTTCAGCTAAAGGAAGGGAGGGAGCAGAGGTTACACACAAATTACAACCTCCATATTTCTTCTATATAAAATTTCTGTTTCTGACAGGATGGATGATCTTTTTAAACACAGTATATGCTAGCATCCAAATACACTATTTATTTCCTCAGCATCATATGGGCTGCCTTGTGATATTTCCTTGAGAATAAATACAGACTGCAACCATCTGTGTCTGGACTCTTCTCCCATGTCTTCCCACAGTTATTTCTTCTATGAGCTATTTTAACTTTTATTTTCTTTGTAGGTGCATGTGTATTAATATACAAGCTATAAAGTTCCAGTTGGAAAAAAAATGTGTCTCTTTTTAAAACACGTTAAATCCAATTTGCTCTTAATCACATTAAATTTTAATCCCACTTTCTGACAGCTGATACATGAACGCTTATATTCTGTCTGATGAGTTGTAATTATTCACTCCCTTTCTACTATGTAAAGATGTTATCACAGTATCTGTTTTGCCTAAGCATGCTGGGTGACATAATATTATAGATAAGAAATGTACAGATTCAGTTTTTATAAATATGCAGTTAAAATATGGCAACAATTTTCACAAGACAAATAATACAAATTCCTAAATTGGTCTTTGTTTTACTTAGGAGGGAATCTTTGCTACACAAGTTCCTGAACACAGTTCTCATCAATTCCTATAAAGATTGTCTACTTCTTGAGAAAGCTTTCCCCAGTATTTATGGGTATTCTGAAAAATACTTTGTGCTGACTGATAAGCAGTTACTGAGAAAAGCTATTAATTCCATCATTTTTGTTTTTCTGATGAAGTTTGTAGGAAAGGTTGCTGCCAGATTGTCATGAGGAATTTTAGACTTGTGGTTTCACCAGAATCTGCATTAGTCAATGGACCTTTCTGACCCACACAATGTGAATTATTAACTACTGGCCTAAATATTTGAGAGTTAATTACGTAGCATGTCTTCCAGTTAATTTCCTCAGTAATCACTTTTCACACACAATTTTCACCTCCTCACACAGAGAAACAACTGAAAAAACCTACATACTGTAAACAAACGGTGTCTCCTGTAGGCTGGGAAAAGGGAGGGATTGTTATTTGTAGTGATTGTTATTATCTTCATGATATCAAGCATAAAGGAGTCACTAGATAGCATTGTACTTGTGAGGGCAAAACCAACAATCAAAAATTTCAGATAGAAGGAAATGAATGTTCAAGTCTGGTTCTGGAATATCTTATTTCAAGTCAATGGACTTAAAATTGATTAACTTGAACCTGGTTGTAACAGGTTACAGAAATGTTAACTTTATCCCAGTAACTTTTTGGAATGGTTTTGGGTGACACAGTGCTAGCCTTTTATATTTCACACTTCTGAGCTTGGGAAAAGCTGATGGTAATTTTGATGTGATTTGACCCAGATTCATCTTGAAGAATCCTCACAGAGGAATTTAAAAGAAAAATTAATGCCTTACAAAATAGTGCTGCAGTATTTTTTTGTGTGTGTTAAAGGACCATTTTTACATACATATAATCTACAAATATAGGCAGTAATTGATATACAATGAATGTAAATTTTCTTCTGTGTTCATGCTATCTTAAACAGGAGTAAGAGATTTCCTCTATCCAACATCTTTCTGTATACTAAATTCCTGTAGGGGAGTATCATTTGTTGTGTGGTATGCTTGAACATGAATTTTTTGGACTGACTTTAGCAGGAAGTCTAGTAAGTACTTTTGCAATATATATAGTAAAATATGATGCAGTAATCTTCACATTTGGAAAATTGTATGTAAAAATGAGGTGGATGAACAAATTTAAAGGCATAATTTTTTGTGTAAACTGTATCATCCACAACCTTATTAGAAAATAAGCTGAAATAAATTTGATAGATTTCATACTGTGCAATACATTCTGTATTTTGACATTATAGAATGATTGTATTGGGAGGAGAGCTTTTCAGAATTGCTTTTTATAAAAGGTATTAAAATGTACTGAAGAAGGAAAAAAATTACTGACACACAATTTTCTGTGGATAAATTCAGAAATAAAATCTAGAAGAATCTTGTATCACAAAACTATTTCATCCTCACCATCTTCCCATAATTGCCTGTTATATACTTACCCTTCAGTCTTAAAGAGTTATTCCCACTACTTTTTTCCAGGAAGGCTTAGTAATTGTCCTTTATATTTTGCACAATATAAGTGCTGCAGCCCTGAAGTAGCAATTTTACAGCTAACTTTTACTTTCTGTATCTCTTCTGCTAGTTCATAAGTGTTATTAACATTTGATATTCCTTTTCTTCTTTTTAAGAAAATCAAACCTTTACATGGGCTCACGTTGACTCAGTAATACTTACGACTTTGAATTTTGTTGTTCTTCATGTTTATGATGAGAGGGAAAAGGCCACTTCTACATGAAACTATTGAATTTTAGTGTGAAGTTCTGAAGAGGTGACTCTTTTAAGTTAAAAATAAGACTTCCTGGCAGGAAGCCCTTTTGTAAGAACATCTCAATTTTCTTCTTCCTTCTATATGTTTAGACAACACCTTAGTCAGCCTGAAAGGCTGTGTGTACTCATCTGCTTAGTCACCAGCTGTCACTGAAGGAGAACTGCACAGATTGGGCATTTTGGATGGATCAGGGGCTCGTGCTGTGCTTGGTGTGCTGGTGGGGTACCCAGCTCTTTGCTACAGGTGATGTTTTATCACGCCTCAGGCTACCTGTGGAAAAGGGTCATGGCCTCCTTTGTGTCTGCACATTGTCTACTACAGTCTACTGTACTCTGTAAAAGTAATAATTTCAGCAAAACACTACTTAGGAAATCAAGAGTTCCAGATGGGAGAAAATATTTTTGTACTTGTTTATTAATTGTGTGCATATAGAAACTTAAAAATGTTATATCATGAAAACATTCTGTGCAGTGTCGTGTATTTATAGACATTGTCTCAAAAAGGAAAGTGACCACTATCTAATATTTGTAATAGTTTGCATCCATCCTTTAAATTTTTTCCAGATCTAATTATAAATACCATTCCAGAGAAAAGAAATTGCAACACAAAAAATACTCAAGCCCTCAGAAGCTGCAAAATAACCCCACCAATGCCTTTATTTGAGAATTGTGTTGTTGAGTGCTGACATATATAAATATCTGCAAAATATCTTTTTGACTATTTTGTGTGCCAGTTTTATGTCCCAGTGATAGCTGGTTTGAATCTATTTGCAAATATGGGCTGAATTATCATCAACATCTTTGTTTAAATGTGATTTTTCATAGTCTAGTGGATAAAACATCCAACAGGAAGCTACAGGTCTAAGTTAAAATCTACTCTTTTTCTAATTTAGTACAGATATAAGATCTGAGTTCACTTCTCAGACAATTGTTACTGTAACGCTTTGTGAGTTGACCACCTCCAGATTCTCAGTTTATGTAAATTCTCACTGAATTGAGTGCTTCTTTAGATAAAGTAAGTGCATAAATATGACCAATCAAGAATCTGGCCATTCAGAGAAAGGGTGTGAAAATTTTGTTTAAAAATCATATTACAGTATTTAAGTATTTTTGACATTGCAGTGCTTACCTCAAATACTATCTAGCATAATTATTTGACCACTATCCTGTGACTCCCTAAGCAGGGAGAAATGAAAGACAGGCTTAGCACATTTCTGCAATAATACTTTCATGCCCCGCCAAGGTAAAACAGGTGATCCCTGTTTTAGTTCTGAACGATTTTTTTTTGCAAAACAGAATGTTTTTGAACTGAGAAAAATAGGGATTCTTTTTGTTTTTTTTTTTAAATTCAGTGAGTGACAACCACCTAACTCATAAATTTCCTAAATTCAAATGTAGAAAGGAAACAATTAAACTGAGTATACACTTCCAGATCTGGTATCCTAACTTCCATTTTATGCTAATTGCCATGTAAAAATTTTGTGCTGGTTGGAATTTTTGAGATCATTGACTAAAATTTTGATTGAAAAAGATGAAAGGTTTTATTGGACCAGAATCCCAAGTATGTGATAAAAAGACTCAAAATTATCCCCTTGGAGCCATGAGACTCATTTTCTGCTTAGGTCAAATTCTGAGGTCTAAAGTAATCTATTGAAAATAATAGCTTAAATACTCCATTGTTAAATTTTCATGCAAGGCTTCCATGCTAGAATATTCTGCTCAGCTTAAGATACCTTCATTTCATAACTTTACTGCTTCAATTTATTGAAAGTGTATACCTGGCTTTCTTTCACAGCAGTGACAATGTCTGCCTTGAGCTTAACGAATAAAAAGGCCAAAAACTAGCAGACCAGCTTTTTCTTTGGACAACATCAGACTGCTTTTACACATGGATAAATCTTGCTTTGGCACGGTGGAGGTGCCTCTTTTAACAAACTGTATTGCTGACAGCAAAGAGCAAGATTTTACAGCCTGAAGCCGGTGGGAGTTCTGCCCTTGACCAGAGTCAAGAGCGTATCAGAGCACAGGTTACATTCCCTCCCATACGACTCTGTCAGATCTGAGACACAGTCCATGTTTGGGAATCTTTCAGTACAAATCTTCTTTTGCTTCAACAAAATCAGAAATCTTTGACTCAGAATGCCTTAAACAATAGCTCACTGAAGACTGGTTAGGCATGTGGGTTCACTTCCTGGCTTCCAGCTAAACTTTGTGTCAAAAATTGCATTACAAACCAGTAATGACATTATAGATCCAATACATATGTACAGTATCTTTGAGCAAATGGAGACATATGTAAAGAATGATTATGTATTTATGAGCTAGAGAGGAGGTTGTGATGCAGTTTATGACTCATAAAATCCTACCAGCCAGGGCTGTATTGTAAATTTCTGTGAAACTTGTTTATATTGTATAGTCTTAATCATAGAGTACACAGAGGCACGTAGAGCCTAAATCACGAGCCTTCAAGTTCTCAGCTTAATACATAGATACAGTTATTGGGAATTACTATTTCTTTAAAACTCTTTTGAAGAAAAACATGTTTTTTACTAGAGTGATCTTATCCTTGTATTCTTTTTTTTTTTAAGTATTTCTTTATAAAATTCTATTGAGGAAAATCAGAGAACTCACATTTTTTTGTGATCTTCCATTCCCTTTCTGTGTTTATGTGTAAGAGAGTTTGGCATGCAAAATTCTTCAAGCTAAAAATATGGCAAATACAATTGATGGAGCACTAATTTTCATGCATATGTCAGCAATTCAAATTCATTAGTGAGGTGAAGAGCTTTTCAACACAGCTTTCTAATAAAGGGTAGAGGGAAAGGTGGTTCACTGTACTCATCAGAGAGCATATCTTTCATCCAGGGCTTTCAAAGTACTTCCTGAATTAAAATTTCTGACCATCTTTGAGTTAGTTAAACATCAGTTAGGTGAATTGACCATTTTATTTCATCATTTCTGTGTGAAACATATGCATGAAAGGGAGCTGATCCTGCAGAGAGGTAAATAGTGCTCCGTGCATGGAGCTTGGTCAGCCCTGGGTACTGCAGACAATGGGGCTTCTGAAGCCAATGACTGTGATCGCAGTGCTGCACATCACCTCCTGCACTTCCACTTGCCAGCCTCGGGCTCCTGGTGCCTGCATCTGCTCACAAGGGTGTTCTGCTGCTCCCACTGTGCCTCACACTGTGTGCCTTACCTGCTCTTTGACTAAGAGGCAAGATTTCTCCCTGACTTATTAAGTTTATTTTAACACATGAATAATGTCATAACAACAAGTATTTCCCCCTGCAAATACATACATGTATATACATAAATATGCATATGTGGTCTGATTTGCTGTTTGCTGTGAAAAGGTATTCAATATCATATTTTAGAAAAATCTCTTGGCTTTGACTGGGGAAAGCATGCTGGGTTTTGCCAGATGTGCAGTTAGTCAGAGTAATTAAATCAGCTGGGTTTGCAGGTGGTATGTGGGAGAATATTTCTTGGTTTATTCTCAAGAAAAATAAAATTATAAAAGTCACTCATATTTTTATGTTGAGGATTTTAGTCAAAATTCAGGGCCATATAGTAATAAGAGGAGAAAAGATATATTCATGTTTATCAAGACCATAGAAATCTGTCTTCCTAAACAGATTTCCCACTGGAAAGTTTATTTTTCTATGGTTACCACCTTCTTTACAGATACTGCTCATCTCTGGAATTTCCCTGCAGTTTCTCTCAAGTTCATTTTCCAGTGCTCAATTTGATGATTTTCTGCTGCTTCCCCCTCACTACTGCACTTGTTTGTCTTCTTTCTGAGGTGTTAGGTTTTTATCACCAATCAGTGCTTTTAGTGAGTCACCTCCAAGACCACATATGAACCTCTGTTCTTGTAAAG
This sequence comes from Bombycilla garrulus, assembly GCA_013400315.1. NCBI lineage: Eukaryota > Metazoa > Chordata > Aves > Passeriformes > Bombycillidae > Bombycilla > Bombycilla garrulus. The sequence continues at coordinate 349,006 of VXBU01010677.1, forward strand.
GTTATAAGCCTTCAATCTCTTAGGTCCTGTAAGGAGGTCTGGATATTTTTATATATTTAGGTAAGTATAAGTCCAATTCATAGCCCAAGTACAATGTTTCAGAAAAACATTGCAAGAGATAGAAGATCAGCCTAAATTTTAATACTTGAAATAGCTATGGTAAAGTAATATGTGACATATATAATGAAATAAGTAATATAGAATGTTAGGATAAACATTTTCTGTATCCTTTTTTACAATAACTTGTGATGGTAATGGTGAAGTAATGCACTCAGATGAAGCTTGTACTGCTAAAACCTTTAACCCAAGCAGTGGATGTACATATATTTCCTGTCCAGACTTTTGACATAGAAGAGTTCTGGTAAGAATTATTCACATGGCAGAAGGAGGAAGAGTGCAAATGACATGTCAGTTGCAATTTCAGTGTTCATTGCAATCCTTGGAACATCCCTGGCATGAAGCAAATTCAGACAACTGGACCAGATGTCAGGAATGTTAATGTGTGTCTTTAAGGTCGTATTTCATTTTCATTCTTTTGAAAAGAATTGGGTTTGGTTTTGGGGATTTTAGGAGGGAATAAAGAGATTTTCATTACCCAATAATAACCAGTGTGAATGTGAGAAGCATATTTAAAGGAATTCTCAGTATAGTATCCCAGCTGCTGTAGCTGCCTCTACTCAGTTCCCTCTGTAAGAGTTAATCACTATAAACCTTTTAAGAGTAAAAACCAGATCAATTTTTCAGTAGTTTCATTCAGAATTACAAAATGTGAAGCTTGTTGATATCCATCAGTCCTGGTCTCAAATTTTATAAATAGAGAAGGTCTTAGAAAGATTTTGTATACAACAGTTGCTTTGCTCAAAAGCTGCGTAGGATTCATTTGTCAATTTACAGTGGTGCAATATTTTAAAATTCATAGGGAATTTAAAATATGTCTTACCAAACAAGGAATGATTCCTTTTGTTAAACATATATGTTAGATTAAATGCCTCTCTTTGTACACTGATTATTACGTTAGACAGAATTCATTCTGTTGTAAGAACAGACGGCTTGGTCTGATGGAATGTGCTTCATTCAAGGGAGAGAATTGAATAGTTTGACAAAATGCATTTTGTGGATAGGTTCACAGGAGAATTTTCAGGAGAGTGAATTGTAGTGTGTTGTCTAAGGAAAACACCAGAGAATTGATTTTAAAATGTTGAGTATAGAATGGATTGGAGTAGTTTAAAACATGCACATTATGGATCAATCAGATTGAGAGGCCTGACAAAAAGTAAAAAGTGCCCACAAAATCCATTCTGTCAATGGGGATGTTTTTCATCTGCTTGCATCCTCAAGAAATTGTATTTTCTTGTACACTTCATGAGCTCTTATCAGCACAATGCCACTTTCTTCCAATTTCTTTCGCCTCTGACAATAAAAATGGTTTGGTGAAATTCCTTGCTGTGACAGATTTCACAGGCGGTGCATAGCTCAGCTGCTCCTGTTTGGTACATGCTTTTCTGGCCTAGAGAAGGATCACAGAGACAGTTTGAGCAGCTGGGTATTTGGCTAAAAATCCATCTTCTGCAGATTCATCCATTGAATTGGGTGAGTAATGTACAGGTAGAAAACCATCAAGGCCAGTGTTTTATGTTCAGATGTGTGACGCAGGGGAGCAGTGAAATTCATATCCCTAAAACACCTGATGTTAATTAGACACTTAGTAATGCTGTTCAGAAAATCCCAGGTGCTGAGAGAAGGGGAAAGTTAGCTAGAGCATAAGGAGAGCACTTTGGAGGCTGAGGCACAGCTCCCACCCACAGTTTTTGAGTGTTTGTTGCTGCTCAGGATAACTTCCCAGCCACATGTCTGCGTCAGGCTGGCCCTTTCCTCTTTGGGAAATGGCAGTCTAGCAGCTCAGGTCTTTAACATTTAGCTGCAGGAAAATTTGGTTCATATGCACAGCATGTGTACCTGCTTTATGAGTAACTTTAAGGAGCTTTGCTCTTCTGCAGATTAAAAACCAGTCATGTTTGACTTCTGCAAGTATTGGGGAACTGACTATAACAAAAGCATAAAAAGGGCATGGATACAGCCAGTTTTCCAGAAAACCATACAAACAGCTTCCAAATGGTAAATTGGTTGTGACTGAAAAATTTAGGCACACCCAATGTAAAAGAAGAATGAATTTCATTTTTTTAACCTTTACTGCTTTTGTAAATACTTTTAGAAGCTGAATCCCCAATACTCTTACTCAGAAAAATTGAATGCCATTAAGTGATATGCAGAAAATTACTTTTTCTAATATAAACAAATGAACATAACTGAACCATTATCTCATAGTGCATTTTACAGTGGGCATAGTTTAGGTGAATTCAGTCACTTCTAGATAGGATATGATCCATGTTGAGATAGTAGCATTGTCTGGGATCTAAAGTCAGACATGACCAGATCCTCGCAGACCCACTTGAATTGTGTCTACTAATCTGTTGAAATTTTAATTTGAGAAAAGTGTGTTGTTGGCATATGAAGAAGCTTTTTGATTTTTTTCCTCTCTATTTCGAAATTGTTATCACGACTGTTTTGTATCAAACACTCTCATAAGAGTTCATAATGCTGCATAATAGGGGTAGGTTGAAGTGTTTATGAATTGTTAATGAATAATGTTAACTGACCAAAGTTAATAACAATTCATTAAAATTCATAAAATAGTTCATGTATATTTAATTGCGAACATAAAATGAGATACTTTTCCAAACATGCATGTTTCCTGAAAATTAAAATTAGGAATTTACAGAAGCATTAATTAGTGGAAAGCTGAAGAAAAAGGTTATGATGAATGTACAGTTTGAGCTATTTTGAATACCTCTTCTGTATAAGCTCATAAATTATTCAGTACAAACCACTTATGTAAGATTTCTTAAAGGTAAAAGAAGCATCCTTTCAGGGTTGGTTGCCCTTTCCTTAAAACAAAATAACTCTGTTACATTACTGGAACCAAGTTACAGAAATAAATTGATTTCCCCGCCCAGGGCAGGCATCTGTTACTTCCTAAAGTAAAGAAATGCTCAAGGAACATATGGTTGAAGGGATTTGGCAGGGTTCTGTTTTAGAAGAAGAGATATATATGAGATTGAAACAGGAAACAGGAAAGTATCTGATTCAGTCAATAGATTGCCAGCATATTTTATCTAAATTTAAGTCAGTTTCTGAGTTAAGAGCAATTCAGATTCTTAGTACAAAATGAAGTCAGGCCTTATCAGCTGGGTAACAAACTTTACTTAGACTTAATTCTGCATAGTTAGCTAGGCTGTGGTCCTAGTCAGATGTTCAATTTCATTAAATTAATGCTTTGGGGGTGAGGGTTAAGGGTTACTCTCATGAATAAACATTTCAGAAGTGTACGTATCACATCCAGAAAGGCTACTGAAATAGCACGTAAAAGCCAGTGAAAGCTGGATATCTGGCTCTGCATTTGAAGTCTACTATTCATTTTGAAATAAAGTCACCAAAACTAATAAAATGGGGATTTATCTTCCTTGAAAACGGAATATGATCAGAATTCAAAAGTGTTAATTAAAAAATTGTGCATTTTCTATAGACTGGAGGCTTCCAGTATTAGATTATTTCCAATTGCTTTTATTTTTGAACTCTAGGATTAAGGATGGGGATGATGTCATAGTCATGAAGCCCAGACAACTCAATAGCGCCTGGGAAATAGTTTAGTGGCAAGACTTTTCTGGAATGCTTGCATTTGAAAAAAAGACTGGGTTTTTATATTTTTACAGAGCTGTTAAGTTTCTGTTCTCATTAATTTGTCCTCTTTGTGGTAAAGGTTATCATATTTGCTTTATCAACACTTTTTTCGATGCATTGCCATTTGCCTTTGAATGAGAGAGGGATGAGTCAAAGAGCTTCCTACTTTTTCTAATCTGTGTCTCTTTGCACTACAAATCAGTGGAAAGTGAGATGCTAAACTTCCAATGCCGTTTGCTAGGATACTGATGAATGACTATTAGGAAAATAATTATAAGAAAAATCTAGACTCCAGTGGAATAAATATGCTATTTCCAAACAGGTATCCGTAAATTGTAGTCCATACTGCTTTTCCACACCCATCTTACTGCTCAGAAGTATCTGGTCTGTTTAATAATTCAAGGAATCTTGTGTTTTCAACCCAAGGCATATTACTAACAACCTCTGAATGTTATTGCTGGGAGGGCCCCTCCCAAAATATGCCTTTTTTTCCCATGTGGAATTGGCTGTATCATAACTTGTGCACTTGTTTTCATGCAATATTGAACATTTGAGTATCTTCACTCTTCTGAGCTGGAAGGGAAAGGGGCTGGCAGGCACTTGGAGTATCCTCAAGAGAATGGGTGTGCTACAATGAGAAGGGTCAAAACTGCCTGGCAGCTGAGAGCAAAGAAGCTGTCAGTCAAGGGAAGCTGTAAGATAAATGCAAGGCAAAGTTTTAACTTAGCAGAATAATTCTGTTGTTTTAAAAAACCCCTTTTAATCAGCAGATTTCAAAGGTACTCATTGTCTATATTTTACTGAAGGCACAGAGATTTGAGCTGAAGCCAATAAAATGATGTAGAAACAATGCCAGAATTAGAGCATGAGTCCCTCTAGTCTCAACTTGCAGTTTATCTTCCAACCACACCACCTCATTTTGTCTCAAAGTCAGATTAAAATGTGTGAGACAATAGGCTGAAATGCTTTTCTGGCTTCCTGCACTGGATCAGCTGCAGCCTGGAATGATGTCAGATTGTTTTCCTTGAGTGGTATGGGCATCTTCCTTCCCAGAGTCACAGCAAATGTTTTCTGTTTTCTTTCTTTGGAGCACACTTTTTTTCCTTATGTTCACATCACAGAGTTTTTGGCCACAGGCTGTTAACAGGTTTTATTATCATTACCATATATATGTATTTTCTTCATTTTTATTAAGATTCCATTCCAATTTGTTGCTTTATGATTGCTAAAAGACTTTTTAAAGAAGTATTTGACCTATCACTGAAACAATTTCTCTCATCTGCATATTGAATGACTTGACAATGTCCAGATGAAGAACTGGATGTGCCAGGAGATTTTTGGACAGATATTTAGCACTTCCAGGTGCTGTGACATTGGGTGTGATGAGCAAGACTGGAGAATGTTTGGGTTGTAGAATCCAATCCAATTGCAGTAGCAAGAGTTATGTTTTCTGATGGCCCAAAGGGACATCAGCAATGAAAAGAATGACATGAGATTTTATTCGATGTATCCAGAGAGCTTTTGCAACTACTGTATTTCTACTAATATCCACTCCAGTACAGTAGAGCAAAGCCTGATGTCATTGGTGTATCTTAACATTACACAGCATGATAGAGCAAGTTTAAGGCTTACCATTTGGGTTATGAAGTTTTCCAGTTTTGTTTTGTTTCATTTCCTATTTAGGTACATTATATGTGAAACTCTCTCTACTGCTACAAAGGCCACCTCAAAAACAAAATGGCACATTCAGCACAAGAAAGTTCTCCTTGCAGATCTTAGTGAATGTCTAAGCACTCAGCTTCAGTTCAGCTTGAAACAAGCTATGATTTTAAATTTACAAGGTAAAACCCACCCCATATATGGCTACCTTGAAGACAGGCCCCAAGCTACTGAAGACTTAAGTTATAATAAGTCTTATCACTAAAAAAATATTTTCTTTAAGTAGGGGCTGATCAGCATTCAGAACCACATTTGGACGATTACTCCAGACTCGTGTGTTTGTAGAAGCAGAAGAGAGTGAGCAGTAAGGCAGTATTTCCAGCCTGTCCTTTCTCAAGCCATAATTCTGTGCATACACTCAAAATGTCTTCCCATACTACAAGTACAGACCTTGTACCTGCAGTACATCAGCACTCTTAAGCTGGTTGCATATATATAGGATATGTCATACTGTTTAATGGGAATATCAAGATTTAAGAGTGGGGAATGAGGAAAATTTTACACTTTTTAATTTTGAATTGCTTTAGGCATGATAAGAGAGAATTGAATATTTTGAAAGAGATTAACCTTAGGTGATTGAGATGATTAAGAGACATGTATGTTTGCTGATGAGAAAGAGATGTAATTTCCTGTACCCTAGTGAAATGTTCTGACACAAGACAGAAGTAGAAGCCTGGTTTAGCTTTTTTGCAAGAAAGATACAAGGAAGTTAGGTGAGTTGTAAAGGCTGTGGAGGGAAGATCATTGGATGTCATCAACCTACAGGACCATAGTGTGAAGGAAGTTTTGAAAAGGATTTTAGAGATTTCTTTGTGCTAGAAAGTTATGTACAATATAATCCTGTGCAGAGCTGACAGCTTGTACCTGCACATGCTATAAAAAAAAATAATATTGAGCTCCAGCTGAAGCTCCAGCTTTCAGTAATGAGTTGTGGGGAAAAGTGAGATTAAAAGAAGGAAAGTGATAACACAATAAGGTATAGAGACCTAAATTGTGGTATCAAATTTAATGAATGGCTCAATTTTTATATGAAATACACCATGAAAGAAATGGAGCCAGTTAGGACACAGGCTCAAAGAATTGCTCAAAGTTCATGGCTCAAAGAATTTAAAAGTGATACATTTTTCTGAGTGGCCAGAGATGTTTAACGCAGACCTTACTGTCTTCCCTCATGACTGGAGTGAACATATATGCTGTTACCACTATCTAGGTTTTCTAGAAAGAAGACACTATTAATGGTCATGTATTGATGCTTTTGAAATTCTGTTCTTTCAGATACCACTGAGATTTGATTTAAATTTCTGCTTTACATAGTTTATTATGAGAACAACATTAGAAGAATGTTTCTGCCTGAATGAATGCTTTCTTGCTTTTGTCTCCTGCACACCTACATTTTGGTAGCATTTGAGTACTTTTAAGTGTATTTTAAGAGTAATTTTAAGTGACTGAGCACTACTGTCAGGTATATTGAAAAGTAGGAAAAGGATGATTTTTCTCCTCTATGTTGCTATATCTCAAATGAAATGAAAAATTTGGAGTAATTTCTGGGATTCCTTATGTATTTCACCCTCAGAACTTTTTCAAAGTGTTTTCCATTGTGTTCAGCTTTACAGGATATTTAAAACTGCAAAGTTATCAGAAAACTTATCCATTAAATTCTATCTGGTTTTCTCTGAATATGAAAAATATCTCTTTCCTCCTGAATTCTGAATCTTTAGTCAATTTTAATCTGTCTTCTCTTGCAGTGGCTTTTATAAATTACTTCAATTTTGTGCCAGTAAAATAATATTTCAGAAGTATCCATGTAATATTTCACTGAAACCCACTGAGGAACTGTAGGGCTGAGCACAATAAGCACTGCAGTGTAAACTGTTTCATTCTTTTGTTCAGAAAAGAACTCTGTCTTCTTTGTCTCACCCTTCACTATTTTGTTATTTTGGTTTAGTTTGGGAGAGGGTAGTACAAGATGATATTCTCTAAGTTAGAATCACAAACGATCCTTTGCAAATAATACATTTGTAAATTTCATGTAATATGCATCTCACATGCTTTCTGCAAACAGCTGATAGTTGGAAATCACACTTATACTTTTGATCCTTCTTAAACTGTCGAACAGTATTAGGCATCCACCATTCCTCTTGTGCTTCCTCTGTCTGCGATATTTGTAATACTTGCCAAAGGCTTTCCTGCTTCCCCTGCCACTTACTTCATAATGATGGGATATTATTCTTCTAGATCTGCTGGCTTGTCATCTTTTATTACATCTAGTTGCCAGACTTTATACTATCTTGTAATCATAAAATCTTAGTGCATTTTACCCTTCTCCTCAGAAAACTCAGCTTCAGTCTCCAGTGTGTGATCTTCCTTCCTTTGTTTTCTTTTTCAGCACTAAGGGAAAGCTGTATTTACAATCAGAGCAATGTGTAGGCTTTGTTTTTCTTATGAATTCCTGACTCACTTCACCCCAACCATTCATCTCAAGATTAAGGTATTTGAGAATTGGGTAGTGACATGGCTTAAGGAAGAAGTATTATTTATTTGTTTATGTTTTAGGAAAACATGTCTAAGTTGGAGTAAGGCTGTTGAAAAGACCAGTGAGTTGTCTTTCAGGCGTTTTTCAATACCTCCTAGAATAATCTTCTCCAAACCTCACCAGGTACTGAAGTGAGACTGACAGGCCTGTAGTATCCAGCATCCTCCTTTTTGCCCTTCTTGAAAACTGGGACAATGTCAGCTTCCAGTCAGCTGGGAGCTCTCCAGATTCCCAAGATCGCTCAAAAATCAAGAGAGCTTTTGCAATAATGTCAGATTTGAAGACTTTTGGCTGAATCCCATCAGAGCCCATAGATTTGTAGGGATCCAGCTGGATCCCACACAATTTCAGGTTCAGCTGGGCATTGATCATTCTCGCAGCCATGGTCCTCCTCGCAGCTCAGGGTACTGAGACCCCCTTGGTCCATCATCCATACTGAAGTCAGAGACAAAGAATGCATTAAACACCTCTGCCTTGTCATTGTCCCTGTTTGTGAGGTGACCACCCTCATCCTGTAATGTGCCAATATTATTTTTACTCTACCTATTGCCATAAAGATTTTTTTAAAAACTCTTTTTATTTTCCCCTGCAGTTCTAGCCAACTCCCAGAGAGCCTCAGTTCCAGACAAAAGGGAAGGGACTGTAAAACGGTTTAGAAAGAAAACTTCAGCTCAGAATAAAAGGAATAAAGGTGAGTGATGCATGGGCAAACATATGTTTATGAGAATCAGATTTATCATTGAAATATTCATATTATGGACCTGCCATGCTGCAGGATTGGAAGTACAAATCCATCTTGCGTATTACAGGAAGACTGACTCTGGATTAACTAAGTATCATGCTGCCAGCGTCAAAACTATTACAACATCACAGCTTTTCCTGACTGTTTAGAGGATGGCACAGAACAGGAAATTTTGAACAGGTGGTTATCCAGCTTGAAGTGAATGAAGGTCAAAATGTTGATTTTCATATGAAGATGCAGATATTAAAATATTAGGGCAGCCAAAATAATTCCAATCTATCTGCTTGGCTTATTTTTCTAGTGCATCCCGAAATTTCTTTATTGACCAGGTAATCAGACATGTATGTTCTTGATCTCAGTACAAACTTTTCATGCAAAAACAGGATCTACATTTACAGGTGGATATCCATCATCCATGGCTAGAAATTAAAACTAATATTAAAAATATGTATATATTTCTGTAACGTGTCTGAAGGTATTTATGCAGGAAGTAAAACATTTTTATATTTACCAGAATTTTTCAAATGTCTTTTTTGGATATTTAGATTCACTGTTTTAAAATCTGTTCTTTGCACTAAAGTTCCTCTTCATCCCTTAGGTCTTATGAAAAAAAAAATTAGACTGATAGGCCATTAGCAGATATTGTTGTTGGAAACAGTGTTAGGCAATTCTGAGAAACAACAGATGACACGTGAACTTTTTAATGGGCTATCTCTATAATTGAGCCCAGATGTGACCTGTAATTTCCATAGACATTACTGCAGTTCCTGAAAGAATGTAATAATAGTGAGTTTCATACCTGCAAAGCCATCTTTTTTAGTATATATGGTAGCATCAAGAAAAACCATAAGGAAACAATGTAAATGTCTCCAGAATCTACTATTCTATTTCTTTTTTTTTTTTTCCCTTGTAAAAGAATGATTGTGGGGTTTTATTTTTAGATACATTAATTTATTTTTTAAAGGCCCTTGGAAAGCTTTTTCTCCATTTCATTGGAAGTCTTCTTGTCGCACATCTTGCAAGGATGGAAGTCTGGTTGCATGAACACCCAATCTGCCCCTTGCCAATCATTTACCATGTACCCTGTTTTCCATCTTCCTTCCTATTAAGTCCTCTTGATTAAACTTGATTAAACCATCTTTTCTCTCACCTTCACTCGTATAAAAGTCTGAATCTCTGTAACTAATGTTTCTCTCAGCTGCTGACTAAGACCCAATCATAAAAAAATAAGGTATATTTAAGTTTAGGAGGTTTGCTGCTGCTCAAGAATCCAGTTTTCTACTGACTCCTCAGCCTGTATAGCTAGAGTTTCATTTATTGGTGAAGTGATTGAGCAAGTCTCTGGAAACATTGCTAAATTTTCAGAGTCACTTGAAGATACCAGAAACTACTCAATTCAAAATGTCCTAAGGTGTGTAGAACAGAAACTGAATATCGAATTCAAACACGGTGATTAAGCAAGCAAACTCTGACTGGTTCCCATGTAGCTTTCCTAGCTGAGACTCCTTGTTTGATGAGAAACTCCCATAGTTACCTGACTTGTTTCACTGTAGACCAATGTGTTCCTGAAACTCCAAGTATGCTTTGAGCATACCTGACATGCGCCAGCAATGGCTCCCTAACTACCACCACAATGGAACTTTTTGGGCTGCTTTACGTTTTTTTTAAGGTTTCCAGTTTCCACAGAGGTACCAATCAAGTGGTTCACCCAGGAATAGGTCCATCCCCAGCCTTGGCTCTGCCCAAGGACACAACACCCACCTTTTCAGAGAGTGTTTTCCCCTGAGGCTGGCACTGGAGTGTGGGAAAAGAAACAAAACTTCCCTTGTCTTTTTGGTGGAGTTTGCAGGAAGGAATACCAGATTTGGGAGGTCAGGAGAAGACAGTGCAAGGAAAAGCTGTTTTGTGTACCAAAAGTTAGAAAATTAATTTTAGAGGAGAAAATTCGGGCTCTGTTCACAAAAGCACACTTAAGCTTATTAATCCTGTGCAGAAAGCTCATGATGAGAGAGAAATGTAGGACCCATCTCCTAGATGAGGGCAACCAGAGATGTGAGCTCTCCCTGTGTCTTTCTTCTTGGTTCAGTGCAGAGTGTCAAACTGTGGTGATGCTGCAGGAGGAAGAGTGGAATAGTTCCACTCTTCAGACTTGTGCTGAAGTTGGTTAGAGCTAGAGCTCTCATCTTGGATGAGTATACCAACTACTAGACAATTTAAAAAAAAAAAAAAAAACAAAACAACAAAAAAACTCCAAAAACTAGGGTAGGAAATAAAGACATGTATTTATTTGTAAGTGTAACCTGCACTTTAAAAGAGGGAAAAAAAAAAAGCTATCTTAATGTCTTTTAAAAAGTAGCTGTTGTTGTCTTAAAAGGCAGATTCTGATCTTTTGGTTGGATGGATGCTAGCAGTCATCCTCTGGAAAGACATAGTAATTCAGGCTATGTATTCTTTTCTCAGTATTTATTAGTTCTACTTTCACAGCATGCCATACTTTCAAAATAGGTCTAGAGTGTGCATGGTATTTAGGAAATAGTAAGAGACATTTGCATTTTTGGTCCTATGCCTGGTATTTCCCACTGACTGCTATAGGCAGTATATTCAATACAACATTAGGAGTGTGAGTCTTGTGGGTGCAAACCTGCAATTAGGAGCCTCCATTTCTTACTGTGGGTTCAAGACTTCACCTGGGCTGGGGATCTGCCTTGTGGACAAAATTTTGTGCTTTCAAGTCCTTATTGAATGTAGACTCAAGTATTTTTTTCCAAAGGCACAAAGTAAATCAAAGCTGGAGGAGGGACCTGAACCGCTAATTTTCATTGTATCTGTATACATGATGAATTTAATAGCACCACTATTTTTTTCTGAAATAATTTCCATTATGTTCTTCAAGCAAGGCATTATATTGCATGGCTTTATTCATCATTGAGAAGTGAAAGATTGTTATGATACAAAATGCTTTATACTGGTCATAATTATACAGAAAGGCTAGAAATAAGACTAAAATATTTCTGTTATTTGCCACCATTGTAATTCAACAATGTCAATAAGAAGTTGACTTTAAAAAACCCACTAAAGAACCTTGATTTTTCTTGAAGACATTATACCAGTTTACCCCTTTTTGCAAAATTCCTCTAGGAATTTCACAAACACTGCTTTAATTTTTTTTTGTTGTCCGACTTGTCTTATACAAAAGTGAATTTTACAGCCAGCAACATAAAGAGTATTCCAAGGACTTTTATAAAGATTTTGAGCAAACTTACTTGTTCTGTAATGTAGCAGTTGGCTTTTATGAAACTATATATTTTGTCATATAACCAACTGCTTTGCTGTAAATGTACTCTGCAGTATAGAGATTTCAGTGGTCAAAGTGTTTCCAAAGGCTTTTGCTACAATTAAATTGATTCTGCATAGTGTGTATAGAATGATAATTGCCATGGCACTGTTATTAGAAGGAGGTTCTTTGGGGTTGATAAGTTGGAGGTCATTTTAAGACAGAAACTTAATCTTTATTATATCATTGTTTTTTATGTGAAGTATAAACTGCAAGACAAGACTTGAGGTTTGCTCATAACGTGCTTATTTTATTACTGGGGAAGAGGTGATTAGGGTTCAAGAAATCAGTCTCTGCAGGTGACATTTCTCATAGTTCTGCTATCAATTCCTGTTTGACACAACCTTTTCATTTTGTTGCCAGTACAATACTTGTCTTGCACCACTCTGTACTTGGTCACTGCACATTTGTGCATGAAAGGAAAGACAAAGTAGGTGGAATCCTGTGGGGTTATGCTGACATGGAGAGAAGCAGCAAGATGAAAAAAGACTGTAACAAGGTGATAGGACTTATTTTTCTGGGGCTGTACACATGTTCTTTTTCAGAGGGGCATTTGTTATGTCGTTCTTTTATCTGAACCTCCCTTGGCAAACCAGGGACAAGTGGAAATGTAGTGACTGCTTCTAGGTGAACAACACAAACCCAAGGTCTTTGAAGTTCCTAAACACCCTTTTAGAATGTGTTAATGAACTACAAGAGAAAAGACCTTAGAAGAGATGAGACTCAGAAGTCGTGGAAAAAAAAAAAAAGAGAGAGAATAAGAATAGGGGTAAAGCTGTCATTTCATAAGAAATTTTAGCTATTAAATTGTTTTGCTACTAAAGAACTTCAAAGAATATTGAATAGGGAGAAACTTCTCTCATTGAAAGTAACATCAATAAACCAGTTGAAACTTGAGATAATTCATAAAATGAGCCATTTCATAAAATCATTATTCTTACCTATTAGGAAGAAAGCTATTACAGTTGCATTGACAAAAAAATCCTTTTAAATATAATTTTTCAGAAGCTGTCTAGAATGCCAAGAGAAGAGACAGAAATATGAAATCTTCTAAAACAGATGTTGTTTGCAACAGCAATGCATTGCAAGGTTTTTGTGGAGGTCTTCACAAGATGATTGCCAGTATTGAAAACTGCATATTTGAAACCTAACTTTGTTTTGTCAGAAATTTCTGACTTCTGGTTGAAATGAAGGCCCAGCTTGTTCAGCTCAACTCTGATAACCTGTCAGCGCCTCATGGGAACTGGGGAGTTGCATGGCTGACACCCTGACAATTGGTCTCACTAATATCCTGAGATTCTTGATCTTTTGATATTTGTTTTATGTTTATGTTTCTTTACCAGTTTATGTCAAACAAAGCAAGGGATTATATTTTCATATGACTAGCAAAGAAAGGCCAGAGTTGGCTTTTCTTGGCAGAATCTTTGTCCAGTTTTACACATAAATCCAGTTCCTTAGCAAACTGATAAAGGAAAAGAACAGCTTTAAGCACAGACAGGGGAGATGGGGAGGTGATGGCTGTGAGCAGAGGTATGGGGAAATTCTGGAACCTTAAATGAGGATCCTTTCCCAAAGAGAGCAGTTCAAATGAGAGAATCTGACTTACCTACAGGTACCTCAACTCCCTCAGCCAAAAGTGTGGGTGTCTGTGCAGCTATCTGTGTTCCTCTCTCTCTTCTAGAGGAATATCCTAGAAATATTGTTTGGCAAATTTTGGAAGCAGGACACTAGACTGAATGGACTTTTGGTATCTTACAGAATGATTGTACTTTTCATTCTGCTCCTTTACCTCTCTTTCTCGATGAATGCCATGTCTTTTATCCCCCTAAAGCCTCATTTTCCTCTCCTGCACCCAAATATTCTCTTGTCTCTGACAGCCCTCCCCAGGTTGCCTGCAGATGTCTTGTTTTCTTGCATCAGCTGTCCTCCTGCTCAGTGCCCTCTCTGCTGCCATTGTATTAATCAGTTCTTCATACGCCTCTGTCGAGGCTAGGCTTAAACACAACATTACCATTAAATTCCCTTTCCTTACTGAGTGGAGTTCACTGGAGCATCAGATCCCTTTGCATGATTCTGTGCTCAGTGAAATCAGTGCCAACAAGAATTACAAGATTTTAGTCTATGGATACCTTTCTCTGTTTATTCACTGTAAGGATTTCTGCACAAACTGCTTTGAAGGTTATGCCTCTCCACAAAGTTAAATTTTCAAGTAAGGAACACATTTTAATGCAGATAAATTGAGAATAGGTGCCTTTGTCTTGCCTCCCTCTGTATCTGGGAATTCTCAAATCTTTCAGTGTAAAAACCTCCTGACCTACTTTTCCTTGAACCCTCTTCTGCAGTCCAAGGCAGAACACACAAAGAAAAACCAAGACAAACATCCCTCAGAACAATGATTTCCCCCAGTTGGTTTCCTGCATGGCTATTTGCTCTGTCACTGTGAGTTCTGATGAGCAGAAAGCTTTGTCCTGTATAAAAGTTTCTACAAAACTAATTTAGGGCACAGCAAGAACCTCATTTAAGCAAAACAAAACCCAAGCAAAGCACAGAACACAGCAATCCAAGTGTTTTTGTTTTGTGTCAGAGAAATGTATAAATATTTTGCAGTAATTTTCTAGGAGATTATGGTGAAATATCTCTCTGGAAAACAGGAAATGATCTTTCCTGAGGTTCATGTTAGCATGGTGTTAGTACAATCAGGTCTACGAGACAGCAACACTCAAGGCAAGGAGTTGGGTCATTTTGGTTATGTATTTCCTTTTTTCATTTCTTAAGTTTGTTTGGTTTTGTTTTTCTGGTTTTGTTTTTTGGTGGGTTTTTTTTTTTTTTTTTTTTTTTGGTTTTGTTTTTTTGGGGTTTTTTTTCTGGTTTTTTTTGTTATCAGGAGATTTTTTCCTAAGTCTGAAGACTTTTGCTTTGTCCTAAAGGCTTAAAAAGAAAAAGTCAAAATTTTTTTGAAACATTGAAACATTTCTCTAAATGGGAAAATGACCTATTGTAATTGTAACTAGTCTATAGCCCTGTGGAATACAAACATTGAGCTTCTGGGATCTGTTCAGCCCTAGTGATTGAAGACTATAGAAACAGACTCTTACATAAGTCTATGTGATACTATACAAAGGCTTAGCTTCACATTTCCTTATTGATTAATCTTTCTATTTTGCAAAATTTATGAGTTCTTTGCCAGACTCCAGAATTGTAGAGTAAAAGACTGTTACTATAGCATATACAGTATTTTGTGTCATTAATAGAGCTCAAATGTAGTGTTTAAATAAATTACAGGATTTTTTAAATTGTACTTTGTTAATTTATCTGCAAGTATTGAAAATTCAAGCCTGTTAGAGGTTTCAAGTTTATAGGGAACATTGCCCTACATCCACTAATCCCACCAGGATTTAGTTCATAGATGCTTTATTTTTGAAGCCCAAGCAGTAAAAAATTTAAAACACCATGACATGCAACAGAACTGTTGCTTTGTTCTAGGCTTAGACATGGTATTAAATACAAGTCTGAAGAGATGCAAACTGCTGTGAAGAATACAGTAGATTAATTAATTCAGCATTTAAAATTAACATACTGGTTACATGTAAAAAATTTTTCAGCTGATTTTCTACAGAAAATGCACAACACAGTGTAAAATCACAGCACCTGCTTGATAATTTTGTATTAAATGTTCTTTAGATAGTTTTTCAGGATCTTCGACTTCTGCCAGAGATGGTGATTGCATTGTAATCCCTCTGAGTAGATGATGTGTAATTGTGAGTGTGCTGATCCCATGAAGTCAAAGTCGGAACACTCACTGGTTGTGCATAAGGGTCTGTATATGGAATATTGTCATATCATTGAGGCTTAGAAACATTTTATGTATTGAATATGAATAAACATGATCTGAATTTGGTGTTATTTCCCATGGCAGGAGGTCAGCCCCTAGTTCAGGTTTTGCAGTGAAGAAGTTGTCACTAAAATAACTGTGGTGACTCATACAACTGTGAATACCCTCTTGGTAACAGTTTATGACTAAACCTCAACTGAAGATAAAAGCCAGAGCAAAACAAAATAAGTGTAGCAAAGAATAGCAAAGCAAATGACCAGCTTCTTCAAAACTTGCAGACTGGTACAGGACAATAGGAGCGCTTAAAACAGGCTGACAGGTGGCAGCGTGGCCAGAGAGAAAGGCATGGTAGGGCACTGCCACTTAGGCTGCGGTGTGCTGGTTTGAAAGCAAAACCAGTGAGACTCCAAGTCAGAAATACAATTTAATAGGAAAATGTAAAATACATGCAAGTAATACAAAAGAAACAAAACCACTGACAGAGTCAGAATACAACCTGATACCCTGTTAGTTAGGGTGGTAGCAGCAGTCCAGATGAGGTGGTCTTGCTGAAGTGGTGATCCTGTAGACAGGTCTGGTAGCTCTTGTCCTCTGGAAGCCAGTGGGTAAGGGCTGCTTGTTCTGTCCCAATCCCCACATTATATCCAGGTGGGAATGCTTGGCTCCTCCCCCTGGACGGAGCATCTCACAATGGGCTGATGTCATTCTATGAGTCATGGGGTGGGCCCTTGATGGCCCATTAAACAGGAAATGGGTCCTGGAGGGAGTTATCTATGACTCATAGGGCAAGGCATTGATGGCCCATTAACAGGAGATGGTCTGGGTGAGGAGGCAAAGAAAAACACTGCCCCTCCTGGTTCTAACAGTTCATGAAGATGGAGATAGAATACAGACCTACTGGCACATTTTTACATTGTAACCTAGGATATGTGGCTATGTCTGCATCCATTATTGCTTTGATAGCTTTTTCCTTCAGCACAGCAAACTGCCTAAATTGCTGTGACTCGTACTGGAGAATGCTGCATATTGTAAAGTGATGTCATTTAATGCTCTATCATGTGGCCATCTGGGCACTTATTCCACAGCTATGTGAAACTGGGATATTCTTGTAAAACCCTGTAAGGGCTGTGCAGCTTTTGTGCTGAGTGAACATTTATGGTGGTGAATGTTTTCCCAGTTTTCAATAAGGGATAGAAGAATGTAGGTAAATCCAGGCCTGTCGGTCACTGTCATTGGCTACAGCCAGCATGGGTTTGTGAGGGGAAAGTCCTGCTTATCACAAACTTATTCTCCTTTTATGGTGCCAATATCCACCTACTCTTCCAAGAGAAGCCAACTGATATACTCTTAAAGGATGTCAAGTTTTTTGATACTGTCTCTCACAGGATCTTTCTGGAGAAAATGTCTGGCTCTCAGCTAGATAAACACATTATGTGATGGGTGAGCAGCTGGCTCACAGGTCAGGCACAAAGGGTTACAGTGACTGAGGTGGCATCAGACTGGAGACCTGTCACCAGTGGAATTCCACAGGGCTCCATCCTCGGCCTTGTGCTCTTCAATAGCTCCATAAATGACTTGGACACAGGACTTGAATCTATGCTAAGGAAGTTTGCCCATGGTACAAAACTGGAGCCTGTGATTCCCACAAAAGCAGAAAGGCCCTACTGTGAGACCTTGACAAATCAGAGGAATGGGCAGCAGAGGCCATATTCTGCACGTGGGATGGGGCAACCCTGGATGTACAGATAGTCTGGGGAATGAGAGCCTGGAAAGCAGTGCTGCAGAAAGTGACCTGGGAGTTGCTGGTTGCTGGCAAGTTGAATATGAGTCAACAGTGCCCTGGCAGCCAGGAGGATCGGGTGTATCAGGGGCCTCTGTGTCCTGAGGAGCATCAGGATCCAGACAGCGTCATGGCCAGACAGCTGAGGGAAGGAATTGCCCCCCTCTGCTCTTCTCTGTTTTGGGGTTGCTTCACCTCAAGTCCTGTGTGCAGTTCTGTGTGCCACAATCTAAGAAGGATATAAAGCTATTAGAGAATGCCCAAAGAAGGGCTGCTAAGATGGTGAAGGGTCTGAAGAGGAATTTGTATAAGGAGAGTCTAAGGTCACTTGGCTTGTTCAGTCTGGAAGAGACTGGGAGGCCACCTCATCATGACCTACAACTTCTTTGTTTGGAGAAGCAAAGGGACAGGCACTGATCTCTTCTATCTGGTATCCAAGGATAGGATCCAAGGGAATGACCTGAAGTTCTGTCAGGGGAGATTTAGGTTGGATATTAGGAAAAGGTTCTTTACCCAGAAGGTGGTTGGGCACTGGAACAGGCTCCCCAGGGAAGTGGTCACAGCACCAATCCTGACAGAGTTCAGAGATGATAAATACAATACTCTAAGTCACACAATGTGATTTTGGGATGTTTTCTGTGCAGGAGGTAGATTCAATGATGCTTGTGAATACCTTCCAGCTATTCTCTGATATTCTATTATTCTATGATTTAATTGCTACAATTTCTCCCCATTTTCAAGTGTATATTTTTTAAAGTCAATAACTTATTTGCTTTGTAATTCTGAAGAAAATAATTGTCAAAAGTATAAAAGTTCTGTAAAATGTTGGTAATATGTTGGCTCCTTATCCATACATGTACATGTAGGAAATATTGACCCCAAGAGAATAAAACTCAGCAGTCATCCATAAATAAATCTATCTGACAGCAAGTTCACATAGTGCTGCAGGCAACATCTTGAAACAGGTTTGCCTGTAGTGAAATTTGAAAGTTTGGAAGAACGCAGTGTGAAAACAACACCTACAGTTTCATTGGGTTGGAAATGTCAGGGTATCACAGAAAAGGCAAAACTCAGTTCTTTCTGAGTTGGGCATGAAGGAGAGTTAAAGATGGAATAGCATGCAGGTGCTGAAGTGTGGTATGAATCTTTCTTCACATTCCTAGAGAAAGTTCATTCAGGTACAAACACAGTGTCATCCTTATGGAGAATTATTTTTGTTGAAACTAAAATCTAAATTTATATTAAATAAAATAGAGACTTGAGCTGTAATGTGAGACAGTAGACAGTAATCGATTGTTAGCTCTATGTTGCAAGCACAATTCTATATTAAAGAATGGTTGAATTTATAAACAAGCCTGTGCATCAAGATAAGAATCTCTGACAGAAATTCATCCTTGTGATAAAAAGAGCTGCACTGACACTTAGGAAATGTGTGTTTCAGTCCTGATCCTGCCTCAGACTTCCTGTATTATCTTTGAAAACTTTGTTTTTAATTGTAAAACTGGGATGTGACTACTTCCTCTAAAACATTCTTCAGTTTATAAACATTCTTAGTGAAGGACACTTGCATGTGTGTGTGTCCTGCATTGACCTTGAGTAAATGAAGGTCCTAAGACATGCTGCAGCAAAAATAAAAACTATGCAAATGTAGAAGGTGCCATTTGGTACAGAAAATGCTTTTTTTACAAATTAACAACCCTTTGGAGCTTGGCTAAGGTGTTCATGACATTTCCACATGGGATTTTCCCATTTGGAGAATAAGGTTTCCAAAGTTCCCATAACATATTTAGCATACAGACAATTTCAAAACGAGATATTTAAAATTTACATTTTAGGAGAAATTATGTATATGTGTTTTTCTTCTGAATCAAGAACAAAACCATTGAAATGTCAATATATCAATGAAGTAGAGAAAACTAGCATTTACAAGATGAAAATACTCCTCCAAATTCTATTGAAGTTATTTTTTTTACTGAGATGTCAGTAAAGGTTTCCTTTCTTCTGCAGAAAGTTAATTCTAAAGTGTATTCAATATCTTGACTTAATTATCTTTTGTTTGCTTTTACCCTAATGTTAATGTTTTTTCAATAATTTTCAGCTTACTTATGTGTGCATGCTCTCTATTAACCACTTGAAAATGTAGAGGTATTTACAAAAAGAAAAGGAAACGAGTCTGAATAGAGATTCTTATTGCAGCATTATCTTTACAGTGCAGAGTCTTGCTTGCTCTTACATTGCATTTTCTCTGTGATTTATGAACAGTGTATGCACAGCAGTTGCTGTTGAAGTAGTATGAAGGAAAATTAAGTTTGTAAGGACAGCCACTGTGGTAAAATGTTAGTGAATCATGGGTAATTCCAAGATAATATCATGTCCTGTTTCCTTTTTATTACCTTCTGCAACCTCATCTTTAGGATGATCCTTTTATCTGTGGTAATGCCTATTTGGTTTGCCTAGTTCTACAGGAGCAGGTTTGAGACACTCAGTTTTAAACTGGCACTGACATTTTATTTGTTTTGCAGTATTTTGGAATTCAAAATTTAAAAATGCAGGGATTGAAAAAAAAGCTATGTCATGCATATCATTCCTTATTCTACCAATGAAGCAGTGATGAGAAATAATAATTTAAGTCATTACTCCCTCTGAACATTAACAGTTCTAAATCTGGAATATTCAGAGAAAGGAGAGGAATATATTATTTAACAGAGTCTTCAGTCTGGTGAATAAGTTTTCAAAGAACAATATTTTTCAAAAAATTTTTCTTTTGGGATAAATAATCACTGTCAATGAGCAAGGACCTGGAAAAAGTCATATTCCTGAGCAATATTTAAGAGTGTTTCAGAAGTGTTACAAACTGTTCATAGCTTTTGCCAAGAAAAGAAGGAAGGACAGGAAACTGTGACAAAAAAAGTTGCTGGAAAATAACAAAAAAGTCATAAATCCTCTTGTTAGCTTATGCCCAGACAAACAGAAAAGCATTTACCTCGTCTGGGTTATTTTTGTGCTTGATTTTAAAACCAATACTTGAATTCAAAAAGGACCAAAAGGACCTGTTCAACTTTCACTCATGTTTCTGTAAAAGACATCCTTTTATTCCACCTCCCACAAATGTCTTTTAGTAATAAAGTCTCAGGTGTATAGAATCTTAATGTACTTTAACTGCTTAGAATAGAAATAATGGGAGTCAGCTTTTCTAATTTGAGGCAAATAGTTTTATGAGATTTTGTTTGCCTTTGTTTCTGATGAACTAAAGGAAAGTCAAGTGTGATGCTTGAATTTAAGTCTGAAAGTGGCAGTAATCATAACAGTGATTTCCTGTAGAAGAAAACCCTGTAGCTTAAATATCATTCCTGTGACAGGTATGTCACCTACAATTACCTGTCTTCCTCTTCTGGAATAATGACAATCAGAACATTCCTTAAGAGACTTATCAGTAAGGGGCTAAACTTGTAGATATTCAGTAGAAATTCAATGCAGAGAGCAGCTCCAATAATTCAGACTTCTTCTGGAGGAAAAAATTTTAAGTCAAATATGTAAGTGGACATTATATTTCAGTAGCATGAAAACCAAAGTCTTTGCATAAAATGATAGCTAATTTATAATTCTGAAGTGAAATTTCTCATTAACAAGCTGGATGAAAATGGTGCCTGAATAGATAGAATTTTCATCTAATATTACGCTGATATAAATGTGTTGACACTGAAAGGTGTTTTCCATTCTCCACTCTGCTGTGAAAATGTCCTCTAAACTATAAAACACTGATCTCAGTGCACACCTGGTATGCAAGAAAGTACCCTTTTTGATGCAATGTGATTACTCATGTGAATAATATTAAATATAAAATCTTCCAATAGTCTGGCTTGGAAAGGGACCTTAATGCTCATCTAGTTCCAACCTCCTGTTTTGGCAGGGACATATCACACTAGACTAGGGGGCTACACCCCATATCCAACCTGGCCTTAAACACTTTCAGAGATGTGTCATCCACAACTCTGGGCAGCCTCACGTAGGAAAGGCTGTGCTCATCTGGACAAAGTAGGGAAAAGTGGCAAAATGGCAGAGAGCAAGATCTTCCCATACATCTCAATTCTGTGGAGCGAAACAATAACACAAAGGTTTTCCCAGCACTCATATAAAATAATAAATGTGAAAAATTAAATGCCACTGGGACAACAGCAACTTCTTAATTTATTTTGGAGGAGATAGAACTTTGACACAGGGCTTTTCTGATACTTTTAGCCTAACAGCTAAAAATAATCTATTTTATATGTGTTGGTTATTTTGTGGGTTTTTTTGGAGATGTTTATGTGTCTCTACAATAAAGTATAATGGTTGTGAATGAAAATGTCCTATTACTTGGCTGCTGTTGTAGAAATATTTCTCTTTTTTTATACTACTCACAGAAGTGGTTTTGTTCTATGTAGTGATATTTGCTTCAAACAGTACTTTATGTTACACTGCATTTTCTTTAACAGGGTGGATTTCCTGCCACAATTTCCTTTTTAACCTCTAAAACCTATGTCAGCAAATATGAAAGAAAGAGAAAAAAAAAAAAAGAGATGGCCCGATGAGAAATAGACAAATAAGGATTATTGTAATACTGTTGAGAAAGAGGTATTTCTATCTTTCCTCTACCTGTCAGTTTGTGAGCCCTGAAGGACTCACTGGCAGTAGCATGTCAGAGAAAATGCAATTGCCCTTTCAGGAGTGAATCAGAGACAAAAGTAGCACTAGAAATGCAATTTTAGTAGGCAGTCTGTAAGAATATATTAGCTGCTATTGCTCAGAAATCTTGTTATGCTTGCAAACTCTCAGTCCAACCAATTACAAGTAAATTAGCCTTCTTCCAGAGCACCCTTTACATTGCTCTACTTTTTCTGTCCTTCCTCACATGGACTTGCACTCCCTCCCTGCCTCACTGACTGCAATCTCACCAGTGGGTTCAAACCAGAGATTTTTTCTCCAACCTTTCAAGGGAGGTGAGCTGTGGGATAATGCTGTGTGTAAGAGAAGGGGAATGTGGAAGCTAAGCCATCCAAACCATTTGCTGCATTTTCTCACTAACTAATAATAGAGTTTTCAGGCTTTGCCTTGCCAAATGTCACAAGACAAGGAATATGGAGGAAAAAAAATGAGAAGAAGGGAGCTTAAAAATATCACTTAAAGAAATATGTGCTAGTTTCCTTTTATTTCCCTCACTGCCTGGCCCTCCTGCACTTTGCATATATAGGGATCAGATTTAAAAGTGGACAGGAAGGCTCAGAAAAAAGGATTTTGTTTTCTTTCCTATGCAACACAAATTAGGATTTCTAGAGTTTTTTTCTGAGATTATGAGATTAATTTCAAAAAATGCAGAATGTTATTCTGATTGCACTGAGAGTAATGATATTGCAGCCCAATTCTATTATTTAAGTCTATTTCTGTTGAATATTTTTTCCTTTAAAATATCATAAGAAGAAGATATTTTTAGGAGTCATTATTTTCTTCTGGTCAGTGGTACAGAATAATGTGCTTCTGTGGTAGATGTAGTGGATAACTTCACATTCACCTTTTCAACCAGTCCTAGTTTTTTCTACTTTTTTTACAGTGATTTCTTTTTAAGACAGCTTGGGTAGAAATAGGTTTCCAACAGATCTACACCTTTCCCCTGATCGCGGCCAGGGAAGGAAGTGAGGCAGAGCACCCTTTTGGGCTCCTTTCTAGTGGATTGCTGAGCAAAGATGCATATTCTGCAGTCAAGCACAAGGCATAAATCACACACCATAATCCCACATAAGTATATTTGATGCTAGTAAAACAAGATGGCATCAAGCATATACGTCCTGGCCCACTAGTTGAATAGAATATATAAATTTTATCTTTTATAGGTTTCTCAATAAGGGGTAAAATCAAAGTCCCTCTGGTGCTGATGTCAGTGTACTGACTCAAGTGGTGGTGCACCACCTTGCAGCAGTAGAATAAATGCTGGTTTTATTTCACTGCTGGAAATTGGTCAGAAATCTAGAAATTGTGTCCTGAAACTGCAAAAATTTGTGTTTGTGAGTAGTCGTGGTACTGTGAGCAGGGTTATTGGAAGTGATGAGGCAGTTTGCTGTCAATGTGTTTCCATAGACTTGTAGGTTAAGGATCTTAGTAATTTTTGTAAGATCACATGATCCATGATTTTCAATGTTTACTTGCAACACTTTATTCCATCTGAGAGTGAAAATTCTTTATTTATTCCTTTCCTCTCTCTCTCTCTGCTCTTGAGAAACAATATCTGCATCCTTTCACAGCTGTAACACATCCTTAATGCAGCTGAGGGGAACTCTGGCCCTGAATAATTTTAATTTTCATGCCGTTGTCACTTTCCTGTCCTTGGCACTGAGAGGCTTACAATGTTTTGACAACTTTCTGTGTTTTCTCCAGCTTGAAGTTTCCTTGTCTGTCACTTGCATGATGCATTTTAATTCCAGGATGTGTAACTGCTAATGCATCATTACAGTGAGGACTGAAGCCCTGAAAAAAAACAGATTTATTTGAACTGAGTTCTAATAAACTGAAAGAGTTTGGAAAACAGAACTGATTTACTTACTGTATGTATTCTGGTCCTTCCATCTTAAAAGGATTCAGATGAAGAAAAGTATCAAAGCATGAAAAGCTTCCCTACAGTTGTAGGGAACATTCTAATTTTAAAAAAAGTCACTGCATGTGATAAAGGTCAGTGACACATTAATAGTGTAAAGAAGTGGTTGGTTTGTGCTACAGTCAGGATCAAGGAGACTTAGTGAAACACTAAATGCAGCACTTAAAAGGCATGAAGCACTTTTTTCCCTATGTAATTTAAATGATGACTCTCAATTTGCAAGGAGGTCAAAATTATAAATTGTTCAAAAAGGTATTAGGCAAATTCATGAATAATAACAGTATGAAATACAGCGGCCCAGAGGTAACCTCCAGCTTGAGGAGTCTAGAAATTACTGATTACTCTCATCTGTCAAGAAAAGGGTCATAACTATATCTACTTTATTCTTCCTCAAGCACCAACTACTGTCAACTGTAAGAAAAAAATCTGATCTGAGATAAGAAGTATGCCCATTTTTTATTTTTTTTTCTTAAGATTGAAAATTGATGTCCATAAGTTTTTAAATAACATAGAAGTGAGAATTCAACTACAAATGCATTAATATCTAGGAGAATGAAGAATTATACACAATGTTAAAATGACATGTAAGTGGTAACAATAGATTAAAAGGAGAATTCAGCCTATGTGGCATTTTGAAGAAAAGATGTACTGAAATTGGGAACAATATCTTCCTAGAGATACTAGAAACAAAAAACATTTGAAAATGTACTCATTGTGAGTGAACTGACATCCAGATGGCATAAGTTAAATGCCACAAATAATGTGTTTATTTCAGTGGATTCTGGTTTTATCATGGCACACACAATTGGTATGCAGTTCTGTGGATCAAGTATGTTCTGAACTGCACTGAATGTAACTTCACAGAACGGATGACAGATTTCTACACATCAAATAAATCTGTTTTCTAATGGTGCAAACTTGAAGTACGTTAGCCTCAGGGATTTTTCCTTGGATTACTGAGAACAGATCTGGGCCCAACACTTCAAGTTTAAAAGATGTCTCCAGGAAAAGTTTCTTCCTGTTTTAGGATTTTTAGGATGGTGAATAAACTTTAAAGGCCTCTCAGAAGTCTTAAAAAGTTATGCAAGTTTTAATGACTAGCAGTATTTCCATAAAGGTAAATGTTATTTATCAGCAATATTGTACTTTGTCTTGGGCAACATGATTGTCCACAGAAAAAAAAATCTCTGTGAGGCTGAAAAGCAAATCAGTCAGGCAGAAGAGACCATGAGGAGATGGTCAGAAGGAGAGAGATGGGTATTATTCAGACTTGTAAGGTGCAGCTAGACTCATCCACAATTTGTCACGTGTGGCAAATGAGGAATTTATACAACCAAAAGACCTTTCTCTGAGTTCTATCAATGTAGTTAAGAAGCTAAAAGACAACTTATGCACTTTCTGTCCATTAATGAGGTTCAAGTACCTGCAGGTTGACATTAGCTCTAATTGCATGTTTGGGAGTGAATTTTTTTTTTTCATCGCAATCTGTTTTCATTAAGGTGGATATTTATGGAAATGTGAATGATTCTACAAGTGGTGATTTAGAGGCTAAATTCGAGCATATTTGAAATATTACCACATGAATTTCTGATCTATTTGTTCAATTTCTCTTTCTTGAGACTGGCAGAGTCTAAGCACCTTTCACACAATACTCTCAGGCACATGATGTGACTCTTGGGAATGTTGCCGTGCAGGACTAAGAGTTGGACTTGATGATCCCTGTGGGTCCCTGGCAACTCAGGATATTCTGATTCCATGATTCTATATCCCCACAATTTGAGGAAGACACAGAGAGCTGGAAGATAATCCAAAGGAGGGCCACACAGATGATCAAAGGGCTGCAGAATGGGTGCTTTAACAAATCATGGTATTCTAAAGGAGCTCAACTTATCTTTAGCTATGTAATCAAATACTAAAAAAGTTCCATTTCTTGGTGGATTGAAGTTGGAAAAGAGTGTTTTAAGGTACGAGTGTTACCTTTTGATCTACTTTTCTCCCCAGTTTCTATCCCATTTCCAACTAATGAGTTTTAAATATGTCATTTGCCAGCAGCAGGAATAAATTAGCTTCCAGAATATGGGGCTGCTAATCATGATTTTCTTAAACTGATCACATTATGCCTCTGCTCCTATCCAGCAGTACACAGTGTTCATCTGAGCAACCCAGCTGACATAATGAAATATAATTATTCTTTTCAATTGTTCATTTAAAATGTAATTGTATTTTTAAATTACTGTGCAATTTAATAAAATCACAGAATATAATTGCCTTCTTTCAGGTTGTATATGCTATAGAATATTATAATTTTCTAAACTTCCATGCATTATTCTGTCTTCAAACTTACGGTCAGCATGATTTAAATTAATATCTATTTATTGTTCATTCTGAGTCATCTTGATAATTTATTGATAGTCTATAGTCTTCAAATTTGTCATAGTCTCTGAAGTAGCCCTGGTTGAGGTCCTGTGGACCTTAATATTGCTCAATATTGTAAGCTTCCTAAGTCTTCACAGACTAAACAGAGATGCTTTCTTGATTGTGACTAACAATGTTTCCCAAAAGACAATGAAGAGCTGCACCAACAATGGAGAACACAGAAGAAATGGGAGAAGAGTCACAAACATTCCCTGACTCAAAATATTCTATGGATGAGAAATAGGTTGCTTAGTGTATTGGGCTTGGACAGCAAGGTTTTGGTAGTGGGAAGAGTACAGGACTGGCACCTCTGAGAATCTGCCAGAAGCTTCCCTATGTGCAGCAGAGCCAATGCCAGCTGACTCAAAGATGGACCCACCACTGGCCAAGGCTGAGCTTGTCAGCAGCGGTGATAGCGCTTCAGGTATAAGATAGTTACGAAGGTGGAAGAAAATTATTGTGCAGAAGTAATTGTAGCCAGAGAAGAGAGGAGTAAGAATATGTGAGAGGAACAGCCCTGCAGGCCCCCAAATCAGTGAAGAGTGCAAGGCAGGAGGTGCTTCAGGTGCTGATCAGAGATACCCCTGCAGCCCATGGTGCCGTCTGTCCCCCTGCAGTCCATGGAGGTCCATGGTGGAGCAGAGAACCACCTGCAGCCCATGGAAGATCCCATATTAGATTCGCCTGGGGCCTGAAGGAGGCCATGCCCTGTGGAAAGCCCACGCTGGAGCAGGACCTTTGAATCCTTGCAGAGAGGAGCCCATGATGGAGCATGTTTGCTGGCAGGACTTGTGACTTCATGGGGAACCCACACTAGAGCTGCCTGTTCCTGAACGATTGCATCCTATTGGAGGGACCCACACTGGAGCAGGCCATGAAGAACTTCAGGGACCTTTGAAAAAGACCCTCACTGGATAAACTTGTGGAGGACTGTCTCTCATGGGAGGTACCACACAGTGGAGCAGGTGAAGGGTGTGAGGAGGTCTCCCCTGAGGAGGAAGCAGTGACAGAAATGTGTGATCAACTGACCGCAACCCCTATTCCTCATCTCCCTGTTCCACTGAGGGTGATGAGGTAGTCAGTCAGGAATAAAGTTAAGCCCATGAAGGAGGGAAGGGTTAAAAGAAGGTGTTTTTAAGATCTGTTTTATGTCTAATTATCCTGCTCTGATTTTGATAGGTAATAAATTCAACTAATTTTCTCAAGTGGAGTCAGTTTTGTCCATGACAGTAATCAGTGAGTAACCTCTCCGTGCCCTTATCTCAACTCATGAATCTTTTGCTATATTTTCTCTGCCCTGTGCAGATGAAAAAGGAAATGATAGAGTGGCTTTGGTGAGCACCTGGCTTCCAGACCAGGTCAAACTACTACACTTAGTTTCTGGACTGGCTTGACTGAAGTGGATGGTAATTTTACCCATGAAATATTAAATAAACCTCAGTTCTTGTTGATGTTTATCTGCAACGCTTGATATGGTGAAGCGTGTTCAGGTGAATTCTATGGACCTTTACCAAATTACGCGTAGAAAGAAGCAAGGGCTTCACACAGTGAAAAGGGAGCAGCAGGAGACTTTCTTTATCAGATACTGGGTTATTGCTCCCAATGTATTTTTCCTAAAGTGGGAAACATCCCTCTTAATCCATAGTGATTCCTGCTTCAGAGTCTTTACAATAGAGGCACTGATCTTGTTGCTAAAGAGCTGAACTGAGCATTTCACATTCAATAAACATAAATATTTATGCCTTGAAACTCAACTAGTCAAGAGCTAACATCTAGGAAGATAAATATTTGAAAGAACAAGTGTTTTGTTTCCAAAGTATCCTGAAGAATATCACCTTGAAAATATTTTCCATGGACTGAAGTGAAGCCAGATTCTTCTCTTCACAGCCCCATGTCCTGGCACTAGCTCTAAATTCTTGAGTACTTCAGACTTCCTGAATGGTTCTGTCCTCTAGCAAAATTAGTCTGTGTAATCTGTAAGAATAAAGCAGTCCCCTTTTCTGTGAAATAGGGAGGAATCATGACTGAATTCTTTGCATTAACTCAAGAAATGTCCATCTGGCATTACTTTTAAGACCCTCACCTCTGTAGTGCATAGGACCTTCATGAAGATCAATTAATTCCTCCTAATAACACTCCAGGTGTTTTATCATCTCTACTTTATTCAGGCCCTAGGAGAATAATAAAGATCAGACAAAAATGATTGATTATGCATTGAAGCACATTTTTAGAGGGCTGTGCTAATGATTTAACCAAGTTATCTCTCATATCTCCTGTGTTCTTTCAATTTCTGATTTATTAAAAGAAAAAAGCGACCTTGTGATCTTTCTACAAACATCGAGTATTAAACACTTTATGCAATCCTTTAAGGTAAAGTGAAAGAATGAAAGAACTGCAAATTTTTTTTTTTTTACATTACATGCTTTTAAATTCCTTCTTTTATACTGTCTGACTTTAGGAGTTATATCAAAATAAACTGCTAAACCAAAGAGAATAAACCAAAGAGGTAGGGAATAGACACAAGTTCAGAAAGACAAGAAGTCTTCCTTTGGCAGAATATTCTCTATCTCCACAAACTGGAGGTTTACTCTTCCCAAGTTTTAGAATAAGGCTAAATGGAGTCTCCAGAAATGGGTGAGGTGGGTTCTTAGTCATCAAAAATGTAGAGCACTAGTGATATGCTGAGAGCAAACAGATGACATCCTCTCCCAGAAAGAGCTGGTAGTCATTAACTGAATTCAAATTTGGTCACAAAACTATGAGTCTGTGTCTTCTGTTCTATAAACACACCCTTTCAAATACTTGTGAGAAGAGATACGTAAATAAAGCACTGTTCTGGAAATTTTGTTTCTATGTCTCTTGAGTATGTGAAACACCTGATTCTGAATGCAAGCTCCTAGAGACATGAACAGTAATCTAGTAGTTAATTGTCAATATGACAAAACTCTGGGATACCATAAAGAAAGAACCTGGTCCAAAGAGTTTGCCCACATATTTCAACTTACAGTCAAGTATAAAAATCTGTGCACCCATTTTGTAAAGCTGAGTGTAGAGCTGTCAGCCTGATATTTTCTGTCTCTAGGAGCAGGATAATTTTATGAAATAATTACTGGCACAATATATATCACCAAATTCTAGAGTTTAAAGCTGACAAGATTCATCTGCCAAAAGGGATGCCAATCCATAGCCCTTTTACTGCATCTGACCCTTAATGCAGTTTGGATTTGAGTACTCTGGGAAAATAATATCCCACAGAAAAGCTTTGAGGTGAAGACACTCTGAAGCTCCATGTGTGGACTG
The DNA here is from genome assembly GCA_013400315.1 of Bombycilla garrulus. Classification (NCBI taxonomy): domain Eukaryota; kingdom Metazoa; phylum Chordata; class Aves; order Passeriformes; family Bombycillidae; genus Bombycilla; species Bombycilla garrulus. Next base: position 379,024 of record VXBU01010677.1, read on the forward strand.
TCCCACATCACAGGGAAAAGTGTGTACAGGAGCCCTTTCTGCCCTTGATAAGAGAAATGCTGTTTGTATTAGTACAGTTGGCCTCTTATCACTCCACTTGGGAAAGCTGAAGGGTTGGCTTCTGCTGATGGAGCTTGATGCCCCTTACATTTACCACTACTTCATTACATTTTAATCTAGGAACTTCAATACTGATTTCAAAGCTGCTGTGTGGTTGGCCTAAATAACAACAAATTTGGTTACCAAGGGAGTTAAGTGGTGTGCACTGCCAGCAAAGAGACAGGAGAGACCAAGGTGTAAGCTTGAGGCCTCTGCAGTGGCAGGGAACTGTTTAGGAGAGATATGACCAGGTGATCATAGCAGGAAATTCATGACCCGTGCTGTGCAGAAAGATAAAAAAAAAAATACCCATGTTTCTGTCATTCCCTTGAAGTTAGTTTTTTTTTAAATGTACAAGAACTTCTTGCCACAGCTTTGTGCGGTGAACTCATGTTGAGATAATTACCTATGATGACCTCTAAGTTCCTTTCTGAATTATGTATTTCCATGACAGAAATTTGTACAACTTGTGCTCTGGATTCCTAGCTATCTTGTGTTATATTTGACCATTCAAAATGTCTTTATATTACTTTGTGATCATCTACCAAGTGATTCAGGTCTCACTGTAAGAGTAAAATCACTATGAAATATACTCGTTGATCCTATCAGTTACCATGTTAGTAAAATTTTTGTAGCTTTAGCTTTGATAAAAATAGGGGACAAGAAAAAATCCTTTTGGCCTTATAGTTAAAGCTCCATTCCTGACTACATTCTCTGTATGATTTGTATCTTGAGATCCATCAGGGATCTAAAAATTTTGATTAATTTTTCTATCTTTTAGTTCCAAGGTCTTGACATCAAAAATAAGAAACAGAATTGTCATAATTCTAAGACAATTCTAAAGATATAAAAAGATAATTTGATTATGTCCCTTAGACCTGAAATCCTGACATAAGAAAGGAATAGTTGATTTGAAAAGACCTACTCTTCATGAATTCATGCTGACTGAGGGTGAACAGTTCCATAGTCTCTAAATTTTATTGGCAGGATCAAATTTGTTCCATATTTTGTTCCAGGAACTGCTACCTAAGTGCACTTGAATTTCCACAGCCCCTGCTTTTATTCAGTTTTTAATTGTATCACTCCTCCAGTGCTTTTAAATTTCTGTATGTTTCAAGTGTCTGTTAATTATGAAAAGTAATAGATATGCTCAGAAAGTTTCTCAGCAGCTTCCGCTAAAACAAATGGATTTTGTTTATTCTCTCCTGCAGTTTGATTGTCAAATCTTTCATTTTTCTGCAGATATCTTCTATTTTTTAATTGTAAATGTTTTGTGCCCTTCACAGCTGAGTAAGGGATAGATTTTCCTTGACTGTTGGTAAGAAAATTTGTCAGCCATTGCTATTCCTCTGCGTTTCCTAACTGAGATTTCTTAATTTGTTACTTCTTTAATCCTCGTTATCTAGTTTCCTCCTTACATGGATTTTAAACATAGATGATATTATATTAGTGCTTCTGTAAGTCTTGTTCAAACACTAGGGCTAGATTAGTTTTTGTTGTTTGGGCATAATTTCCTGCAAAAACCATTGCAGGTTGATAAACCTGGGAGAGGAAATGGTGCATCTTGCTGAACCTATGACAAACCTGATCCTATCCAGATATAGTCTGAATGTCTTTTGTCTAGCACAAATTTTTAATTTAATGTAATTAATTTCTGTTGATTATGCAACCAAACCAGTATAAATTTCTTGTTTAACATATCCCACTTGGTTTACCAGTCGATTAACTTGGCAGCTTTAAAACTTACTTTTTAAAATCTAAATACATATTCTAGTGGTCAATCCTACATTCCTCATGCCTTATGTAAGCCTGGTATTTAGATCTTGCAGCTAATATTTAGGAAATTTTTAGAGTGACAGATTAAATAAAATAAAAAAAATGAGATAATTGTGTTCAGAATCTATAAGGAAAACTTGGTCCTGAGACTTTCAATCATGAGGAAATGTGTTTGGTTTTATTTATTTAGTTATTTGTTTGTTTGTAAGAAATAGCTTTGAAATAGCTTGATTCTATTGTCCTTTGAGATAGTGGATCTTAAATTCACTTAAATCTTCATTCAGTACTGCAAGATAAGTGCATTAATCAAGTACCAGACTTGGAAAACACACAATAAAATTTTTAACCATAAACTCCTGGTGCCAGTGGGTTGGAAGCACCCACTGTTAAGTGCTGCTGCATTTGGCATTACTGCTGAGGAGTCAACCTCCAGGTGCCACAAAATCTTTTCAACTTAAAATATCCAAGTGCACAGTTTCTCAGCTGTAGTGCTGCAGCCCTTAAGCTCATCAGAGTGGATTTATTATGGTGTTAATTCTGCAAGTTTAGAGAGGAGGTTTTTTTTGTCATAGCAGACCACTTTTCTGTTGCTGGCTGACTTTCTTTTGCCTTCCTCAAACCCCTCCCTTCAACCTTCAATATTCAGTGAAGGTATAAAGAAAATGCAGAACTATCCCTATGTGAATGTAATGCTGTGCTTTGTATTTTCTTTCAATTACAATGTCTTCAGGCCTAAAGCTTACTTATCATCTCTCTATTTTTTTTTCCCTCTTTGTTTTTTTGCCAAGCAGACATCATGGCACCCTGGTCTCCCCCCCAGATGAAAGCTTTTCCTCAGCATGGCAAACATAACTTTACAGAACACTCTGCTCTCTCTAGGACACACATACCAGAGGCATCAACACTGCATCAAACAAAAGCAGTGGGGCATCCAGATGTCAATCACAGTCTGAAATTCATGCAATATCAAACTCACTGATGCTGTGGGAGGCTTGACTGGAGCTCCAGGAGGAAGAGCAGCAGATGTGATAGGATGAAGGGCTGACTGGCCCTGCACAGGGCTACGCCCCTACCTGGGGATGATGGACTGGTGTGCGGGGCTGCGCCTGCAGCCACACAGTCTTTTCTTCCAGGACAGGGAGCAGGCCAAGATTTTTGACTGCTGTTTTGTGGGCAGTTGATTTTTTTTCTCCCTCTCCATAAAGAAGAAAATTTCACAGTAAAATGCAGCTGCACTTCATGAGCTCCATGACGTTGCATTTGTCTCCTTTATATGAAAAATAAAGGAGATGGTAAAAGTTGAGGAACAGACAAAGAAGAGACAGTTTAATACTAAATAACTGAGTGAGAATACCAAAGTTCTGTGTTCAGTTCCTTGGAGATCTTTGGGTTCTTAACTTTACACATAAAGATACATCCAAGTGACATTACATGTTGAGGTGAAGATCGATATCAATGGATAATAGCAAAGTAAACTGCAGCCATACAGGTTCCTGTGTGGTGCCACCAGTATCCTAAAGACTCACTGTGCACCTTTGTTCTCCTTGGCTCCACTGTTTCCCATCAGTCTTGAATTAGCTATCATCAGAATGCATGAGGTCACTAAGGAGGTATTATTCTTGCTCTCAGTAGGGTAATAGGTTGTTTTACAATTAATATTTAATGAAAGTGAGTTTGGAATCTCCAGGAAGTCATTAATAGTTGATCTGCTTGAAGGGGGGTTATTTGGGTTCATCCCATCTACAGTAATTATAATACACGTTAGCTTGTGGGCAGCAACCATTCAGGATATTGGGTCTTGAACCCTGAGGGGAGCAAAAGCCTGTCTGAATGAGGAGCAGGTAATTCATATAAGATGGGAAAAGTGCTCTCTGAGAATAAATACATTGTATAAAATCATACCTAAAGCTAGTAATCTTTGTGTTTAAACTTTTAAAAAATATTTGGAAAAAAGTCCTTTATTTAGACATACCTTTATTGCTGTGTTCTGAAGTACAAACAGGGTACAAAGCTAAAGCCAAATTTGCTCACAATGCAGATCATGAGACTTCAAAGCAATTCCAAGAGCATTGGAACAATATTACAAAAATGCAAATGAAAAAATATATAAACCTTAGGTTTAAGCAATCAATAGAGAACATCAGTGGGTAATTTTTTATAAAAACACAAATACCTCATTTATCCAAAACCACATTTTTGATTCACTGCAGCTATTTGTGATGTTATGCCAGGTTTGGCAAATAGCTCCACCCCAGCATAAATACTATTTTCTAATAGAAAATAGTTCATTTTGACAGTTTATAAACTAGGTCTTTTGATTTTTTTGTTTGAATTAATGAATCATTCTAAAAATAAATCTATGTCTATATCTGTATATCTCAAAAGTTTATAGATTTATCTTTAGAAGTTACTGAAGCTGAAATGTTTCAGTTAGGGTAGAATAAACAGGGTTTCTTATTTCTTTTTTGGTTTGGGATTTTTTTTTGTTTTGGTTTTTTTTTTTTTAGACAGCTTATGAAGATTTAGTTGTAAATTTTTCTAAGAATCTGAAAATTCAGGCATTCATATAACAAGCATGGGATGACAAGATACCCTGAAGGACCAGCAAAAATCTTCATTTCACCCTAGGTACAGAAAAGCTTGAGATCTTACTGATATGGGTGTTTATGGGAATGAAACCAGAATATTTGAAACTTCAACTGAGTTTCTACCTGGAAAGTCTTTCAGAGTGATTCTGACTAATTTAGAGGATGTGAATATAAAGCTGAACATTTATAAAAGGCCCCAAACCTTTCCTTTTCAGTGTTCTTAGCAAGCTTGGCTGCTACTGGGAGCACATGGTACCAGTGAGTTTATGGTTGCTTATTGATGCAAGTTGTCATGCTTTAGGGCAAATTTGGGAGGAAACTTTCAAATGGGGTCTTTTTAGAAAGCAAATTTAAGTGGTCTTTTTTTTCTATTGGTATGAGAAAGATTTTTTTTGAGAAAAGTTGAAAAAATTGTTTATTTAACAAGCAGAGTACTCACAAACATGAAAATAAGAATAATATTAAACAATGGAACTTTTTGTTGTTCTGAAGAGATGGGAAATTTAGAGTTTTTTTGTAGGTCAGAGATTTTTTCATGGGTGTGTCCTCAGCTTTCTCTCAGGCTCTTTGGGGCTTGGGCTTCTCTCTCTGGGGCTGAGGTCCAGTGTCCTGGCCGCAGTGCAGCTTGGGGGGGCCCCTCGATGATAGTCCTGGTGCTTCCAGACTGAACAATAGCTGAACAGTTCCTAAAAACTTCTGGCCTCAACTAACTATAGAAAAACAGCTAAAAGCAAAGGAGACCTCTCTCCTGTTGTTTGTCTGTACTACAGACAGCACAGTCCAGGAGCAGGAATGTTGAGGAGCAAGTGCAGTGTCTGCAAACCAGCTGTGCACTTCTTCCCTGCTTTGCTCTCAGAACCAGCCTTAAAGGTGCAGAACTTAGAACCAGCATAAACAGAGCAGAGAACTGGGGATACAAGCATCATAAGTTGCTCTAGGACATCCCCTCCTTATCCCCATATTGTCAGCTTACTAACTAGTAGTTCTACTACTACTACTGCTACAAAACTAATATGTATTCTAACTTTACACACACACATTTATATACACATATATATACATATATAGCATATAGCTATATACAGATATTGGTAGTGACATTTAGCAAACAGTGATATTTATACATGGTTTTCACTCAACAATACGATTTTTCTGAGGTACACATGTTATTCCATCTTTCTGCATTATCTACCATATGCAAATTGATCTTTGAGAAAGACAACCTCACAAATGGGTTTGTCTTGCACTCGAGGCAGAATTTATCCAAACATTTTAGTTAACAAATCTCTGAAATGTGCCATTGGGACTTTGTCTCCATGTATTGTATGCAGGGGCTCAGTTTGGGCACAGCCTGCTCGGTTGGTGGAAGTTTGGGTGTTGACTAACCATGTGGCTTTTGCTAGATGTTGCTCTTCATTTTTGAAAGATCTCCCACCCAATGCTTTTAAGGTGGTTTTTAACAGTCTATTATATCTTCCCACTTTGCCTGCAGCTGGTGCATTGTAGGGGACCTCAGTGTTGTGTTCCCTAGCCTAGGTGTTGATTAGGCTGTTTTTGAAATGAGTCTCATTGTCTGACTCAATCCTCTCAGGGGTACCATGCCTCCACAGAACTTGTTTTTCAAGGCTCAGGATGGTGTTCCGGGCAGAGGCATGAGGCACAGGGTAGGTCTCCAACCATCCTGTGGTGGCTTCCACCATGGTGAGCACGTAGCGCTTGCCTTGGCGGGTTTGGGGCAGTGTGATGTAGTCAATCTGCCAGGCCTCCCCATACTTATATTTGGACCACCACCCCCCATACCAGAGGGGCTTCACCCGCTTGGCCTGCTTGATTGTAGCGCACGTCTCACACTCATGGACAACCTGAGAAATACTGTTCATGGTTAAATTTACTCTTTGGTTTTATGTCCTCTTATAGGTGGCATCTCAGCCTTGATGACCTGAGGCATCATGAGCCCATTGAGCTAGGAACAACTAGGGAGGAGATTAAAAAGGGCTTTCTTCAAATCTTGGCAATACAGATCAGAGGTTCTGGTACCAAATGCAGATGTTCCCCAGAGAGGGAGAGAAAGTACACCCCACAAGGTGAGCTGTGGTTTATCCTGTGTGATTGTGGGGAAAACATGCGATTTCAGAATCTTAGTGCTTGGCCTGTAGTCACCCTAGGAAACAGGTAGACTCTGAGTGCTGACCTCTTTGCATGCTAGCTCTGATCCTCAGCAAGGATAGGGAAGGCACTCTGTGCTTCAGTCATCCTAAATTTTGTCTCAGTGATGTCCTTAATATTCTTGGCTCTTATAAATTTCCAGCTTGTTCTCCAAGGGAACTTAAAAGAATGAAACTCAAGGGGTAAGCTTCAAGCATGGACCAACAGCTCTTAGAGCAGGGGTCTGATCTCTGCTGGTCCCTTGTGGCTCATTTCAGCTCCTGTTCCAACAGGATAGGGAAGAAAAGCTGGATGCAGTAAAGAAATAAAGCCTGTAATCATCAAAAGAAGCCAGTATTAAAAAAACAGAAACGAATCCTTTCTTTCTATTAGAATAGATGTAGACTCATCAAAAAACATAGTTCAAATTTATACCCAGAAAGCCAAATTATAAATTAATCTGATGGCAGTGATGCAGATTAAGAATTGACGGGTTTTCATGGCTTTTTAAAAAATTATTTTACTATGTTTAACCAGCTCTCAAGATCCCAGGATATTGCTTTCTTATCACTATATTATCTCTTGGTATATTGCTTTTGCAGCTTAAATTTCATTGTAACACCTTCACAACTTGTACTCTGTGGAACTGGTCTCATATCCCCACTAAGTTATGACAGTTTTGCTGTGTGTGTTATTAATTAGCTTTGCCAGCATTTGTTGAGCTAGAGGACCTGCCTTTGTATATTGAAGAGTGAAATAAGTGAAAATACACTGCTGTTGTTGCTGATAGAAATTGATCTTTGTGCTGTGTAGTTCCTGAAGCCCTCCAGTTCTAAAGCTGTTTAGGTGCCCAGAGTGCACCAGAAACCCCAGGCTTTGGCTGAAGTTTCATCAAGATTACAAGATCTGCTGACCTGTGTCAGTGTACAACACATGACAAGCATCAGAAAATGTCAGGAACTACTGTGAACACATTTGATGAGAAATCAGTGAAACAAAAGAAATATTACTACAGATAGTGCTGGTAAGTACTGTGGTGTTATGTTTAATGCATGCTTTTAGATGATTGCACTGTACCTGGTAAATGTATCAGAAATGAAGTCTCTAATTAAAAAGAAACGTAATGTGCTCCTGACTTCATTAAAACTATGCATTTTCCTGCCCTTAGTCTTACCTGTAGATACTTGAAGTCAATCTGCCAGCCTCTCTATACTTATATTTGGACCATCGCCCACCATACCATCAGGGTCTCCTGATGCAGAGACACACTTCTAACCTCTTTCAGTGCAATCTTGTAGAGTTTCAAAACAAGAAGAAGTGAAAATTGAGATGGTATTGATTGATGTTACATGATCTCCAAAGCACCTTTCCCGTAAATTTGTAAGATTTATTTCCATGGCAGAGCTGCCTCAGTGCTAAAGGCAGGAATCTCAGGATTCTGCATCTACAAGAATACTTTAACCACTGTGCTCCTGTTTCGTCACTTCTTGGATCTTGTTTTGTGTATATGGAGAAATGTTTTTGAAGAGAAGTGTTTTGCTGCTACTCAGAGATGAGAACTGTGGGTTTGAACAGCTCCTCTGGGCTCCAGAGAAAGGCAGGAAGCCATAATTTCTTGTTTACTCTTCTCTAACTTGACATTAAGTCATAGATAGATTCAGCAACAACACCCATTTTATAGGTTTTGTGCCAAAACAAAACCATTTCTGAGGATTCTGAGCCTAGATATGATTCCTCAGAAGGAATCTACAGAGCATGTCCACAACACTGCTGCCTCTCCAGGCTTCTCTGGTGCCCTCTCCAGGGACAGAGCAGGAAGAATCAGGCTAAGCAGCATTTTAGGCAAGAAATTTTCTTGGCTGCAATACTGTGATTTGGGTAGTAAACTTTAATCCAGGCCAGAGACAGAGGGAGCTTAGGCCTGGAGTTGTGTAGCTGATGAGCTCAAATTTCCCTTTTTGTTCTCTGTAAAACTTTGGGCACCCAAGAAGCTGATTTTTCAGGTCTCTCTGCTCTCAGTTTGCACTGCACTGCTGTCCCTCAGCCACCTGTCCCTGCCCTTCTGAGTGCAGCTCATGACCATCCCTGTCTAGTTGAGTGTAGCTGATCATTTTGGATTTAGACTTCCTAGTGTCCTCCTAAATCCTGTTTAATATTCTCTGGTCTTTATTCAACTCTAAATCAAAAGAGGATGTATATCTCAGTCTTAAAGGTTAAAGAATCTGATTTTCTCCCCTGATAGTGAACAGTGTCTTGATGTGGTGTGCAAATCATATTTGAGTGCCTCTTATTTAAGAAAGCAATCTTTCATTTGCCTTTGCCTTTTCTGATTATTTAATAATTGTATGTCTATTTTTCCTCAGTTCCGCAGGACTAAAAATATTCCTTCCACAGGATAAAATGAGCAAGCAATTGAGGATTGTGTGAAGTAGAGGCCAAGTTCAGGAGGAACACTTTTTTCTAATATAAGACTACCTGAGCCCTGATGGTCACTTAAAATCTGAGCATTGCACCTTGTAAAATTTAATTTGTTCATAGGTCAGCAGGATGAAAACATGATCTCCACACTGGTAATGCAAGTTTTGCTGGCTGGGGAAAAGGCTTGTGACTTAGTTCTCATCTTTTGCAGTTTGTAGTATGGGAAGTGTGGTGTTTGCAACATGATGTCATGTTATGGAAATAAATACTCTTGCATAAAAGCAATTATTCAGTGCAACAGACTGAGAACAATTGCTAGCAATTGCTATCACAGAATCGTGAAATCATGGAATATACTGAGTTGGCAGGGACCCACAAGGATCATCAAAGTCAAGCTCCTGGCCCTGCACATCACCATCCCCAGATGTCACAGGTCACACCATGTGCTTGAGAATGTTGTCTAAACACTTCCTAAGCTCTGTCAGGCTTGGTGCTGTGATCATTGGCCTGGGGAGCCTGTGCCAGTGCCCAACCAGCCTCTGGGTCAAGAAACTTTTTCCAATATCCAGCCTGAACCTCACCTGAAACAACTTCAGGCCATTTCCTTGGATCCTGTCACTTGTCACTAGAGAGCAGAGATCAGTGTCTGCTCCCTCTTTTTCCCCTCACAAGGAAGTTGCAGATTGTGATGAGAACTTCCCTTCAGTCTCTTCTTCTCCAAGGTACTGACCAAGTGCCCTCAGCCATTCTTCATACACCTTTCCCTCCAGACCCTTCACCATCCTCGTAGCCCTCCTTTGGATGCTCTCTAACAGTTTAATGGGTTTTTTATATTGTGGCACCCAAAACTGCTCCCAGCACTCAAGCTGAGGCCACCCCAGTGCAGAGCAGAGTGGAGCAATCCCCTCCCTTGCCTGGCTGGCCATGCTGGGCCTGATGCCCCCCAGGACAGGGCTGGCCCTCCTGCTGCCAGGGCACTGCTGGCTCATGTTCAACTTGTCATCAACCAGGACCCCCAGGTCCCTTTCTGCAGTGTTGCTCTCCAACCATTAGTTCCCCAGTCTTTACATACAACCAGGGTTGCCCCATGCCAGGTTCAGAATCTGGCACTTGTTAAACTTCATATGGTTGGTGATTGCCCATCTCTCTAATCCATCGAGTTTTGTAGGTGATCAGAAAGGAATTAGCTCCATAACCTGCAGTTTTGTTTTATTCTTTGTTTTCCATGCCATTTTTCATGATAATGGAGCGCTTCCCTAGTGGTTTCATCCACTGTTACATAATGGCAAGGAAAAACAAAATATGTAAGAATTTTACCAGCAAAGAAATCCAGTATCTACTCAGTGTTTTGCTACCACTGGTTTTAATTTTCAGGTTTTGGATTTCTTGTTTACACGGTTAAGTAAATTTGGCTTTCTCTTTTAATGTCTATTTAATTATCTAACTTGTACTTTGATTTTTTTTTCTCTAAAAACACCTTACAAGAGGAAGAAGTGTATTTATTTTTGTCTCTTAGATATATCTGTGTCCATTTGTTCCGATCATGTCTCCAAAGAGGTGCCAGAAGGCAAGTGCAGCACCTTTCCTCATGTCTCAGGGTGAGGAGGGTGAATTGATGATGGTGTGATCTGTGCTGACTTAAGCAGACTCCTGTATATGACTCCCTCATGCTTTCCCTGGCTCTTTATGCCCCCTTGCCCCAGAGGTTCTCCATGTGCAAAGGCAAAGATAAGAGGAAGGTTTACATGAACATTTTCCTTTTTTCTCTGGAAACAAAAGTCCTGCTGCAGTGCTAGAACCACTGTTTTATTTTTGTTCTCGTTTTCCAATTTTCTGCTATTATTATTATTTCTTGGTTTTAGATGGATGATAAAACTGATTTATCTTAAATCAAGGGTCTTCTGCCTCTTTATTCAGTGAGAAGGTGGAGCCAATCCCAAGTACAAAGGAGTGGATATTTTTATTGCCAACATCTGTAATCATTGAGGTTATCCCCTTCTCTTTTTACTCTGTTTCTTTTGGGGATGCTAGTTTTTAGCTTTATTTTTGTTTATTGTCATTTTCCCTCCTAAGTCACCAAGACGCTCTGAAAGTCAATAAGCCCCAGTAAAGATCAATAAATGCTTTACAAAATATTTTTTCTGTTTTGAAGAAGCTGAAAACATAAAAAACTACAGGTGCCAATGCAGAATATTACAAAGGCTTGACAGACAAATGAAAACACTTCTATTTGTTCAGGTAAAGACAATATTATGCATGCAAGCGGTTTCTTTACCCTGAAAAACATTTATGACAGGTTCCTTGGTTTCCAAAATATTCAGGAGTAAAACATCAAAGAAATTATATGCTTCTACTATTAACACAGTTCATATTTCAAATCCTGCCCAGAGTGCTTGGTTGTTTTGTTTGGAGTTACTGAATTCAAATTATAATGCTTTTCATTGCTGTGAGAAATATTTCCCTCTTAAAATCTTTTTTTTCCAAATATGTTTCTCTAAACATCATTCTCAAGGTACTCAACATCTAATAATGAAGAAGCGTAAGCTTGTTCTGTCTCTTTGGTCTTCTCCTTTGATGTGTTATGAGGATAGGTTTTACTTTTATTGTGTTTTGTAATTCCGTTGTTAAGACTGAGCCATGTGTTCAGTCACTTAGTGCAGAGACTTTATGAATATATTTATTATTCTCCTCCAGATGATAGTTTGATTTGGGTCCTGTTCTCATTGCTTTTTGTATTGCTTGAAGAACAGAGCGTTTAGATTGTTCTTATTCATGTTATTTGTTCTCCTTGTAACACTGGGAAAGAAATGTATTGGTGTGTTCATTCCATAAATAATTAGAGAATTTGGTGAAAAGGAACTAGTTGGTTGTTTTTTTTCCCAAACATGAAGCTGAGAGATGAAAAGGAAAATTAAATCAAATAATCATAGAATATCAAATAAATAAATATCAAATAAATAAAATAAATCTGCAGAACACCAGAAGACCAGAAGCCAATGACTACAGTGCATGTCCAAAAAACAGCATGGTATTAAAGCAGGGTGTCACAGAGGCAGCTGGGGACTGTGACTAACTCGATGTTGTTAAAACATCGCCTGTAAGTTAAAACACTTACACAAGTGCACACACAGGGTCTTACAGCACCCTCCACTGCCCAGCGTCTCCTAGATCTTCTCTTGTTTCCCTCTCTCGCCATCCCTATGTCTATAAAAACACAATTTTTCCAGCAACTATTCTGGTTATTATATGGTTACTGCAGCAAAGTACGCTTAACTATTTTTTGCATTTCGTGATCTCAGTGTTTCCTCTGGCCAGTGAATTACGTGTCTCCCTCCTGGTTCCTACACCATGGTGCTCCTGTCTTGTTCTTCTGCCTGGAGATTCATGCCTGCACTGTGAACTCTCTTTCTGCCTGTGCTGTTGAACTGCTAGAGTAGAGCAACCATCAGGCTACTTTTGACTGACTCCAGTTAGGTCACATTGGGTGTGAGTTGGGAACAGAGGTCATATGGTGTAGTTACATCTAAGGATAAAAATGCATCCAAAAACACAGTGACAAGCGAAGCCTTAGCTGGTCTTTAACATTAGTTTTGAGTAGAACTATTTAGAAGAGTATATGGCACTGGAATATATGTCATTCAGTTCAGTGCAAATATGTATCACTTATTACACTTAATGCATAAATGTATGCTAATACTCACCTGCTTCCCTAAATAAAGTGCTTTCCTAAGTTGTGTCCTCACCTGACTTTTCTGCAAACTCAGCTTCCCACTTGCTGCTGTGGAGTCTGCGGCATTTTCTACTCTGTCATTTGTCTTCATGCTCTTCTCCACCACAATTCACACCAGCTCCACAAACACACTCAGGTCTAGCAGGTTTCCCCTTTCTAAGCTTTATGATATCACTGATGCTGCTTCTGATATCTAGAAAAGTTCAGTTATGGTTTCAACAGGGTTGGGTTTTTTTTAAGATTTACAGACTTAATTCTTTATGACTCCCTTATGAAACTGCTCCTATGGGTGGGTTTGTTGCTTTTTTTTTTTGCTTACAACTAACACCACTCCATTCTCATTTATGTCAAAATAGTATGTACTTTCTTGGTTTTTTTGTGTTATTATAACAGCAAATTTTCAACAGTAATGCTTTCCTTTTTAGTAATGCTTTCCTTTTTCTACAAATGTGATGCTATATGAGAGAGTTTAAGAAGCTTTGACTAAGGTTTGGCAAATGGATATATTTTTAGAGAAAAAAGGCATACACAGACATTCTTCAGGATTATACTTAACTAAGGATTTATTGTGTTCTTATGCAGACTTGAAGAAGGCCTCATAAGAGATTGCTATTTTTTCCTCAATTAGTTGAATAAATGGTATTATACCTCTCAAAAAACTTTAACTTAAACCTCTTCTATACAGACATAATGCTATTTTTGTGTTAATTAAGAAACTTGCAGACTTACTGAACTCATCCCATCTCACTGTTGCTGTGCCAACAGGTGATTTGTATCATTTGAGGATAAATTGCCTGTAAATACTTTGTGGCACACAAAACATTTTTGTAAGAATGTCAGCTCAACATATAGCTGTATCATTAGAAATGCTATGAAGATGGCCAGACATTGTGCACTCAATTGTTATTCATTAAAAACCAAGCTTTTACAACATCCCAAAACGCATTAAAATTGCCAACACCTTCAATTTTCATAAAATTTTAGTGGAAATTTTTGCCCTGATATTTTCTCTCTTCTCAGAATTCTTACTGAATTTTTCTTATAAAAAGTTCTTATTGACAAGAGTGCATACTTTATTACTGTTTTTTACAAAAAAGGATATAATTAAGTACATAAAACTTCAAACAAAAAGGTAAAGGGAGCAGATATATCTCCAAAAAATAACAACTGTAATTTTGTACATCTGGTAAAAATGTGCATTGCATCACAGGGAAATATTTTTTTCTTTTACTAGCAGAGGTATTCACATCTATAATGAATGAGAAAGAAATATGTCATGTAGTTTAAAGTTAAAATTTAACTGAACATGGTTTTGAGTATTATTTTCTGTTGCCATTTCCAGTAACATTTTATTGTTGAAAAGCTGTTGTTAATGTTCTTAGAGGAGGATGAAAAGAGCTGGTGATTATGTTTGTTGGCTGTTCGAAAGACTTAGAAAGGGAAATAATATTTCATGAGTTTCTGGGTGAATATAGAAAGCAGGATGAGATGCTTCCTGAGTAGGCAAGGATTTGTAGCCCACACCTGCAGGAACTGGTTCTGTGGCTTTGTATAACTTAGAAGTAAAATTTCTGCTTTTCAGACTATGTTCAGTTTCCCCAGAGAAAATTCAGCTCCTCCAGCACTCAGTTTTGTAAGTTTTCCCTGCCTCTGATGGCGTGAAGCAACCCTGAACAGAACAGGACATATTGTTTTAGGATTATTATGTGACCAATCTGCCTGCCAAAACTCATTCTGAAGTAAAAATACCTGCTGAATCAGCTTCAGAGCATTATTCTGCTTCTCCTGTAAGTTTAATGCAACACTATGGTTTTCCTTTCTTCCTTTTCCTGTATTCTGTCTGCCCTATTCCCACATTGTTTCTTAAATCTGTATTAATATCAGAGGATTAAAATATTACAACTAATTAAAATTATCCCTATTAGCGACAAAAGCAGTACATTACTGAATTAAAACCAGTAGTTTAATCCTTGGTTCAATGGTGCAATGCACTCACAAATACAAGTCACTCCCAAGTTTGCTCAGCAGCGGTTTTCCATGGGAGAAGGCAGTGGGGCTGCGGGAGAAGTTATCCTGCACTGCCTTGGGTCCCACAAAGAGAGGCACTGCAGGACCAGCCCAGCCCAGGACCCTGAAAATGCAAAGGGAACTCCATCCCTCGCTATGGGACATGCCAAACTGCTGAATTGGGAAACACGGACCAAGGCTTCTATGGTTTTCTCCTTCTGACCAACATATCCATAACAACTCCGATATTTGGCACGGATTAAAAAAACCCTGCAAGAGCACACATAATTAAATAAAATGGCAAAGGTGGTGTAATGCCAAGCAGACCAAACTGATTGTGAAATGCATGCTCATGCAGAGAAGAGTATTGAACTATTGTTCAAAATTTGAGCAGAAGCAGATAGTGTAAATTGGGGTTCACAGTATAAAAATATGATCTCTGATCTTTAAAGGAACTTAGGTCTTTTACTCAAATGTTATTTAATGGGGATTTGACACCTAAATACCACTGAAGTCATGAGCCTTTATTAATATTTCCTTAATCACTCACAAAGTCTTTAGCCTGTTTAGAGAAATAGTATCACAGAAAAGTCCCTGTTCAGGTTCCTATGCCAGATCTAACACCGCCATAAAGCTTCAGATGTTTTTAAAGTCTCTAAAAGCTTCAGATGTTGAAGCCAAAATAACATTTTACGGGACTCACAGACCAAAATGTCGCTTTCTTTTTTAAGTGCTATTATTTCCTGAAAAACCCTTCTAAAGCAAAATTACATTGGGAAGAATGAGATACAAGGCCAGTGGAGAGGTTATATATTGCAAATAGGAAATGCTTTTTCTTTTAAGAGAAGTCTGTTATATTTTTAAAAGTACTCATGTATACAAGTTCAGCATAATACATTTATTGTCTTCACATATGTATTGCTTCTTCCTTTTCTTCTTCAATTTATGCTGAAGTCTGGGGAAAGAAGTTGTCTTTGAAGCACCTGGAAGTTTACTGTTTTGTGGCATCTAAGCTCCAAACCACTCAGAAATGAAGTAGCAACTCATTACAAGCACTTGTCACTCTTCTGTCTTATCTGAAGTTCCTATTCTCTTGAGTGACTTTAACAGCATTAAATCAACACCTTCTACTCAAGAGTTGCCAGTCTAGTACTTTTTTGCCAGATGATCTCTTTTAATCTGATTCTGTGGAAAGCAGCAGGGTGTGCCAGCTCTGCAATCAAAGCAATCAAAGATGTTATTTTCTCATTCTTTAACACAGCTCTGCTTTATCTCATATTGTGGAATTTTCCTTCCCTGACTGGGAGCAGCAGCTCAGGCCAAAAGCTGTGAAAACAGTAGAAAATGATCACTTCTGGTGACACTTCTTCAATGTACTGACTATACCATCAGAGAAACAAAACACTTCTCCATGGTAACAAAATTGGCCGTCTAGCACCTGACATTTGGCAAACTCCTGAACATTTTGGTAGTGCATGAAATCTGCTTCTTTTATTTAAAAATCAGCTAAAGGAAAGTCCTCTAAGCTGTAGGTTTACTGTTGCAAGCTGAATTTTTGATTGTGATGGCAGCAGAGATTGTGCACAAGCAATAAATTAAAATACTTCTTTTTGCAATTGGATGTCCTCCCTCTTTCTTATGGTCACTGCCCTCAAGAGCAGAGGCAGTAGGACAGAGCTCAGATTTGCACCTCATTGCACCAGTTCATATCCCAGTGTGTTAGATTAAGCCACTGATGAGGAGCTATAGAAACCCCCTAAAACCACACTAACACAGTAGACTATAGCTGTGATTCTGTCATGCTAATGCAGAAATAACAGAATTATAAAGAAAAGAGAGAGCAGACAACTCTGCACTGAGGTCTTAGTCAGCTATGACTAGATTTGACATATTCCAGAAACTGCCTGTTCTGGGCATCACTAGTGGAAAGAGTTAGACTGCTGGCTGGGATTTCTGATTATGAGCTGGCCTTGTGAAATTTTATCTGAACTGAGGATGCCTCAGCCAGCCAGAGAACTAGGAAGAAAAGGCTGGAGGCAGACAGAAATTCGTACTTCTGTTCCAGCTTTCAGCAGTTCAGAAAACTTCTAAAGCCAGTGTTTGTGAAATACTGGCATTTACAGCCTGAGGGGCTTCAGTGCCTTAGCTGCCACTCTGTGTTTGGATGCTGTCTTCTAGTTATCTTTGAAAATTCAGCTGAAAAGGAAGGTGTCAGTTTCTGTCCACCTTTTCTTTAACAGAGGACTTTCAGAGGCAGTTCAAATTATCTTGCATCTCCCAGAAGCTGTGCCTTCATTTCCTGGTTTAAGACAAGAATTATAGAAGTTTATTCTCTGCTCTTCTGTTGAAGTTGTACCACTGTGCTGAAAGAAAAACAAGACTGAGAGGGCCACAAAGGAGAAGAGAGTGAACAACTGGGAATGTAACTTACAGCCTCATAATACACAGCCTGGCCCAGGAAGAGGCCAGCTCAGATACTGTTTCTGTATTTTGTTTGTGGATTCTTCAATGCCAAAATTTGTAAACAATTCTTGGGACAGGGAGAAAAGCCTGGGTCAGGGATCACATCAGATCACTGAAGAACCTGTCTGTTTTCCCTTTGCTTACCGTTTCTGTGCTCCTGAGCCTTGTGCTCTTCTTACAGCTGTTACGTCTACATGGTACTCTGTGTGCTGAAACCAATAACGGCCTGAGTACAGCATGAGCCAAACAAACAATAAGAGACCATGACAGTGTGCTCATGGACTAATTTACTTCTTCCTATCAGTGAAGTACATCACTACATACTAAGCCATCTGCTTCTACGTCCAGAGCTTTTCCGAACCCAAGGACTAGGTGGTATTTCAAAATCCTGTTAAGCAATATGCTTCTAAGTCAAAGAGTTAAAAATAAAAAGTAGCATAAAGTTGCCTTAATAATCCAGCTTTTTCTTGGATAAGATTCTATTCAGAGATTGGCATAATCCTCGAGAACATCCTCATTGTGTATATGAGCTATGTGACCACTATGTCTTCTGGGCCAGCAATTTGCAACACCAGAGGGCAATGTCTTGCTTTCCAGTGTTAGGTATTCACCACAGAGACCACTGAGGCAGTGACAAAAGAGACAACCTGATAAAAAACAGAAACGGGCCGTCCATACCTCACAATAACAAAATAGCAACAGGAATACCCTAGGAACAGCAGTCTTCTCTTGCTAACTAGTCCTAAAATCTGTCTACAGATTGCACTATTGGTCTCCACAACCCTGCTTGGTCTGCAAAGTGAGATCAGAATAATCGTTGCAGTTAATAACAAGGACACTACACTCAGTGTACAAAGCAGCTCAGATGCTTTCTCTTCAACTAGGACATTGCTGAGCTTAGTGTAGCTGCAGCAAGTGTTTAATATGGCTATCAAACATCCTAAATGACTGAACTCTCAGATTTTTCCACCCAAATTGTTTAAGCACATGATGATTTCATTTCAGTTGACACAGCAATTTCTCTCTGTGGGATCAACATCTAAACACTAAGTTTAATTAGCTGCTCAGCAGATTTAGTAGCGTTTTTATTTATCACTCACTGTGGCAGAGGTGTTTCAGTTCCATGTTGTCCCCACATCTTCAGCTGAGTCACCTGAGTGGGCTTCCTCTCTGTAAGAGGCAACAGAAGAAGATTGACGCCTCTTAATGGTGAAATAACCACATAAATCTCAGAACGGCTGAGGTCTTTCCAACAACTGTAGAGATTACTTCTTGCATCTAATTTTCTAACTGGAATATTTCATTTAAGTAACTGAAGTTAAAACAGATGAATCCAGGCCCAAGTGAATTTTCAATTAATTAGATTAGCAGTTAATTCACTACTACCTGTTCTCCACAAGCAGGTGTTAAACATGTCTCAGTTACTAGCTTGGTGACATGTAGTTGAGTTGTCTAATTCATTTGCACACGAAGATACAGTATTTAAAACATGATTACAGTTCTGTTTTGGGCTTTATCGGTATTTGTGGATTTTCTCCATAACAAATTTTCAGCTGTTTAGGTAATATAATTGGCAGTATTGATGGTTTGAAAGATTGCATCTGTAATCTCTCACAGACATTATGTAAGTAAACACTCAATGAGATTTTGAAATTAACTCATAAGGCATAATTTAACATAAGATCCTTCGAATGCAACAAAATTGTGCTTTACTATGATCTCATAGAAAGAGCAATAGTACCATATCTCTTGTATTTTGTGCATTTGAGGAGACTTGCCTATGGCATGACCTTTCTATACAAAATTATAATTAAAGCATGCCCGATTGGTGTTATTCTCCAATAATTGTCATTATTTTGGTGGCTTATGTATAATAAAGCTTGCTACTTGATTGCTGTCATCGAGAATGCAGCTCATCACAGCCTCAGCAAAATGGTCTGAGTGCACCTTCTGGGCTGACACAATGTTATCCACGAGGCAGGCAGCTCGGGGTTCTCTGGTACAGTGCATCCCTTTTTGACAGGAAAAAAACAGCCTTCAAAATGGTTTATGCAACCACAGAAGAAGGTGTCTGTTCAAGCAGAATGAGAGCAGGTGACTTCACAGGTACATTTCCATGGTGAGTTACAGCTAAACACCACTGAGCACTGAAATGGGTTGTAATTTTAATCAGCTCCAAAAAATAAGGAGGTGAAATTTATGAAAAATCTATAAAAATCATGAAATGTAGTTCATGCTACAAGTAAGTAATAATTAACTGAAATATTAGTCTCTGTGAACAGCAAGGCTAGGTTCTAATTTTGACCCTTAAAAATTTCAAACTTCCTGCTCTCCCAATAATTGTGTCAAAGACCTATAATCATGTGACCACCAAATAAAATATTTAAAAAAAAATGGCTATGGGAAGAACATTGGGACAATTAAGATGAGGATAGAAGACCTCTGTGTCCTCACCATTTTAATCTGGGTATAATGAATCATTTATTAGCATATTTTATTTTCTCGATACCATTTTGAGTGTATTGCGCTCCTAACAGATCTGGCATAGAGTGCATTGAACCTACATACCAATGAGAGGGTGCTTTCCAGTTTATGTGCCAGGTATTGAGAAGAATGGTTTCGTAAGTACATGATATGACCTATCCCCTTTCAGGAAAATAGTTCAAGGTTAATATTTTAATAATATAAAAATCTATGCATATAGAGAATTCTTCTATTTTGCTTATGTCCCTTCTCTTCTGTTTACAACTTTTACTTCCAAAACTTATTCAAGATTGGAAGGATTAAGCATTCAAATTTTTTACAGGAGAACTTACCATTATTTCAAATTTTGGTGTTATTTTAAAGTCTACTTCAATTAGTTCAAGAGAATGTTAAATTTCAACTTTTATAATAATTAATGACTTTGCCTTATCTCCTCCATATTAAAATAATCCCCATGAAGTCACCATAGTGCAGATACTGTGTGACATGTGCAGTTGCTTCCAAGCTGAATTTTATTCTTTTGCATGTTGTGTTTGTAGGTGGCTCTTCTGTTGTGAAGAGCTTCTGTTCTGAAGGGCTCTGTAGAGCCCAGGAAGGGAGTGGCATCTGTTATTGCCTGTTCACTGCAGAGAGGTTTTACAGCACCCCACCATTTCAAGAGCTTCATGGAAAGAGGAAAATATGTTTCCTTCAGGCTTGGCTGGATTCAAAATTAGCTCCTGTTATTCCTTCATCATTTCAGCTCTCTCCTGTTAGCAGTTTCACATCCAGAAAGAAGCCTGATAGTACACATTCAGGGTTGTAATTTTTGTCAACTTGGTGATTATACTGCTTTTGAGGTAAAAAGTTCTCGACATCTGAGTTTTAAATTGTCCTCTGCTTGACCTACCTTAGGGCATATTTCTTTGGTTCCAGAAAACAACAAGAATTTCTGTTCTGATTTAAATCTTGTCATTATGAAGCTTCTCTGTTTTCAAAATAGCCTCTCTAAACATAACTTTTTTTTAAAGTATCTTTAAATTTAAACAGCCATCCCAAAAGGCTCAGTAATGTATTAATAGCTCTTGGGGAGAAAACTTTTGTCTTTCTGAATTTGGCACAGACATGATGTAAGTATTGTCAGATAACAACTTCCCCAATTAACATAAATAGCATATGCTCAAATGGCTTTTGTTCCTAGTAAGGAACCCACTGAAACTGTTTGATTTCTGGGATACATGAAACATTTCACTAGTCATCCAATATGGTTATCTGGAAGTTGTTATTTCCTGATTAATAATATAAAGAGTATTGGCAAGCACAGTGCTGAAAAGGGATTTGTCATGTTAGGCATTTCAAGAGAAAAACATGATTAATGTGTTGAATTGAAACAGGAGTTAGATGAAAGCAAGCACCAGGTTATACATGGAAAATATTTTCCCACTATTCCTGATTTCCTCCAAGTCTGTAGATAATTATTAGTATAAATAGATTTTTAATATGCAATTTATTTTTGGATTAACCTAAGAGTGTGTGGAGATTTTACCTTGAAAAGAAGGATGCAGACAGGATGATATTTACTTTTATTACTACTTTATTTTCCTGTTCTTGTAATAAACCCCTTTGTTCTTCAGACATAATGCCCTGACCTTACTTTGGTAGTATCCTATCTTTGTTAGACAAACATTGCTTTCAAACCTTTTTTTTTCTGAGGTAGCAATCATGTCTTAAAAGCAAATGTTTGGTGTTAGAGGAGGGAATGCTGTTGGCAAAATAAGCTGGTTTAAATGTTAGTGAAATGTATACAAGACTTCTATAATAATCTACTTTTTATCTAGAGATTTCTACTATATACACTGCATATGTTAAAAAGGCAACTCTTAGCAGCCAATTAATATATTTATAAGAACATAATACAAAACATAGTAAGAAGTGAAGACAAGGTAGGAATTACTCACCTTTACTCATTCTATGTGTGTCTATAGCCTTTGTATTAACCCTCGGAAAGTTTAGCTCCTGAGCGCTGCTCTTAGACAAGCACTTGACAGAAAACAAAAACATGATGGTATTTCTTTAATTAGTTTGAATGAATTCCTCAGTTAAAAAAAAAATGCAGAGAAAACCAAGAGACCATCTTGTTACGAAAATATTATTTTGGAATAAGTGTGCATGGAGATGCATTTATAGAAAATTGACTTAGTGAGAATAAATTATACAAGTACTGTTACTATCCATATTTGTGTCAATCTTTATTTTCCTCTCTCCTCTTTCTAGAAGTCTGTAAAGTCTGTACTGACAATTAAACAAATTCCTAGGACTTTTTACAAGCTAAGCTCTTCCTTCTAACTCGTTATCCTACTGCCTACCTGCTCTTAATTCACTGTTAGGAATTATGAATTCACTGTTTCTCTATTGAATAGGATTCTGAGAGTATTGAAACCAAACTGTTAAACTTTAGATGATCACTGAAAGTTAGAAGAAGGAATTGAGAATTGAATCAAGTGCACTTGTGTCTCCTGAAACCTAACTGAAGCAAACAGTGCTTTCATAAAATAAAATGCAGAAACAGAATGTCTGCTTGTTGTTTTCCTGTCCACTCTTGCCTCCTCTGGTAGTTTTCATTCCAAAAATGTTTGTCTGAGATAATACTTTCCTGAGTTTTTTTACACACAGAGGTGGTACCTCCATCTGATATGGGAGAATTATAGCTCAGCTCACATCCCTGTTGCCCATATTTATATAGGAAACTTGGCTCCCAAAGTACACAAAGGTAGGTATGATCTCCTCCACATATGCAGCCTTGGGAAATGGCACAACAAACACCCACTGCAGGTATTTACTTTGCAATCAGTATCCATTAGTTCTCACCACACATTTTCTTATCCTCGTTTGTGGTAATTCTGGTCATCTTATCTTAGTGAACAGCAATGTCACATTCTTTCTAAATATATTGCTGGTGTGCATTAGTCATATATTATCACTGAAAAATACTTCTGTTGAATATTTCTCAAGTTGCCCAACAGAATTTACTATTTCATAGTGCTGCCTGTGTTATAAATTGATATTTTGTTTCCTATTGTAACAGAACACACATATGTAATTAAGAGTGGGGAGAAAAATTTCTGCAGTTTGTCCTTGGACAGGCTGCTACTAATTTAATTTGGTTTTGAGTTGTTGGAATACAGTATTCAAACGCAGCTCCGTCTGTCGCTTGCTCTAGAGTTTTGGCTAGTGTTTGGAGGCTGCTGAAGCTCTCTATAACTGCCTGATGCTCCTAAATACATTGGTAGGTTCTTGCAGCAGGGACAGGAAATGATCTTTTATGCACAAATTACCCCTCCTCAGAGATGAATGATTTATTTCTATGACAAAAAGCTATTTTATTAACATCTGTATTACTTCAAACCCATTTTTATTTCATATATTTAAAATAACGGTCACCAAAATCTTCATGTAATTACATACCTGATAACTGTACAATCTGAAAATATCTGTATTACAAAGTATCATGAAAACACCAGCACATAAAGGAAAGATTATTATGAATTCAGATGGGTTGTCACATGTAGCTCTGGTATCAATACTACATTCCTCTCTTCCCATTCACTCTCACTCCTTGCATTTCTCCCTGTGCCTTCTTATTTGGATGAGAATGTGTTAATCTGCATTTAAAAAAAANCTTTATTTCCTGTGATTTTCTGTAATTTTCCTTTAGATTCAAACCTCTAAATTATATAGGGAAATATGGTGGCACATTCACATGCAAACTATTTTTAGAGAACATGAATAATTACACCAGATGGTTGTGTAATTCTCTTGGCATTATCTCTACTGTACATTTATGGCTTAAAGTAATATTTCCTTACACTTTTCAATACTGTGGAAGGTCATGGGTAAGTCCTGTTTCATTATTTACATCTGATGGCTTTTCTAGATGTATTTCAATGATACAGCTGTTGGTGGACTACAGACATGCTGATCCGTAGGCTTGTAATAAACTATTCAGCTCTTGGGGACAAAGAAGTATGTTCATAAGAAAACTTTACATCTTTGACAGCAGATTGTTGTTAGTGTTTTATATACAAAGGAGCACTACTCGTTCTATGATTGCCTTCATTTAATGTTCAGGATTTAACAAAATTACCCCTTTCAATTGCATCTTCATTTTATGCAGCAGTGAGAACAGAAGAGGTGTTTCTTTACATTCTGCATACCTTGACTGTTCTCTGAGGATGTGAAGAGAAAATTTCTGCACTTCAGTCTCTTTGGTTGCTTAGTGAAATAGCCTAGGCAATTACTTTCTTCTAAACTCCTAAACATTTGGACCAGTGTAAAAGATTTATTCTTTAGGTGTTATTTCTGAAAGCCACAGATTGTTATGTGTCAAAGTTAATTCGACTGATGTAGAGAGCTTAAAAGCACATATTCTCAGGAAGTATCTGGCACTAGACTGAGGAAGATGAAAATTTTGTATCAAAAGAACTTTAGAATTGTATTTTTGTTCTGTTCTGAAACAAAAATGAAACCTTTCAGACACTTACATAGGAAGGGAAATATATCAAAGTATCTGGCTTTGGCTCCAAAATGCAAGTAATTCTGTTTAATAAGTGTATTTATAACCCATGTTGCTTAGAGAGCTGGCCTTAGTCATAGAAGCCATCTGTTGTGTTTAATTCCTTAAATTTTGATCGGCATATCTCTGGAGAAGGGAGAATAAGGCTTTGGTTTTGTTGCCTTTCTTAGACTATTGTCCTAACTACAGTTATAGGCTGACATTTTGGCTCTAATGATGTATTTTCATTTTGTTAGGAAGGTCATGATAGTTCAGCTAAGTCTGGGCTATGCAGTAATGTAAGAAAATAGAGAAATCCTGGTGATTTTTGACCCTTTTGAAGCTGGAAGCATTGAGCAACACAGTAACAGGCTCACACTCAGAAAAATTTGGCTGAACTCAGCATAAAATATTTTTATATATTTGGGCAGTTTCTGCTTCTATATATTTATGTGCACCTGCAATTTATGTGCAACAAGCAAAAAATTTTGCACTCCATGCAGCAATTGACCTTTTATTATCCTCACCCAGAGCAGGGTGTCTGGGCTTTGAAAAGAAACCTGGATTAGGACAGTGGGAAGGGAAGGGCTTTTCACTGCTGCTTTCCTAATTCGGTATCAATACAACATTTCATATATTCAGATATTTTATGCATTAGAGTTTACAATCATTAAAATTTCATTGTTTCCTAAGTGCTTATGTTCAAGGACTGCTCTGTCTAAAAGGAATCTGACTAAATACATGTTTGTAGATCAGGTGTCAAGAAATTGAAACATATATGGTGTTGTTCCTGGCTTACAGCATACTTTTCTTCTTGTGAGCAGCATGTAACTGAGGTGCGTGTGTAACATTTTACAGTAAACTCATTGTTCAAGAAGTATTTGGACACTGATCTCAGGTACATGGTGTTATTCTTGGGACTGCCCTGTGCAGGGCCAGGAGCTGGATTTGATGATCCTTGTGCATTCTTTCCAGGTCAGAGTATTCTATGATTCTATTCTATGATATTATATGGATGAAAGCATTAGTTCATTTTCATGTTTTTTTGGCAATTGAATATTCAAGTTATGCCAGTTTATCTGTATGATTTATTCTTGTGGCACTATGTCTCTTTGTCAGTGTTAGAGGAAATGTGTGTCTTTGTGGATAGATATTGAGTCCAGTGGGAGGATAAATCAAACATCTTGAGCAAATTCAGTGAAAATGCAATCTTCAGGTGACCAGAGAATTCTCCAGACCATAAGCCAACAGTGGGCCCTTCCTTGGTGGAGAGAATAGATTTGGGGAAATTCAGGAAAAGTGCTGCAGTGTAATATCAGCTACATAACTCTACTGCCTGACCTACCTTGCACTTTCTGTGCATGTAAGACATGACTGCAATTCCTCTACATTTGTTCTTTTACATATCTTGGTTGTGAGGCATTGTTTCCACCGTAACCTAGAGTAACTTCCTAACTCCCATCAAACCTGTCTACTTTATGCATTCAAGAAATATTAGAAGCAGAAAAGACAAAATGTGGCAACATACATCAAGCACATTAATTCTCAACCAATTTTAAATATACTAAGCAAGTGTGAAATGCTGATGCAAAAGGACCTTATACTTGGCATATGGTGAAGAGAAATGCAGGACAGCTGCTAACATTGATGTGCAACACCGAAAACAAACTGTGGCTAGAAAATTATATCTGTCTCTTAAATGAGAAATTCTCACCATCACTCCAAGCTAAAAGAAATTCCACATCGTTGTCATTACAGTTCCCACATATATGATTTTTTATCACCTTATCTAAGAGAATCTGTCATTTTAAATATAAACACAAAAATCCAGATCGATTATCAAATTAAGTTTGTAACTGCAATACAAACGACAACATAGAAGGAAGAAATATGAGCTAAACCCCAGGGTTAATTGGTGTTTAGAGCTCTAAGGTAACAGAGTTGGACTGCTCACTTCATAGGGTTGTTTTATCTTGCTGAGAGTTAACAAAAGCCTCCATGCAGTACACTGTGTTCTGCACTGTGGGGTCAGATGTGAATATCCTCTTCATAAAAACCACTGGTGGAACTGTTATAATTTTTTTTCCTCAAAATTACAAGCTTTCAACAAACAGCAAACATGATATTTAAATCTCTTTTAGCACCGCTTAACAGAATTGCCAGGAATCAGATAAGCATGAGAGCTGATACATTAAGATAGAATATTGATGAAATGAAGACTAAGTTGCAAGGTTTCTTTGGTTTTGTGGGGATATAGAAGGTCTTTCTTTTTTTTTCCTACTAAAAAACAAACTGGCAAAAAAAAAAATTAGAATGTAATGTAAACCTAATTACCAAAGCTTACTAGCTCAGTTATACTAGTAAGCAGACCATCATTGTGTTCCAATAGAACTTCTCTCTTTAATCTAATCAGGAATATATGTGATGAAAACATCTTAGGCAACACAAGAAAAATGTCTTGTAGTCTCTTCTTACAGTGGGGAGCTCTAGGTAAGTAGAGTACTGAAGGGTGATGTATTTCTTTTAATAGTGCTACTGTTAAAATAGGAATACTTCAGCCAATGCTGTCCATCACCTCAAGACCCTTCATCTTGGGGCAGAATCCTCTGACATCAGATCTCTGTCTTCACCTGTGGAAGAGTCATTCCTTTTGTTCATTGTTTTGACCATTACATCAGCTCCAAGAAACATTCCTGATATTTGAAATTTGTTATGATATTTGAGAAGCTCATGCTTTCCCATCTAAAAAGCACTACATTCTGCACATTGATTCTGTTTTCTGCTTAACAACAGAGAACTATCTCAAAATAAACTGGTAAGTGGCTAAACAGTAGCTTAATGCTGATGGTTGAAAATGCTGTGTGTCATAGCAAAGTAATATCATTGCCTAGCAGTAAACAACAGAACTTAAAAGATGCTTTAATTTTCTTCTCATAATGCACCTTTAATCACAGTTTTATTGTACCTTCAGCATTTATTAAGGTAATAATGAAATAATTAATAATTTAAACATTACTTTATTGTAAAAACTTTAATATTGGGTGTACTACTACCAGAATAATCTAGTTAAAATGGCGCCTGTATCACTTACAGTAGGAGGATCGATATGCACTATCCCCAAATAGTAAAGTAGAAAGTCATTTTCTATAGATAGGGCCAAATTCAACTCTCCATATTGCTCCAGACAGCCTAGGAAGAACTTCAAATAGCTATATCAGATTTGGAATTGGACCAAATGGTACTGTGGGCAGGTGTCACTATCTTTTTTCAAAAGGATTTATTCTTTATCTTCCTTAAAATTAATTTGAACAAAATCTGTTAATCTGCCATGTAGGTAGTGTCTGAAAATTTGATGGATGTATCATATTCTCTCATATTAGTAGAAAAGGAGACACTTCTCTTCACAGAAAAAGGTTGTAAGATCTGAGTGCAAAGCACCTTCTTCCTTTGTCAAGGCAATTGAAAGATTACTATAATAATACATAACGCTGGGCTAGTGGCAAAGGATTACAAAGTGCATCCTTGAGTCTCCTAGTCTATCCCTGAAGGTAATGCAGCATTCTGCATGGAAGGAACTGATGTTTTTGTGTTGATACTCATTAGACAGGGATCTCCACTGCAAACCAAACAGAAGCCATCACATGAGTGTACTGCTGGCTGTGCCAAAAAAAAAAAAAAAAAAAA
>VXBU01010677.1:409797-438876 GCA_013400315.1 Bombycilla garrulus
AAGTGTTGAATTTTTTCTCCTTCTGTGTATGATGATGAGGACTGACCCTGAAGATATGAAGTTTGCCTCTTAAGATCATGCTTATCAGTCAGAGGGTTCAGGCTCAGGAATTCATCTTTCTGACAGATATCAAGTATGGCAGGACAGTGAGGAAAGAAGCTGAAACTGACTCATTATCAAGAACACTGAGAAAAGGGACAATAGTCTTGATGATCCAGTGGCTGGGACATGCTAAGCACCACTAGCACCTTCTGAAGGTGGTCCTCTGAGGTCCTAATGTCAGGCTGAAAGCTCTTCCCACTGGACACAGATTCTTCCTCCAAGGACACAGCAATGCTGTTTGCACAACTCATTTTGCTTAGTTCAAGTAAGTGAAGACAATGGAATTATAAGAAATAATATGTTAAATATATATATATATGTATGTATATACACACACTTGCAGAGGAATCTATTACAGATTTAAGTATATTGAATCCTACCTCACAACAAATCAAATTGGGAGGGGTAAAATGTGTAACACCTTCAAACGTTTCGTCCTTTCCCCTGCAAGGCTTTTTATCCTTTTGGCATGGGCAAGGAAATGGAATATAAATACATTCCCTTATACTGAGCTTAGATATCACTATATCAAGCAAAACAAAATTGTATTTTAACATGGTACATTGTAAACTGAGACTGTTCAGATATTGCTATATATCTTGTCTGAAGAAGATAAATTCCTACTCAGTTTTAGGAATATATAAGCGTTACTGTAATACTTCCAGTAATCAAAGAGGTGGCTGAACACAAATGCACTATAACATGTCATTACTGTCAAAATTGCATTTAAGCCACTTTGAACTCCAAACAGATCACTGTCCAGAATTCATGCACTTTTTCTGAATTTTCCTGAATACATACCAGTGTATGTTAGTTTATATTATTAAAAGCTCATATCCACCAACACCAAGATGCAGAAAGTCACACTGGAAATTGTGGAAATCACAATAAACTTATTAGAAAAATGAGCCTTTGCCCTGGCTCCTCCCAGGGCTGTCGGATGACAGACATCGGTGCTCTGGGTGTGGCACCTATCACCCTTGGCCATTGAGAGAGCTTTCTGGATCACTTCACAGGTTGTAGTGAGGAGGTGAGGTGAGGAGGTTACTGCCTACCAAGTTTGGGGGTCATCGTGGGATGCTGTGGAAGAGCATCTTGTGATTATACAAGACCTCATGATGTGATGTTTAGGGGAGAAACCAAAGGCATAGAATGGAGAAATCAGCATGCTCTGCAAAGGAACAAGCATGGAAACAGAGGGATAGGAATAAAAGAGGCCAGTGGCATTTAGCTGGCACTTGTCCAATCATGCCGTGTGGCTAATCACTGCAGTTTGCCCTGTGTTCTCATCAAACTCCATTTCTAACTATTTTCCTGGGTGAGGAACTCAATATTCTCATGCTGCTGGCATTTGCATGGGTGCAGATTTTTCTCTCCATGTTGTTCTGTGTGGCTGGCCGTGTGCACATGTACGTGTATTCCAGACAAGGGTGTCCATGTGTGCATGGCACATGTTCAGCCTCACTGTGGCGGGACATGGGGACACGCCCCAGCAGCTCTGCCACTGTAGGGTTACTGGACTTGGCAAGTTTGAATGTTTTAATTTAACAAGCAACTAAAAAGAACTTTGATCTTAAGAGCTTCAGTGTCTCTGGGGTCATCACAGGTATTTTCATGTGGGCATTGGCCAAATTAAACAAAGTTCTGGAAAAAAAGAAAACCAAAATGGAACCAAAAGAAAGGCTGACATATCGTATTGTCCCACGAGACAGAATATATGAATTATCCTGTTAAATTGGCATATTAGCAATGCATTTTCCACCAAGGAACAAAGCCTGCTCTTTGAACAAATAGAAAAATACCTTTCTGCCAGGCAATACAGTGTTTTGCCTGTACTTGGTAGAGGCCCCTATGGTACAGTGGTGAAACCTTTTAGCACTGGTTGTCTTGGCAAAATAAAAAACACCCTAGAAACAGAAGTTGAGGGTTACTCTTTTGAAAATACATTATTGGGAGTTCTATGCAAATTATGTACATTATCATAAATGTCTTGCAATTTCAATAGGTAATCATGTGTCCTTGTTACTCTCTGGGTCAAAATAATAAATTAAAAAAAAAAAGTGAAAAATTGCACCAAATGAAAGTATTCTTGTGACAAAATAGTGATGAGAACTGAAAGTCGTTTATAAGACAAGCAAAAATCTGTTTTGTTCTGCTGCCTTATAAGGAGTAATCACAGCAAGGCATGAAATAATTTAAACTGAAATATCAGAACGAAAGGAGGTGCCTCTCTTCATAAAGCAAACACTTCATTGATCCCTTGAAATTATGTATCACAAAAGGAAAAGCTTGCAGCGCTGAAGAAAACAAGTCTCATTTAAATGACTGCATGAGTGAGACCAAGTCTTTCAAAGGCTTTTTCTCCGTTACAGAGTTCTGTTGGCACAACTTTCTCTGTTCATAATGTGTCACATATCCAGCAGCAATGACTGTAAAGTCTCAGAAACACGCAGTCATGGCAAGTAGAACTCCTTTTGGCAGTGGAGTTTAGTGGCGGCAGACTGATTTGTCTTCCCTACATCAAGCCTTCAGCTGAAAATGCTGATAATTTCATGTAACTCAGGTTTTGTAGAATAGTATAAACTTATCTGCTGTATCCTAGTTCAGTGTTTTTCCAAGATAGCTATGGTGGAAATATAGATGTATGACAGAGGAAATAAGTCACCTGCAAAGTCAGTGTAAAGGCAGAATTAACACATTTCTTGTTCCACTGACAGAACCAACATGTACCCCCAGAATAACACTCAAATCATTCGGAGTACATGTGCCTATCTCTCACTTCTAATTTACATTAAAAGAGACACTTCAACAAGAAGGCATAGAAAACGCTATGTATTTTTGACTTATATTTGGGGATCAAGCTGTTAAATTTTTCACAGGTGGTTGAATTCCATGTTTTCCTCAATATTCTGGGCACACTCTGCAGTCTGATTTGTACAGGTGCAGAGTACACACAGCCATAAGTGAAGTCAATGAAAGCTGTTCTGTGGGCACATGAAATGCTCTATAATTCTAGGCTGAATTGCCTTTTTAACACTGTAAAGCCACATATTGAACTACTTCACTGACTTTTTCAGGGATAAGGAAATTATGAGCCATAGACACCCACCTGGAGTAAAATCTTTCATGAGAAATTGTTGACATTTGGCAAAATTATGTGAAAGTAAAAACTCAAGTTTTTTATAACTGGGGAGTGTTAAGCATGCTTAAGAAAATGTAATATATCCCAGTCTGTCTTATGGTAACTGTTCTCAGAATCCCTATTGTTCATTATAAAAAGCTTTGTACTCTAGCAAAAAAAGTTTAGAATCAACGAAATTAAGCCTATTTTCAATTCAAAATTAGTGGCTGAGATGTTTTTCTTCTAAATATTAAAAGCACTTATAACATCAGTGCGACTAATTGACTGTCAAATTTACATCAGTTAATGGCATTTTTGCAGGTACTGAAGTTTAAAGAGATCCACATTTGTTTTGGTCTGTCCAACTCTTTCGGAGCCTTATATTCTCTGCTAATAAAAATTACATTAATTGAAGAGAGAAGAATATAACCCTTTGTAAGCTAAGAAGTAATCATCAGTGTGATTAAATTATGTAATGGATTTTTAATACTCATCCTTAATTGCAATTTATACTTATGAGCCTCCTTCAAAAGATCAGCCATCTTCTTTGATAGTGTGTCATCTGATCTGTGTATCACCTTTCAAGCTGATCTATGCATGCTGTGAGATTTGAAAATGTGGAATGTGTTTTCACACAATGACATAATTTCACTGTTGGTATCCATTCATAAAGAGAATGGTTAGGCCATCACTTCAGGCAAAGAGGAAGTTAACAAAATGGACTCTTGTAGAGCAAACTACAGAAGAACATTTCCTTTGCTTTATGTGC
Source organism: Bombycilla garrulus (assembly GCA_013400315.1). Taxonomy (NCBI): domain Eukaryota; kingdom Metazoa; phylum Chordata; class Aves; order Passeriformes; family Bombycillidae; genus Bombycilla; species Bombycilla garrulus. The sequence continues at coordinate 413,790 of VXBU01010677.1, forward strand.
TTATTCTATAGTCTGCAGAGAATTAATTGGTATGAAAACAGTATGGAAGTATGGAAAAAAGAAGTATGAAATCCAATAATCTGAATTTCACAACCCAAAATTCCAGTCTCAAGTCACTTGAGGTTGTTACAGAACTTGAAACTCTATTTCTGCATTAAATGAAAGGTTGTTTATATTTCATGGAATAAACTCATGGGAGACTTGGTGGTCATAATGATTCCAATGCCTGTTCTTACAGCTATTTTGCTCTATGATAAGTTGCATGATAGGCATTCTTCAAGCAATATTCAAGACAATGGACAGAAAAGAAAATAAGAAAGGAGGATAAAAAGATGGCAGAGAAAAAACAGGCAAACTAATTCAAATGCAAATCAGTACCAGTGGAATATACTAGATGAATTTGCTGTTGAAGTAGGTGTACACAGTGTTATTATAGTTATATTATAGCTATATACAAAAAGGCATCTCTTATGTGTCTGTGTCTAAAGAGAATTAAACTTAAAAGAAGATGTCTCTTTGGGCCCTTTTTGAGTCCAAATATCCAAGGCTATACTGGACAAACAAGTTCCTCCAAGGCACACCCATTTGTCACTTGCATGCAAAAACAAAACTTTTATGCTGTGTGTAACTATAATGGTTTTGGAGCACAGATTTTACATAGGAATAGTACTCTGCTCCTGTTTGGAGGGCTTAAACTGCTCCGATTTCATTGTAAAGACTGTCAGAGAATCATCTATTAAAAATTTCTTTTTGGAGATAACAAAGTGAATTTGCCAACAAATGAAAAACTGTTTGCTACTCTTTCTCATGTAATTCTGCTTGCTTTTTAATTTCATGTCAGTGAAAGTTATATAATTGTATACTTAGTGTAAGAATTTCAGGAGAGGGGAGGAAATACAGTGGGAAGAAAGAGGATATTTTTATTTGTTCATACATTCACTTCACTGACATGGAATAGTAGGTAAAAGTTTCTTCATTTTGGCAAATTGTTTAATTGGTCTCAAAAATATCTTCCAAATAAATATCTTCACCAAAAGTGCTTTTGGTGTAGTCTGGACATTTCTTAAAAGGAATCATAACTCACATTAATAATGTTTAAGCAAATATTTCAGCATATTGAAGTATCAGTGGAAAATACAAAATAATTTAAAACATTTATTCGTGTCTTCTCCATTCTTTTTTTTCTTCAGGAAAGCCTTACTAAGTCAGGAAAATTCAGTACAGTTTAAGGCAGCCAAGACAAGAAGAAAGGCGATTTACAGTGCAGATATTGGGAACAGTAAATTATAGGATGCTCTTGCCTCAATCGATTTCCTGGTGATTTAGTAGTAGAAAAGTTATCCTTCAAATGGAATCTAAAGGTATTGAGTTCTTGATTTCACTTTATTTTCTACTCACTTATGATCTCTGACAAGTTATAGTTGAGGTAACTACACCAACTTTAGAAAAAATTCCCACTGAGTTTATTTTACCAGGTGTGGGTTTGGAGCTAAATCATAACATAATCCCTCTGGGATTCAGGAAGTCTAAGGCTTATTTTACATTAAAAAGTAAAGCTGGAAAATACTCCTGATGTCTTTTTCCATCTTTTGCTTCTAACTTTCCATGTCAAATTTGAAGTAGCTGGGTTTTGGCACCCATTTCCAGTCCTACCAAAGCCTGGTTAATATCATGAACAGCACAGAGATGCAACCTCTTCCTCAGGTAGATTCTTGATCCCCGTATAGCCCAGACTTCTAATTATTTTTGCAAAGAAGTAACATTTGAAACTCTTGAGCCTTCCACCATTGCCTAGGGAGAAGGTGAAGGAGCAATGAGCTCTGTAACCCTGTAGTCAGGGCTAATGGGAAGGAAAAAACCACTAAAGAAGGAAGAGTAGTTTGCCTGAATTCCTCCTTCCTCAAACACCATGGTGTGAGCCACAAAGTAGGACATCTTGATAACAGCCACATTCTTCCTAGTTACAATGAGTAAATTAGGTATTTCTGAGCAGCCTGAAAGCTGCCCAGCAGTGATATAATGAGTGATACTGGCTCTGCTGCTCTCTACTAGATCTGCATCATTTCCTGTTCCCACAAGCACTGTTTTGGCCCATAACTTAGGAGTCCTTGTTTGTTAATTCCATATCTGAGCTTAAGAACAGTGGGATATGGAGTTATATTTGTTATAATTTGTTATGTTTTCCAGAAAGCCCTGTGGGAAGGCACAGCTGCAGGCTGGATGGGTGGAAGTCAGTTGAAGGGTGAGGCAGCTGTGAGGAGGAACGCGTGGACAACACATGAAAGGGAAGCTGGTTGGGTGGTGGGACACGTGGACAGCACATGAAAGGGAAGCTGGTTGGGTGATGGGATACGTGGACAGCAGGCTACAGCTGAGCCAGCCAATGGGTGCCCTTCTTCTGTTAGGTTTGGTTATTCCAGTGGAAGTTAAAAGTATAAAAGGGGAGTGACTTCTACAATAAAGTGATTTTCTTCGCATGCACAAAGAGGTCCATGTCTCTTTTTTCCCCATTGCCACAAAGAACAGAGAGCAATCCTTCATCTTTTCTCATTCTCTTCTGTCACCAAAAGCATCTTGAGAGTCACTTGGACAGAAGCAGCACACTCAATGTAATATGGCACAAAGCAGGTGCCAAATTTCCCCCAAATAATTTTTTTTTCACCTAGACCAGACCAGTTTACTCCTTGCTTTGGTAGGAGATTTGAGAAGCTCTACTTTGAGGCAGCATCAGTGATGAGTTTCTTGAAAAGCCCAAGTCTCTTATTCCAGTTCTTGTTTGCTCAGTCCCAGCCCATCTGCCCCACACCTCCTGGCCACCAAAACAGACAGTGACATCAACTGTCCGGGTTTTATCAGATGTGAAGTCAGGTGTGATACATCAGTGTATGACACCAGTATATGGGAAGTAGCTCCAAACTTTATATCACCCAGTTAATGCTCCTGCTTTAGGATACATCCTGATACAATAAAATTCTGTGCATGCTACTCTTTCTATGTGTTGTCTCTTGAGGCAGTTGTACTTCACATTGCATTCCTCAGCTTGATGGTCTGAAAAGTACTGCCTCACTTCTACCTAATGCCACCACCTGCAGCCAGCACCCTTGGGATCTATAATGATCGTTACGAAGTTTGAGTAGTAGAACCTCAATAGATCATTGTCTCAAATCTAAAACACAAGAAGTAATTTGAAGAGAAAAATCTAGGGAATAACATCTTTATTTTTTTTCCAAATTGGTTGAACAGTGGGCTCTGTTAAAAAGGAAATTATTGAGACTAAAAATATGACAAGATAACCGAAAAGTGGCAAGATTTCAACAGAAAAAAAAATATGTGCAGTTTGTATAATTAATTTGAACAAAAGATTTTGAGAGGACATTAAACATAGCACTATACTCTGCAACCACTCTGAAGCAAGTGGTAAATCATATATATGATTACTTTACATTTTGCTTTTGTGGGGTTGATTACTTCATTTTAGAAGACATAAAGTATATTAAATCTAACTCTATGGTATCCATCATTATGTTTTTTCAATGTGAACTTTTCTTGGACTTAGGTGTTACCTTTTTGCTCTCCTTTTTGATGGTTGATAATGTTTACTTTGGTGTTTTAAGCAATTAAGAGACAGGTACTGTTACTTTGATTATGTTCTTTTCAAAGTTTGGAAGAAAGTACTCAGAGGATGAAGGGACTAATGGGAAGAAGACTTGGAACTTATTTTTTTTGTTTGTTATCACTCAATAGACCTGAATTTGTTCATTTCTATGCAATTAACGTTTGCTCTTCTCTCTTTAGAAAATGTTGATACCATGACACATATTTGAGTGATAAACTGAATATTTCTTCAAATATAAACATTACGTGAAGTTGCTTGAAAAGAACTACTATTCATGTGGTTTTGACTCTTTAATATTTGAAGATGCTACAGAATAAAAAAACCCAACAAACCAACCAAAGAGCCAAACAAAACCCCAACACCATCACTATAAGCATTTCACTGGGCAGTTTTTCAAATGAATGCAGTTTAACTATTACATTAACTTAATGGCTATTTTCCCCTACTTTAACCATGTTAAATGTGCCGGCAATAATGAGCTTCTAATGCTGTCTCTTTCAAGTCTCAGAGGCATCTTTAGAGCTCAGCTTATCTCCTGGATCATAAAGCTGCATAATTTAGTATTCAAACAATTAATTTAAAACTGAAACTCTTTGAATTACCATAAAATTAATCAGAAAAAAAATCTTAGCATGCCCATTCTGTTTATCTCTATTTAGTAAATTTGAAAGTGAAGGATGAATAAAACTTTACAATATTCTGTTTTCTACTTATGAATCAGTTGCTATAAGCATAAATATATCTAAAACAATAAGGGATACTTTCAATACCTTTTGCAAAAAAGGTTTCTCGTGTCTAATAAACTAAGATGATTCTTTTGATAGAACAAATTTCTTAGATTTTTCCATACCGTTAACTTAAATGGAAATATCTTTAAAATAAATTGTCATTTCTAACCTATTTCCAGATTTGCAATACACAGAGGATGCATATAGTCAGAGCTGCTACCTTAGAGTCTAAATTCTAATAATTGTGCAACTCACAGCACTGTATCACTTAACATTTTAAAATATCTCTGCACTTAAACTATGTTTTATTTCCTTTGTTGTGCTTCTAAGTGCAACAAGTGTCCCTTGTAGGCTGGGATGTTGCTGACCAAGAAAAAAATTTGTAAGAAGAAATTGGATTTATCTCTTTACTGTATCATCAGTAAGACCTATATCTAATAAAAGGCTAAGGTGCCTAATGTAGTAAAGTATCTTATCTAAGTACCCAAATTTTAAGTCCCAGATTTAGGTGCCTACTGCCATCACAATTTCCTGGGGACACCTAGTTTCCAAAGTAACTTATCTCATCTTATTTGAGATACCTTTATCTGATCTAGTATCTATCTATAGTCAAGATTGTTGAGGAATGAAACTGATCTAATCTCTTTCAGGAAGATTATAGGTGGCTGAATGTGGTCAAGTGAATCTCCGTCCAGCCATCTTTTCTCTCCATTGGGAGAGTGGCTTAGTTACCAGGACACATAGGGATACAAATTAAATCCAGTCCCTGTCCCTCAGTTAAGCTATGTTACTCATGGCAACAGCAACTCTGTCCACTCTGAATCTGGGTCTGAATTTTCATTTTCTGACTATTTTTTCAAAGAACTGAGTAGGATTTTTTTTCTTTTTTTACTTATTTATTGTTAAATTTTTCCAGTACTTGTTTCATATAACACAAGGAATCCTGAACCACACTTTTCCAGCTGAACGTCTTTGTAACACTAAGCTGCAAAATACTACCTTTTCTTTGTATTTTGGATGTGTGGTTTCTTCTCTCTGCTGCATTCTTTGCTTTGACTTTCACAGAGTTGATGTAGGATGGCTCCTTCCCAGGCTACACTATCCTTCTGAGAATATATGGGCAATGGAGACCGTGCTGAGTTAGCTGGAGATACATTTTAGGTCTCCCAACACATAGGTGATTGCCCTGATTATTTGGTAGCTGTACACTTAGCACTATTAGTATAATTCTTCTTTCTTTCTCTTTTAAAAAATAATCATAGAACCATAGAATATCCAGAAATGGAAGGGACCCACAACGATCAACCAAGGCCAACTCCTGGTCCTGCACAGGACAGCTCCAAGAATGACCTTGTGTGCCTAAGCGCATTATCCAAACATTTCTTGAACTCTGTCAGACTTGGAGCTATGACCACTTCCCTGAGGAGTCTCTTCCAGTGCACCTAATATCCAGACACAGTTTTCTGACATTCTCTCAGGTTTTGTCACTGGCCACACAGAGAAGGGATCAGTGCCTGCTCCTCTGCTTCCCCTCGTGAGGAAGCTGCAGACTGCGATGGGATCTCCCCTCAGCCCACTCTTCTCCAGGCTGAACAGATCAAGAGACCTGAGCTGCTCCTCATATGGCTTTCACTCTAGACCCTCCACCCTCTTTGTAACCTTCATTTGCTTTCTAATAGTTCTATATGGCCCATAACCATAACTTAGCACAATAAACACAAGCATGACAAACTTTCTGGTTGAAACCAGCACATATTCAAGTACTGTAGATAATAGATGAGCAAACTTCTGGATTTCAATTTTGTGCATTTTATCACAAATATCATTAATCATAATACACTTCAGCCACCTAAAATGTTAGTATCTAACCTAAGATAAACATCTGCTGTTCCTCTACCATCCTGCTTATCTTAGTGTTACCGAGATCCAAGATCTTTTTCCAAAATATTAATATCTAATTTAAACACAATAATTTTAGAACTTATGCCTACCAGTTCTTCTAAAACTTCTGAAAGTTTTAATTTTTGCACTCTTTAATTTCCCATAAAAAAATAAAGCCAAATTATTTCATGGTAGATGACATCAAAAACATTACAATTTGCTGAAGCTTAGTGGTTCCCATGTGCTGTGCTCTCCAGATTGGGATGTGTCACCCACGATTCACTGTGGGCCTCCCCTACTCAAAATGCTGTCGTGTATAACTCTTGGGCTTGTGGATCATTGCTAAAAGTGAGATCATGAGGACATGTACTCCGGCTAACAGCTTGAAGGCAGCTTCATCTGACACATGCTGTGTTTAAACTGGCATTTTGGTGGAGAACAAAACTGAATTTTTGAAGTAAATCTCCCTGTTGCATCCACACATTGCTTTGGATCAGAGAAAGGTTTCAATGGACAGAAGGTAGATGCCTTCCAGAGGCCAGGTGTGCAGAGGTGTGCACTGCCACAATTCTCTTCTTTAGACAGCTTAGCAAAATGTGCACTGGAGACATTTGGGGTGCGTGGGACCTGGTGAAATTCAGTAAAACTCTCCAGACACATGCAGCGTGGGTATGAGATCCTGAGTACCAACTGCTTTGATCTACTGATCTCTTCTTTCTGCATCAAGCTATTTGCTTATACAGACATAGCCAGGAGGAAATCTAAATAACAAATGAAAAACAAACATGATGCTTCAATTTGGTGCAAGAATAAAAAGCAACAACTTTTTTACTTTATAGGTTCTTGCAGTGCCCCACTGATAGAATATGAAAGCAGATTCCAGAAATGCATTAAACACTCTAAGTAATTTTAGTCATGTCTTATCCATTATCTCTGTCATTCTCTCCTTAGGCAAAGAACTGTATATGAAGTGCTTTGTTTTGACTCTGTTACTAGTTAGTTAATTTACTTTATTTTAATCCCTGTACCACATCATATTTGTGTTGGAGTAAGCACACTGAAGAAAAAATATTTTGGTGTTTGGAAAACAAGGATCAAGATTTTGATGGACTTTAGCTCCTGTGAGAACTTTTGACACTTTTTTTTCCTAACCAGAGGAATTTTAATGATTAAAAGAAAGAAATAAAAAAATTTCCCTTCTGTGAAATCTGAATATATTTGCCATTTATTCCTATCTGACAAAATGAAGACAAAATGAAGAAATACTGAAATGTATGATGGGGTTGAAATTGTAATTTGTATTCATCTTTAGTAACCAAAAAATATTGTTTGTGTAATTCACTTGCTCTTTTCCACTCAGCACTAATATTCCTCAAGTCCTTTGCCTTAAGCTTATTTGTATGGATAGAAAGTTAGAGATAATGAGGAAAAAACTCAAAAAACAAAGTGAAAAGTGGGTCTTTTTTCTTAATTTTGAGATTTGGAATGTGGGTGAGGACAGATACAAGCAGCAACTCAACCACAATGTACACATTTTTTTTCTTTATGAATATACAGCTTTCTTACAGACAGACAATTAAAATAATGTTTTACATCCAAAAAATACAGAAGAAACATGGCTAGAAACTGCAACTGAAAAACAAAGTAAAACCATAAAAGAAAATTAAATTTTTCTTAAGTTAGTTTTTTTTGTTTGGTTTGTTGTTTTTTTCTTGGGGGGGAGGTTTGTTTGTTTGTTTTGTTTTGTTTTATTTTGTTTTGTTTTGTGTAAACAATGTCAATATGGCAAGTGTTCTGGGTCGCAAATTACTGATTATATAAAACTTTGTGGTTCCTCTAAAATTGATGTTCCTGTCTGAAGGATGTAGTTCCTCTTGACATCCTTAGCTTTTCTTCTAATTAAAAACAAGGAAAAAAAAAAGAAAATGCAATTCACTTGAATGCAGCAACCTTTACAATTAGTATTTAACTGTCCATAAAAGTACTGATTCCCTTAATGAACCTGCTGCTACCATTGTTTACTACCTTGAAATTAAGGAGGAAGAAAGAAATGATCATTAAGCAAATCTCATGTTACTGTTTACCTACCTCTATAGTTCCATTATCATTTCTAATTACATATAGTTAATCAGTGCCAAAAAAGTTTATTCAATGGAACAAGATGAAATAGATGATACCTCAATGCTCAAACTGTAGCATAGATCTAATGTAATTCCTCACAAAAAGTTAAATTGTAAAGTTTACATTTAATTCAACCAAATGTGCAGACCATCAAAAAATTTCTTAGTGAGGGAAATTAATCAGTTGTCCAGATATTCATGCTTGATTTAGAATAATGAAAGCATGAAACAGAAAGCAGTTAAAGAGAATTTGCTAAATTCATGGTCTTTTTGGAGAATGTTTAACATGCATGATGACTAAATTACTTGCACTTCTCTATGGGAAGGTCTTCAGCACAGTTTTCACAACTTTGGTTTTTAGAAACGTCAGTCAAGTTCATCTCACAGTTCCTCCCAGGTACCGCATGTAAACAGTCAAGTAGGGCAAATGCAAAGCAACACAAGAACAGTTTGGGATTTAGGATTTTTTTATCTTCTCCTCCAGCATCCTTTCTAATGAGAAAATGTTAACTGCTAGGAGTATCCATCATGACAAGTTCCTAGGTTTTTTTCATATGTATGCATTTCAAAATTGGTGGCATGATCCATTTTGGCTCATTATTGCCAGGACATTGCAACCAGGAGATGATCCCATGGGGCCATGGGAGCCAGGAACTGTGAGTCACAGATGGGGGCCAGTCAGGGTCCTCATTGGCATGGTCGCAGTCCCACCATGACTCAGCAGAGAAGGTCCAGTGCTGGAAACCAGGGCCATCCAGCAGGACAGGGATAACGAGGCACCAGCAATACAGGTGATGATAAAAAGAATAGAGTTTAGGTTTGCTATTAAAGAGAAATTCTTTACTGTGAGGATGGTGAGGCACTGGAACAGGCTGCTCTGAGAAGCAGTGGATGCTCCATCTCTAGAAGTGTTCAAGGCCAAGCTGGATGGAGCCCTGAACAAGCTGCTCTGGTTGAAGGTGTCCCTGCCCACGGCAGAGGGCTGGAACAAGAGGATCTTTATAGTCCTTTACAGCCCAAACCGTTCTATGATTCCACGACATTTCAAGATCAAGGACAAGAAAGGGATGTAAAAACATGGTCAAGGTCTGAGTGAGGTTGGTGCAAGACGAGTCTCTCCAACCCTTCCCTACAGCAAGTTGCAAGTCCTGAGCTTGCATTCAGCCCCAAGTGCAGGTGGAGACTGAGGGGAGCCCTCTGGCAGTCCCTGCACAGCAGCCTGATCCCCGGTCACACACGGGTCAGAGCTGACCTCCAGCAGCAGCAGATAAAGCCCTTGGTGGAGAGACATTCTTGAAGAAGCTTATTACAGGTAATGATGGCTACAGTTGATCAGGGCAATTGGAGCTTGTTGGTGTGCACAGGACAGCAAAGAAATAAAACAGTGTTTCAATCTTTGACTGAAATGACTACTCTTTTGAAATATAATCCAATGTGCAGCTGAAAAATGTAAAACCATGTTTAGACAAGAAAAATGAAAGAAGACAATTTGTTTGATATACTTGGCTGAATGTTATGTCTTGAATTTTTAATTTTTTTCAAGATTTTGAATTTTCTTTCATAGTCAATATGGGTACTCTTTTGGTGTGGGGTTTTGTGCTTGGCTGTTTTTTCATTTGCTCTCTACCAAACTCCTGATAAATCTATGTATATTTTAATCTCATCAGGGTAATTACACAGAAAGTTCTGTATATCAATTATTTTTTAGATTTTTTTTTTTTACTAACACTTGATATCAGCTATTTCAATGAATTTCTGTAAAATTTTACAGGTAGCTTTGATATGAGTCACAAACTGGAATGCTGACTCTGGCTTTCAGTTAATTGCCACACATAATTATAGAGTGGTAAAATAATTATAAGCTGCTTCTCACCTACAGCTCCTTTGTGGTTGCAATAACTGTAGAGGGATATCTTTTCTCTTTAAACATGATTTTTCAGTGCAGTTTCAAAGCTTCTATAGACAAATCTGCAAAACAGTAACACTTACAACCAGAGATAAATAGGTATTTGGAAGCTGTAGCTTGTGTGTATGTATATATACACATGTATATATATATATATTTGTATATATTTACTTTGATCTTTTCTAGATAAACCAAAACAATTTTCATCAAATGAAAACTATGAAAATTTTTCTGTATTTTGCTTTTTTTTTTCAATATCACAGAGAGAATACTAAGAAATTTGAGCAAAACTGGATTCTCATAGACTGGTTTACTGCATATTTATGACATAAAAACATACTTTTGTGGATTTGAATATTTTGACTTGGTCTTTCTTTTCATATATACATGAATATGTTGATCTTTACTGCTTTTATGACATTTTGTTTAAATCTGAAACTAAGAGAATGAAATTTGTCCTTTATTCACCTGTTTATTGGTATGTTCATATGCAATAAAGAAATATTTCTCTTCAAATTTAAATTCAGCTATTTTGATGTTCTCTTTCTTGATAATAGCTGTATACATCTAAACCTGAAGAATAGTAACTAAGATAAATTACTATATTAAAAATCTTTTTTGTGTGTATGTCATGCAAATTCAAAACATTTTCAAACTAATCAAAATTCAAAAAACAATAGAATTTTTCCAGTACTTATGCTTTCAGGCCATGCATTTGAAATAAATTCATTTAATTTTCTGGTGTCTATCAACTCTTTGCTCAAGGTAGTGGTTTTTAAGCAATTAATAGACGTGAAAAATATTTTACCAGTTTGTCTCAGAATTTAGGCTCTAGTCAACACTGAAGCTTCTCTTTGGGAGCAGGTGGAAATGATTTTCCAAGCAATTGGAATTCTTCAGGTGAGCACAAGCATATATTTTTCTCTGGGAATTATGTGCTTCAGCCTAATACAATTCAAGAACATCAAGAGATTCCCAATAGCCACTGAACCAAAGCTCCCCAAGTTAGCCTGTAGCATACTATCATTTTAATCATATTACAAAAAATTAATAATAAATAGGAGAAATATGGAATAGTGGAATCCATTTCAAATACTGTTCATTGGAATTTGAAAGAGAATAGCAAGAGAATTGCATCTTCTTTATTCTGAATTTATCTAATGTGTCATATAATTAATCTAAAACAGAACAGCAAGTTTCTTTAAAGCTTTCTCTGCTGAAGTTTTATTTGGCACTCCTGATTGGTAAGGATAAGCAAGAATACAGACATAAGTATAAGACTTTTCCTCTGAACTGGCCCTCCAATTTAAGTGCCATCTCTCCTGGGTGAGCAGAAAAGTTCTGTCCATGACCTGAGCACTGTATTACAGCCCATGTTATCTATTCCTAACAGGCAAATGTATTTACTTATATTGGGACTTCAGCCTATATGGAAGGATTTTATATTGATCCTGAGATAGTATGCCCTCTCAATGCAAAGCTGGATAAGAAAGGCAAAAAAAAAAAAAAAAAGAAAAGAAAGGAAAAATGTCACTATAAAGAGCAAATTGCTGCAGGTTTTCTAAAAATCACAAAGCAAAACAAGTAGCTGAAGTCTAAACAGACAAATTCATCTGGGTCGTCAAAATAGAACTATTATGTGTTGCAAGGACATCTATATATAGTGGCAAGGACTGCACCCTTTTTCTGTCACAACAAATACACTTAGTGTTCTTCCTGAGGGAAAACTGTGTTAAATTTGGGATTATTGTGCAGGGAGGTCTAGCTGACAAACTGTTTATGTATAAATTCTTATAGCATAGATGCATATAGAACATCCATTAGCTGACAATGAAACAGAGCTCAATAAATAGCATAATATGTTGTATCGCAGGAGAGGAGGAGAGGGAATAGCAGGGCAGCGGTGAAGGTTTTCCAACATTCTAATGCCTTGTATGCTCAGCTATCACATGTTCTCCATCTGCTTGATGAACACTAAAGCACATTTCCTTTCCAAACACCTGTGTCTTGGAGGGCGGTACTACATTCAAAAGAAAAGTTACCCATATCTCAGACTTCTCTCACAAGACCTTAAGAACCCTGTTTCCACAGGTCCAGCGGTCTTCCACTGATTTATACTATTCTCTGCTACTCCACCTCCAGACCCAAGGCTTCAGTGTTGTTTGTTACAAAGTGAGAAGAAATGAGATTTCAAAATTCCTGTTTTTTCAGTTCCCATAAGTTACAGAGTGCTAATGGAAGCAGACTGAAAAGAAACCTTAATTGCTGTGGTTTGAAAACTTTAAAAATAGATTATTATAGTGAGGCAAAAGTGCCAGGAAGTTGATAACCTACACTCTAAGTCTCAACCCAGCATGAATCAAAATGACATTTATGAAGTCTTGGAAAATGGCAACTGTAATGAAAATGTCTACTGACCCCTGACTAATAGTGTCAGCAATCCAGCAGTGCTTAATTTTTAAAATCAACACATGTCCTCCACTGACAGCCCAGTGTTTTGAACTGTGCAGTTCTGCTGAAGAGGTGGAAACAATAAATAGAACTGACAAAATTCCCTTTTTTATTCATTCTTGTTCTCTCTTTCTGCCAATTCCCTTCCTTAGCAGAGTTAGAAAGGTCAGCATGACTATGTTTTCCAGGAGTTAGGCTGTAAACAGCAACTGGCTGTTCATGACTTAGGTGGGCATGCTCATCTCTGGGTCATAAAGTGGCTGATGGCCAGGTCCACAGTGGTGGTGAGTGGTACTACATCCAGCTGGCAACCTGTCACCAGAAGTGCTCCCCAGGGCTCCATGCTGGGGCCAGCTCTGTTGAAATGTTTGAGGTTCAACAAGATCAAGTGCTGGGTCCTGCTCTTGGGACACAACAACCCCATGCAGTGCTACAGGCTGAGGATAGAGTGGCTGGAAACATGCCTGTTGGAAAAGGACCTGGGGGTGCTGGTGACAGTAGGTGAATATGAGCCAGCACGTGCCCAGTTGGCCAAGAAGGCCAATGGCACCTGGCCTGTGTCAGCAATAGTGAGGCCAGCAGGACCAGGGCAGTGATTGTCCCCCTGTACTCAATACTGCTGACGCCACATCTTGACACACACACCTGTGTCCAGCTTAGGCCCCTCAATGCAAGAAAGACATTGAGGTGTTGGAGCAAGTCCAGAGAAGGGCAACAGAGCTCGTGATGGGTCTGGAGCACAAGTTTGATATGAAGTGCCTGAAAGATCTGTGGGTGTTTAGCCTGGAGAAAAGGAGGCTGGAAAGAGATCCTATTTCTCTACAACTACAAGAAAGGAAAGGAGGTTGTAGACAGGTGGCAATTGGCCTCTAGGTAGCTAGAACTGGGACACCATAATCCAGGAGAGGTGATGTTGGATATTTGGAAGAATTTCTTCGCAGAAATGGAGATTAGACATTAAAAGGAGCATCCCAGGGTGGAGCTGGAGTCACCACCCCTGGAGCTTTTAAGAAAAGTCTGGACATGGCGCTCAATGCCATGGCCTAGTTGACAGAGTGGTGTTCATGTTGGACTTGATGATTTCAGAGGTCTTTTCCAACCTAATTGATTCTGTGATTCTGTAGTGAGGTGGCAACAGTCCAGCATTTAACTGAGATGAATGTGTGTGTAAGTGCTGGATCTCGTGGGAGAGCTAGTGCTGTGTGCAGTGGTCAAGGCCTCAGTCTATCCAGGAAGGACCCAAGAAGTTGCACTTGGGCATTAGTAATGAGGAAATTGCTCTGTCTTGAACAAGAGAGGAGACCAGCTGGATCAGTGCCCCCTAAATCAGGAGGCACTCTCCAGAGCAAGTGGATTCAGAACTTCAGTTCTGCACTACAGGTATTCTCACTTCTGTTCACTTCTCTTTTAGGTTCCAATCCTCAAAAACTGAGTGACAGGCTTAACTTCAATATATTGGTTGTCCCAGTGAGGCTGTTGAAAATTCAAACTAAAATAAAATTTCTGGCAAATGAAATGCCATCTCTATTCATCCCTTATTCTGTTATGATATGCCTTCCTCATGGCAGTAATTTGAGGATGAAACCTGTTTTGTCACTAACCTTCCTGCAGGCTGTTTTTCTTTGATGGGAACACGGCAGGGGTCCACACAGATCATCCAGCAGCACCCTGGGCTTGGTGATCAAAGAATCTCATTGCTGAGATTCTCAGTTCTGCAGAGAGCAGTTATCTTGCAGTACAGATGCAACTCTTGAAACAGGCTCTGTAAAGTGCCTTTTTGGAATTGCAAAACTCTTCTTAGAGAAGAGGACTTTAAAGCCCAAATCACCTAGAAGTTTCCAAAAATGTCATCATAGATTTAGGAAGATGATAGCAAACCTCTCCTCTCTTTCTGCTTTTCTTGTAAAGTGAAATAGTCAAAATAAAACTCCCTTCTAATTTTGTCAGCAAGGTTTTGAATGCTCTTCTGCATTTAGAATTTGAATAAGTAAAAATAAAAAGGTGAAACATAATAACAATTAATTTTCTAAAATAAGAAAAATTTATTCATTTATTATGCCTTTAAAGGATTTAAACTTGTTGACAAAGAAAATCAGACACATGCTGTATCAGGTATGAAAGAATATATTTTGAGAAATATTGTAACTATTATAAAACTGGAGGTTAATTGTTACTGCAGCTTACACATAATTTTTTATGGTACCTGTACTCAAAGCAGGGTAATACACTGAACTCTCTTTTAGTTCTCTCTTTACCCATCGGAGTACAGTGTGGCTTTTCAGCAGTGGACATTTTGGTGAGGTTAAGGCTCTAATGTTGACTTCTGTTTTAATAAAGATTGTGCTTCTATTTTCAAACTTGTCCTCAATCTAATACCGTAATCTGCATTCCCTGTAGATGGAAATAAAGAAGTATTGCAATGAATATCACTGACAAAGTCTATTAATTCTAGTACAAAAGGTCATACAATACTCTACTATCTAGAGAAATACATAAAAAATGAAAGGAAAGCACTTTATCTTGCTTTAGCGTTCTCTTTAATATGGTATTGGTAACCTGTCTGTAACAGCAACTTAGTAGAGACCAAGTATTTCCCCTCTAACTTAGTTTTAATTATTAAAAGATGAGGAACATAAGGTGCTAAATTTACCTGGTTTGTAATTCCTCTGACTTCATTGTTTTACTCTACTGCTGAATCTGGCCCATTTAAGCTTTGTGGTTTGTTACTGTAGAGCTGAATCTCCTTTCTTAAACATTCTCCTGCAGCTGACATGCATACTAAGCAATACAGCTGCAGTCATCTGTAAAAGCTTGGAATTAATTTTCCTCTTTATTGCTACAGCTTATATCATTCTGCCTTTCCCTTTATAATACAGAAAAAATCCTCATTCCTTGAGAAGCCATTGCAATTGGCTTCCTTCCTTTTATTATTATTTGTCAGTAAAGGAACCAATGCAGCTGTTATCATCTGTACACACACTAACTACAGTATGAACATTGTCAGAAAAAGTTTACTGAAACTGTAAGTTAAATCAAGATATAAAAAAAATCTTTTCTGGTTTGCTGATGAAAATCTAAGCCACAAAAATAATAAAAAAAGAGGCAGAATATTACAGATGAGTATGTGGAGTAAAGGGATGAATAAGAAAAACCAGTTAAGGAAAATGAAAACTACTATATAGAATAAGCAGAAGTCTTTGAGAAAAAATGCATAATTTTTGCTATCATTTGTTTAAAAATGTATATAGCACTACTGGGCAAAACTTATGTTTCAATGGAAAAAGTCACAGATGCTAAACATTTATGATAAAGAAAACTGTGAAAAGATGAAAAAGTAATATTTTTTTTTCTTTTAAATCCTGATTTAGGGCCAACATGTCCACAGTTAAAGGAGCACTTCCTCTGGGTTTAGAAATAAGAATAGCACTGGAACAGGGAAGTGGTTTATGCTTACAGTCAAAAATCTTTCTGAATCAAGCATTTCATTTTTACTGAACTTGTAAACTTAGTCAGATGACTGAGTAGAGGGACCACCTTTGGATTGAGTTGTGTTCTGGAGNATCAGTGCACATATGTGTGTATTGTCCAATATTTATTTCACAAGGAGGCAGATGAATGTCAGTCACCTGACGCTATATTTTCCTTATGTTCTGATAACTTTACACCTTCTACTCAGCAGAAGTGAGAGGAACAAGAATAATTATGACTGAGCTTGATGATGGTTTGTCTTAACTTTTCCTACTCCTTTAGACTTCATAGCATCAATGACCATACTTTATTCTATCAGCCTTACGGGTACAGGGTATGACTGTGCATATTTTTAAGCTCTTTGCTAACATTCTGGCATCACTGAATCCCATTATTTTAGGTGAATAATCCTTGCTTGCCATGGTATAGGGAGGCTTGGACTATAATTACTCCTGAAATAAGCAGAATTGTATCTAAAATATGAGTGTTACTGTGATGTTTATGAATGAGTCCTAAGAAAGCTCACACACAAAGTCTTTGACAAAGGAGGGAACTGAGTCAACTCTTTTCATCCTGTGTCTCTTCCTCATCTCCATTTCCACAGACTTTTCCCTGCCACCTCATGCAGGCTGCTCAGCAACACACAGGCACTGCGCTCTCCATTGCTGCACACACTCCCTCAAGTGAGCGTTGCTTTTTCTATGCACAGAGCTGAAAGCAGGCACTTTCTGGAACACAGTGCATTTCCTTATCCAATTTCAACTTCATAGTAATTTAGTATTATATATTTTAATTTAAGTATGCCGGAACAAATAAATGTTTCCCTGGGATAGTGTTTCAAAAATCATGTCCAAACTGCTCTTTCTGTCAGCAGTTTCTCTTATGTGAGAAACGTTATTGTCATTTCATTCTCTATCAAGTGTTTTCTACACAGCCAAGAGTGAGTGAATTACTGGTGACTACATCTTCTGAAGCAAATACATCTGCTGCTTGATGCAGTGGATAATAACAAAATTATTGAACGTGTTTGCACCTTGTCCTTCAGAGGATGAAAATCATCTCTAGATTCTAATGCAAAATATCTCAGAGTGTTTCCAGTGCAAAAAAAGGCCATTCTTTTTACATAATTTAGCTATATTACAAATGAAATATGGTAAAGTGCTGAGATATTTTAAATTAAATATTATTTCATTTAAGTTATCATTGTTATATATGTTACCAGACAAGCTGTACTGGTGGTGGTGGTGCAATAGGACTCTTTTTGGAGGCAGAGGAAAATACCATGAAAAGGATCAATAAATTGGACCAGAGCAAAAGCTAACCTGCCTACTGAACAAGCCTAATAGATTCCAGTGCTTCCATGAAATCCCTGCAGATAGTGGGTGGCACAAGTGAGGCACTGGGATTTGGGTCTCAAGACGAAGGAAATCAGAAACTGATTACAAGAAAAATTTCCCTAAAGAATATATATCAACCTATTCCTCAGATACACACTAGGTTTTCCATGCTGCCTTTAGCAGTGCAGTCCATGGTTTTAGCTATCACAAAACTAAAAATATTTAATTTCCTCCTTATTCAACTGAAGCAAAAAGTGGCACTTCCATCTCGCAGGTCAAGCTGATAATTATTCCCTCTCACAATTTCTGCTTGTCCCATGGGGGTATGCAACACTATCATCTCCCCTTTTGCTAACTTGCCCTTCTGCACTTCTCATGCCCAACACATTTTTTTTTTAATTGTCTCATATTGCCTCAAATTTAACATAATCAGGAGAAACTCGGAGCAGTTGTCCACAGTGAGTATTTAGCCTGAGGTAGTTGCATCTGTTCCAGATTTGGAGCAGGCCTTGTAAGCCTGCAAGCTTGTTTGTTTCCTACCAGCTGTATCAGTTGGTCTAATAAAGATTATTGCAGTTCCCTACAAATATAGCTTCATTTATGCACTTAGACAGTCTTGGCAGCAACACAGCTACTCATCAGTAAATGTATACATAAATATGTGGAAAATTTGATGATTCACACAAACACAAGTATATATGTAGCTGAAGCATTTTCAACAACAGACCAAGCTAAAAGAAATCATTAATTTGGAGTTCAAATTATTTGCTCCATTTTCTGATTGAATATAATTTATTTAATATATGGTTTTAATTTACTTAGAGCTGGTTTTACTTCTTTGAGATAAAATTAGCTAAAGTCTCCAAAAAACTTAAACTGCTTTGAGGTATAAAGTATCAATGCTTCAAAATGAAATGTGTCAGGAGTCGTTTGTGCCTGAAGCTGTCTGATGAACGTTATCCAAATTAGCTTATTTGAACCAGGACTTTCAAAAGAAACAAAACCTAGCTGCAGTCTAACAAAGACTTTTGGCAAACTTGCTGATGCTAAGAGAAAACAGAACTTCTGCTGATGTGTGTATAAAAGATGTTATAAAAAATGTGGGGAAATTGCAAAATCTTACAATCAAAACAATTTCTGGTTGTAAGATGGGATTTTCCTGCTTCAGTAAGTACCAGCTGAGCTTCAATGAAAGATTTCTGTAAGGAAATAGACCTTGTTTTTCATTTTGTCAACACTGTGGGTGATTTTCTGCCATTGGCTTACAGCTGGAATTTTTTCTTATGTTTTGTAACTTCAAAAATAAAGAGTTATCAAATAAGTAAATGTTAACTTCTGGTGGTTTTATATACAGGTGCTACAAAAATCTTTACTCTTCAGTACTCAGTGTGTAAAAGTATCTATCAATATTTTCATGTGAATTAATGTGTCATATATACAGCCACAACAAAATGCATTTAAAAAGTTAGGAGTTGGAGAAAAACTGGTTGCTGAGATGAGAGAAGTCTGTTGTTAGACTGAAACCGTAGTAATGAGGATATATCAGAGAAGAGCAATGACATTTGACACTAATTTTTTCAAGGAAAGGGCTTTTATTGAGAAAGATTGTAGTCAGTCTCTCAATTAAAATTCTTTGTCCTAGTTAAATAGTAGACATGAATGACAGCCAATTCCCAAGACACAGAAGATATATTCAGAAGATATATTCAGCCAGTCCTGTCAATGTGTTCATTCATGCCTGTTTTTCTGACCAAGCAAGCTTATACTCCTTATACAGCACTCAATTATTGTACACAGTTTACTGTAATAAGATCAGTGATTGAACAATCATGAAAATATATAATAACTGTTTTTTAATAGCTTAAAACTCTTTGGAAGGTAGGAAAGAATAAGAATAATTCATACTATTCTCCTTGTTCTCTTTTAGTGTCAGAGAAGCTATGAGCAAATCAGTGACTGGATAACTGGCACTCAAAAGAAAGCAAGTAGGAGTACGAAGAATAACGTATGTATATAAATATTTGTATTATGTTATGCTCTGTAATTTTTCAAGATATTCCAAAAAGTCAGGTATGATGTAGATGGCTTTTCAAAGGCAAGTAGAATTTACAGTTGGGCACATGAAGTACTCCATGCTAAACAGCACAGTACACATTTCCTAATTATTAGAAGTATCCTTGAGTGAAATAAGATACCCTGCCTTTAAAAATATACTAATGGCATACAAGAGCTAGCTCAGTAAGGTGCTTGGCTTTTGGCACTGGAGTTACCATAGTATCATGAAGCTTCACCTCATCTCTTTGATCTACTTTTGCATAACTAGACTAAACTAAGCTAGAATATTTCAGATAGAAGGGCCTACAAAGATCTTCTAGTCTGACTGACCGACCACTTCAAGGCTGAGCAAAACTTAAAGCCTGTAAGCAATGACATTGTCCAAATGCCTCCTAAACACCAACAACTTCAGGCACTGATCACCTCTAGAGGAAACCTGTCCCAGAGTCTGACCACCCTCTCAGTTAAGAAATGTTTCCTGATGTCCAAGCCTAAACATCCTCTGGCACAACTTTGAACCATTCCCATATGGGAAACCACCGGATCCCAGGGGGAAGAGATTGGCATCTTCCTTCCCCTCTCTCCTCCTCAGGAAGCTGCAGAGAGCAATGAGATTGCCCCTCAGTGTCCTTTCCTAAAATTAGAGAAAGAGTCCTTTGCCACTCCTCACAGGACATACCTTCCAGCCCTTTCACCAGCTTTGTTACCCTCCTCTGGATGCATTCAGAGACCTGAACATCCTTCTTAAATTGCACAGCACATGGCTCTCCAGGCCACCCCAGCACTGAGCACAGCAGCACAGGCACCTGTTCTGACTGGCTGGTTGTGCTGTGTTTGATGCACCCCAGGGTGGGCTTTGTCCTTGGGGCATCCAGGGCCACTGCTGGCTCACATTGAGATGATGTTGGGCCAGCACCCTCCTGCAGGGCAGCTCTCCAGTTGTGGAGGGGACATTATTGTGCCTGGTGTTACTCTGTCCATCCCAGATACAGAATCTGGAATTTGGTCTGGTTAAATTTCATGCCATTGGTGTAATTGGTTGATGCATTACTTATTTCATGCAATGATGGATTGATGCATTTCTTTGATTTGATGTGAGGCATGCCAGTAATGTAAAGACAAATATTTAGGTGGAATATTTGTGGCTGGCTGCATTACATACTGTGCATTGTACATTCAAACCAGCAACTTTGACCAGTAACATATAGCATGCCTAAGAGAAGGCAGTGGGACCAGTGTTAGACCTCTGCAAACAATGCCTGCCAAGTCTGGTGCCAAGGGAGCACATAATGACGTAGCCCAATATGGGCTCAAAACAAACATGCCATCTGACACAATGTCATTTCCAAACTGAGCCCCAGGCTTGCACCACACACAGGTCTAAATCACTGCAGAAACTACTAAGCAGACCTTTACCCAGACTGTGATTGACATTGCTCAGATGAGATTTGTGATTGTGTCATGAGAGAGGCGGTTATGTTTCTTTGGTTGGCAAATTTTTCATGGGAGAGCTGTTACGGAGTGAACATCTAGATGTAATTTTGAAAGGATCTAAAATGACAAATTAAAAAGTGGAAAGAAGTCTGATGACATTAATTTCTATAAGCATTTGAGTGAACAGACCATAGTGTGAGATTAGAAAACTTCCCAGGAAATATCATGCACAGTTTTCTGTGTTGTGTGTAGCACATTTAAACATTTATTTAACAGTAAAGACAATGTTAAACTAAATGAAAATGCTGTCTTTCCTCTTAAGAGAACAAAGTTAAATAAAATTATACTAATCTTTTAAGGCCAAGAATGAACATTGTACACACTAAAGTTGATTGCTTTGTATTACAGAAAAGGTCAGGCTTAGCTTTGAAAAGCATCAGCTGTCTGTCTCTTTCATTAACATAAAATATCCTTATTAACTTTAGAAATTTAAGATCAAATTTTCAGACTCCAAAACTTAATTTGGGTTTCATAAGAGTGCTTGTGCCCCATACATACTTTTAGCAAGATCATACTGGATTGATAAGAAAAGCAAGAGAAATATTTTCCAGCCACCTTAAAAGAAATGGGTTTTGGGAAGCAATACTACAAAATATCACTGTCTCCCTGTAATATATCTATTTTTTTTTTAATTTATCACACATCATAAAGAAACTAGTGTTTATATAAAAAATGAAGTATTTTCTTTTTGCTGAATGTGTGCCTTCACATGGCCATGTCAGACTGACTAATTTTTAGCTGGGTCTCTTGGGCTGCCTGAAATCAAGATTTAAAAGTATGCAACAGTATGCTTTATCGTTTGGAAGCTTAAGCATGAAGATATTTTCCCCATGGATATTGTTCTTTCTGGAATATTATTGATCATAGGGCTTCAAGCTTCTCCCCAGAACCATTTAATTCAGGCTTCCCTGATGTCTGCAGCCTGGTCCTGATGCCCTGGATGCTGACAAGGATTTCAGGCAGGATCAGGCCTCCTGGAAGGCTCGGATTGCTGTGTGGGGTCTCCAGATATGATAGCACTACTTCTGCCTGTGCCTTGAAACCCTTGACATGGTATGGAAGACAGAACACTGCCCACACTACAAGTATTGCATAGGGGTAATATTGCTTTATGGTGTAGATCAATGTGAGGCATGAACTCCATGGTCCAAATCATCAAAGTTGCTAATTGAAGAGGAGGAGGAAAAGGATACTACAAGAGCCAATAGCTCTCCAATTTTCCTCTTCTAGTGGTACTCTCAAGGTTAGGAACTGGCCTCCCCAGTGTAGGGGACGCTATAGCAGTAGACAGTGTATTTGGTGAGTTCCACCTTCTCCTGCAGGGAAGGTTGGCTCTTCCACAAGGAACATGAAATATCATAGTGCAAGTTAATTGCAGTCTTTGCAGTTAGCCCTGTTCTCCTAAGAGACGGGGGGTTGAGTTTTCTAGAATTTTGTGCTTTTCATTTGTAACAAATACAAGAGAGCAACAGCACATCACTCTGGGTGGAAGCATGATGCAGGTATCAGTACCAGTAGAATAGTATTCTACTAAATTAAAAATGTCAGTACACTGATTCATAGTTGCTTGCTCTGATTTTGCTTGCTTCTTGATTTTAAAAGATTTTACTTTGCTAAAAATATTTTGTTTTTCACATTTTAAGATATTGTGTTTCTTTTTAATTCACAACAAAGTGTATTTCACAAGGAACATATGAGGCAACCAAAAAATGTTTCCTGTAGCCCTGCAGCTTTGATGGTCTTCAGGCATGA
The DNA here is from genome assembly GCA_013400315.1 of Bombycilla garrulus. NCBI lineage: Eukaryota > Metazoa > Chordata > Aves > Passeriformes > Bombycillidae > Bombycilla > Bombycilla garrulus. The sequence continues at coordinate 436,598 of VXBU01010677.1, forward strand.
CATTTTATTCAACACTGCATAACTACAGCTAGCATGGAAGTGCCTGAATTCAAATTTATGGAATTGCACAGGTATAAAACTGAATCACTCTAGTGATTAATTAAACACACTGTATTGCAATGAAAGCCAAATCCAGGACTCTGGAAAGGACTTTTGTTGAGGAATACTTGCAGAAACACATTTAAAGGAAAGATAGGTTTCATTAAATAAGTGCCTTATTTGAATAGAGTGTGTCACACCCACAGAGGATAAAGCACTTTACATTTCAAGTTATCAGTGGCAATATTCATAAATTAAAGACTCAGACTGAATATACTTCCATCCCTATTGACTCACGTACTCTGTTCCTTATGACATGTTATCTGAAAATGTTCTGAATATTACATTCAGTGCTGCCAAGTAAGGAATAAATTCACTCAAGTTGTTACTCTTTACTACAAGTTTTGGACAGCCCCTTGTTCATGGGTTTATCTTTTTTTTTTTCCTTTGTTGTTTTTTGGTTTGTTTGTTTTTTTGGGGGATTTTGTTTGTTTGTTTTTTGGTTTTTTTTGGGGGGAGGAGGTTGGGGTTTTTTGTAGCCTTTTGGGTTTTTTTGGGGGTTTGTTTGCTTGGTTGGTTGGTTTTTCGGGGTTTTCGTTTGTTTTTTAACCACAGCTCTGCAATATTCTTATTTTTTTTCTGCTAGCAACAGGAAATAATTACCGTCTAGCATTGCTATTTTATTCATTGAAAACTGACACTTCCTTCTGTTTTAGCATCAATTAATTGTGAGAATTCTTTTCCATGTTTTAATTAACCTGGCATGATGATCTCGATACAGTCCCAAATAAAATTAACATCAAACACTCATATGGAATTGTTCTAGGAAAGAAGCTTGGGTGATGAACGTATACCATATGGTAGTCTTTAAAAATAAAACCTGCCAAGTAGCATGTTTAATGTGACTATCCTGGCATACCCATAAGGACTGTAAAAATCAAAAATAATTCTGAGCACTGCTCACTTCAAAGGATTACAAAATATTTTATACAAACTATCTATCTTTCTGGAATCAGCTCACCTACCACTTAAAGCAGTGCAGTGAAATGCAGCAGCTATTGCAGTAAAGCACAGCAAATTGGAACAGCAATTTTAGGGCAGGTAATGAAGACAAATGGTGTATCTTGTTTAAACTGCAGGGGCAGAAGGTAATTACCCAAATTTGGAGCCAGCTGAGATACCAGACCTAACACCTCTATTGCAGAAAAGTGTCAGTCATGATTTTATAGCTGGGTCCATTAAAAAGCACACGAGCAAGGCCTGCTATTAAACACTGATAAGGTAAACAAGTCGAATTCTGGGGGAGAAGAGTTCCTGCTCACATTTATGTGTGCAATAAAATCAGTCATGTCTTTGCTGAGCCGCTTTGCTGGTTAGATGAGAATTTAGAATTGATTTTATGGACATAATCCAAAGTCTACTGAAATCAGTAGAAAAAACATTGATTGGCTTTGGATCAGGTCTTCTTTCAGATCTGTTTTTTTAGAGAGGGAAATTGTACTTTGGTTTATTACTTTATTGCAGTGTGCTGTATATCGAAATATGGCAATGGTAGATTTTCAAGAGCAAAATAACCAATCAAGGCAGGAATTTTTTCTTTAATGATAGTCATCATACTTTCCCAGCATCTTTCTGCACTGGATGTTTGGCTGGACTATTCCAATTGTTTTTGTGGCTGCTTCTGACTAATGTCCACAGTTCTGTAATGTACACAGCTCTTTAACGTACTGTTAGGCTCACAAGATCCAACTTACAATGGTTTACACCCTTCCAAATCTCAGTAAATAGAGAGGAAAAGGTTTAGTCTTATGTAGAGTTGCTCCATTGTAGCAACAAAGAAAGGAGCCACGTTGCCCACTGTCCTAAATCACCTACTCAGTTAATTGCCTCGTGCTCCATAAAGGAACTGTGTTCCACAGTCCTCAGATCTCTCAGCAGGATGTTGATTGGTCTAAGGTTGCACTCAATCTAAATGAATCTATGACTCTGTGAAAAGAGTTAATTCCTTTCACCTTACTTTACAAAGGAAGAAACTTGCATTATCTGACCAGTTTTGTTTGCATTGTCAAACACTGTGGTAGCTTTACAACTACTTTTGACAGTTCACCAACATTCCACACATTTCTTCTATTCTCATAAAACATGAGCAGAATGACCTTCTTCCCTCCTGAAAATATCCTCCTCTCCTTCTTAGCTTTTCTTCAAGTGTGCTTACCTCCAGGAAAAAAAAAAAAAAAAGA